>JAPVCB010000029.1:1157520-1389655 GCA_029606185.1 Paecilomyces formosus
GACAAGCTCAGACTAGTGGCCAAGCTCTGGACAAGCTTTTCTACATATCCCCGCCCTCGAGCACATGGCGTCTAGGCAGCTGATATATGCTCCGTAGTTGTGCGAGGTCACTGAAAGGTCAGAATTGAAAGTGATTATCGGCTTTCAGGCGGGGCTCCGTTGCCGAAATCTGATATATCTGATAGCCGCTCGGGAAAGAACCGAGATGGACGGAACGTGTGTTCGCCGTTAACGCCCTCGAATAGCTGACGGTAAATGAATAATCTTTTCTTCAATCCGTTACAGTGATGTGATCTATATCATTATATCTCGAAGTAGCAAGTATTTAGTCCGCCCCCGAGAATTATCTTGATTCGACTTTGTGGGGTAAGAGGAAGGTTATCGCCGTCACGGCCCGGGATGTTGAGGCGCAGTTACACCAATGGAGCTTTATCGTGGCTGCTTTTCGAGTCTTTTTATGGTTAAGAAAACAGATATCATTGGCATGGAGTATTGACCGCATAGCGGTTCAATACCTTTATAGAATGTAACGCGTGTTATCATGTTTCCTTTCTGGAACTTTGTGACCTTCAAATCCTACCTATGTCCTGGTGCTTTCAGCCATTATAATCCGTGATAGCAACAATTTCTCCCCTCTGAACCCCATCAGCAGTTCCCGTAGCTACTGCCTTCATGCGTTCTGGTGACTCCCAAATCCATTTTATAGGACCCGAAGGAAGAGTTCCGTTGAAAGGGCTTACCCAATGTAATTCCTGACGCATCTTGTCGTCGAGATCGGGAAGCATGCCATTCGTAAAGACAAACTCTCCACCGAATTGAGTAGGGATATTATCATGGTCGATGTATTTGCTCAGTGTAGGGTAAACGTCAGCTGCTCTTACCACCACGACCTTCTCAGCAGTTACTGGGTTGACAAATCTCTTTAGAATGCCCCAGATTTTGGAAAAGTATAAAGGCGCACTACAGACCTGGTAGATTCACATAACACATTATTAACATAAATAATGCCCCGAATGGGACTAAGCGAGATACTCACAAAAGTCCGCTCGATTGTCTCAGGGTAATAGGTCGACAGAATCCAACTAATGTCTTGAGCAAACTCCCTCAGATCCCAGGCTTGTTTCAGCCAGAGTGAAGATGCATCCACGATATAGACAGATTTCCTAACTGGCTTGGACAGGTTCGGTCTATTGCGCATCACAGAGCAAAGCGGCAATATGAATCGTGTCAAATAATCGTGGTGGACACAAGCTCGTTGTGCCATCTGTGAGGACCTCGACGAAGGAAAGTTCTTTTTCCCACTGATTCACGCTTTGACGTCTCACCCTGGCGACTTCCAGCTGCGTGGAATCCTCCAGGGTTCGCGGAAGCGAAGTGGTCTGGATGTGCCTCTGAAGCACCTCGTGCTCGATCATTTGCAAAAAGCTGGGAGCATGAAATACACTGAGAAGACACTTGCGTCTTTGTCGGAAAAGATATCAGACTCGATTGGAGCGTTGGAAATGAAACGGGGCATACTAATTGGGTGCTGAGACTTTTGAACCATAGGTAAAGGTGAACTGAGATATTGGAGGTTTTAGTGATACAAGAGCGGTGGATATTGACCGTATCCAGAGAGACGTGTAATCAGATGCCGTTAAGTCTCGTCAACGTTTATAGATTGGTCACACAAGTACTACTGTTCTTGGTGAAAGCACCACATAAAAGTGTACAAAGAACTAGGACGATTTAAAACAAAAAGCATAGCCCGATCTTTAATTTCTTTTTGGTTCTAGAAAAGGTAGAGAAGCACAGAACACTCAGTAAAGTCAATAAAGAGCAATATTTAGTGGATATTCAACAACATTGGCTGTTTCTGCTAACCCCTTAATGCTCAAAGGATGGACTGACGGTGGCACAACCACAACAGTGACATGGCAAAGAGAAACATGACGAGCACTGAACAAAGGTATTCAATGGCTTTTCTCTCTGCCATCACTGTTGTTGGTTGACGCACAACATCGGCATCTCGCGTGCTTCCTCCGGCCAGAGTGTGCGCTAAGGAGGAATAAGCAGGCGGCGGACGAAACAGCGACGTTGGCCCAAAAATCCCCAACTCCGACACTCGAACTTGTCCTTTCCGCTCCGTCCTCGAAACGCTCATCGACCACGCCTCGTCTTCACGTCCTCTTCCCATCATCTTCTCTTCTCCTCCTCACCTTTCTTCTCTTCTCTTCTCCGCCCTTCTAATTCACTCTGCTGCTCGACCGGTGTGATGCAATTTGTTGCTGCACTGAGCAGATAGCTTTCTTCTAGATCAGTCCACCGCCTTACTGTAGGGTGATTCTGTCCGTTTCACCTACGCCAGCTAGAGCATTGGCCCTTCTGCATTGTACATTCACTTCCAGAATTGCAGATACAGGTCTGTTTGACTCAATTATGACTCGTGCGCTTGCATACTGATTAATTCCGATGCCATCTAGGCCTTTAAATTTCTCTCCACTCATTCCCACCTCTTGATATAATACCGTCACCCATAATTTGTGCGACAGCCTTGGGGGATTATCTACAATGTCAGCTGAAGCTCCTGGTCTGGTCGTCAACGGCGGATCCGCCGCTGCAAAGTCGCCAGCTGCTCTGCTAGAGGAGCAGCACGCACGTGATGAAGCTCACAAGGTGACCGTGGAGGATGTACCGGATGAGGAAGATATCCAGCATCCTCCTCCAAGTGCACTACATACGAAGCTGGATTCTGCTTCCGGTAGTGCTACGACTACTGCTGCACGGACAGCAGCATCCACTCCAGCTGCGGCACAGAAGAAAGCACCGGCTTTTGATGTGAAATCCGAGGAGCTGTTTCCTGCACTGGGAGGCGGTCCTAAGCCCCGCGCTGCGGCTGTTCCATCTGCTTGGGGTGCTAACAAGTCTGCGGCTGCAGCAGTAGCAAATGGCCTGGCCAATGGCTCACAGGCATCCGGTACGTCGTCTTCCCGTATATTGGCTTTAGCTCCTCAATTGACCGAATCCGGACCCGCAGCTGCTACAGGTGCGCAGGGTTTCGGTGTCAATGATGCACCAAAGATCATGACACTTCCAGGGAAGCATGTGGAGCAACTTCGCCTTGCGCCTTCGCAGATGCTTCCGCGCGGTCAGCTCAAGAAGCCACTTCGCGACCTTCTTAGAGACATCAGCAAGCGCTCGAAGGCTACTGTTGATATGCGCAGTGGACCAGGAGGTTCTGTGATTTTCGAGGGCAAGGGTTCCGTGGATGCGGTCAGACAAGCCCTGAAAGACGTCGCACAGCAGGTTGGATCAAAGGTATGCGACGTCACGTCTCGCTTGCCTTGGAATGGTTTTTTTCTGACTCTTAAAAGCAATCTGTCCGGGTCCCCATCCCAGCGTCAGCTCGGCCCCACATTATTGGTCGCCAGGGTGCAGTTGTCCAGGACATCCAACAGCGGACTGGTGCTCGAGTGCAAGTACCCAGAGCCGAGGAGTCTGCGGCTGGTGAAGAGGACGATGACAGCGTTACGATTGATGTCCTGATAGAGGGAGATGCTGTTGCAGCCGAAATGGCTCGACGGGAAATAGAAGCTATTGTCAAGGAACGGGCATCTAATATCAGCTTGCGCCTGAAGACTATTCCTCCGGAGTTCTTCCCATTCCTTGCTGGTCCTCACAACACCAACCTGAATGAGCTCGAGGAGCGCACAAAAGCTCAGATCAGGGTTCCACGCTATGATACGTGGACGAGCCAGCCGCCTCCTCAGGAGGCTGCTCCTGGGCAAATCAACTTCGTCGCCGATCCGAGTACGCACATCCTTATTTCAGGTGAACGTTCTGCAGCTCAAGAAGCGCGAGGTGAAATCGAGAGACGTGCTGCTGAGCTGCAGCGTCAACTTACACTAAGGCAATTGGCCATCAACCGTGGTCAGCATCAGTTCATCTTGGGCGACGAAGCCGATGCACTACACCGTTTCCTTGCGGAAACCGGTTGCGCTATCATCCTACCTCCAGAGTCTGATGAGAGTGAGTTCCTCACTATCACCGGACCCCCGGAGCACATCGACATCGGTGTTAACCGTGCCATGGATCTCGCCACCAGCATGCAGATGGCAAGCATTGATCTGTCCCGGCAACATCCCAACGCACCTGCTGGTCCTCACGCCCATGCGCGCGCTCTTACGTCGTATCTGCAGCAGCGTCAGATCATTAAGGAACTGGAGTCATTATACGATTCTCGTATCGTGCTGCCCGCAACTACAGATGGGCCAGTGACTTGGGAGGTGTATTCCAGGGATGGAAAGAATACTATCCGGGCTCGCTCTGATATCATGGGATTGGTTCAGGCCCATCCGCCGTCGAGGATCCGTCCTGTCTCTGTCGACCCCTACTTCCACCCTTACCTCCGTTCCCGGAGCTCCTCTCAGCTAAAGAATGACTTCGGTGTTCATCTGATTGTCCCAGACGATATTGACAGTCCCGACGTCTTCTTGGTCTACGAAGGCCCTTCTGCATCAAGCCAAGAATATCAGCTGCCAAGACAGCGGCCATCAGCCGAAGAAGTCGCTGCTTTTGAAAGAAGCCTGCAGGAGGCCCAGGAACATATTCTGAGCCTTCTAGGAGACCAACAGAATGTTGTCGCCAAATCGGTCAATATCCCTGCGAAGTATGTAACCCTTCTCTTCAAGAAACTGGTCAGTGTTTATTAACGGATCTTTTAGATACGCCGAAAAGGTTCGGAAATTTGTTGCCCGTGAGCAGCAGGCTAAAGGTGAAGATCATATCCCTGTTCGTGTTATCATTGGCGAGTCAAACGAACGCAACGGTGCTCAGAAGACTGCTTCTCAGTGTCAAATTTCTCTCCGCGGTCGCTCCAACTCTGTCGAAGATCTTGTCTCGAAGATTGGCGCATTCGTCATTGAGCAGGAAAAGGATGATCTGGAGAGGGGCTATACTACTAGCTTTGATTTCCCTCAGAAATTCGCAAACTTCCTCATTGGAAAGAGAGGTGAAAACATCAATAAGCTCCGCGATGAGTTCGACGTGGACATCAAGGTCGAGAACGGAAAGGTCGAGGTCAAAGGACCAAAGGCCAAGGCTGATGCTGCGAAGAGCCGGATCATCGCTTTGGGGAGGAAGCTTGAAGATGAGACGACTCATGTCCTCAAGGTTCCCCCGCAGTACCATCGTGACCTGATCGGTCAGAAGGGTAGCCAGGTCAACCGCCTACAAGACCGGTATAATGTTCGCGTACAGTTCCCTCGCGCTGCCGTGTCAGCACAGATCAGTGATGACCAGTCCGTTGCGGATACTGCAAGTGAGGTTGGCGGGGGACGGCCTCAACGACCTCAGCAAGCAGCTGACGAGGTCATCGTGAAGGGTCCCCGTAAGGGCGCTGATTCTGCAAGAGATGAGATTCTTAGCTTGTTACAATGGGTTGTTGATCACTCTCACTCGGCTTCTGTGTCTGTTGCTCAGGCTCAAGTTCCGTCTCTCATCGGCCAACGCGGCCGTGAGATGGACAAGTTGAGGGCCGACACCGGTGCTCAGATCGATGTTCCTGGTGCCAACGATGCTCCCGATGCGTCTGGTCGCGTCGAAATCAAGATCAAGGGCACCAAGAAGCAGGTTGAGGAGGCAAAGAAGATCCTTCAGCAGCGATCGAAAGAATTCGATTCCATCGTCACCAAAACCATTGAAGTCGACAAGAAGTATCACAAAGCTTTGATTGGCGCAGGTGGTAAGTATTGTTCCTGTCTTCTATGTTTACAGTTGCTCGAGCTAACATGCTGTAAAGGTGCGAATATCCGCAAGATTGTTGTGGATGCCGGTGGTCCCAATGACGGTAGTGCCGCTCGGATTGTCAAATTCCCGCGTCCAGAGAGCAATGAGAGCACGATCAAGCTTGAAGGCAATGGCGCTGTTGTTGAAAAGATCGTCGCTGCTATTCAGGACTTCGTTAAGGAGAGAGAGGACCAAGTGACGACTACGATTGATGTACCTCAGTCGCAGCATCGCCTTCTGATCGGCCGCGGAGGCGACACTAGACGCGACCTCGAGTCCAAGTTCAACATTACTTTGGACGTTCCCAAGCAGGGATCGGGCCGTTCTGACGTGAAAATTAAGGGCCCAAGCAACTCCGTTGAGGAGGCTAAGGAGCATATCCTGAACTTGCTCAAGGAACAGCAGGGCGAAACTATTGAAGTGCCCAGACATCTTCACCACAC
This sequence comes from Paecilomyces formosus, assembly GCA_029606185.1. NCBI lineage: Eukaryota > Fungi > Ascomycota > Eurotiomycetes > Eurotiales > Thermoascaceae > Paecilomyces > Paecilomyces formosus. The sequence goes on from JAPVCB010000029.1 coordinate 1,163,730, forward strand.
TATTTCGGAGAACGGTTCATTCTTCCGTCGCCTGCGCAATGATTACCACGTGACGGTGGATCATGCTGGTCATCAGATCCCGCCAAAGCCCAGTGTCGATTCTCGCAATGACACGAACGGCTCTTCACTTCCCTTGATCACCGATGAACCAGGCGTGGCTACAGATGCTCACTCTTGGAAGGTTGTTGACAACAGCTCCGTTGCCACGGACCCTTCGCAGCAGTCCACGATCCCATGGGTCCTCACCGGCTCTTCCGAAAATGTCGCAAAGGCAAAGGCTGCTCTAGAGAAGGCCATCTCAAGCGCGTCCCAGCAGTCAGCTACTGGTTATCTCATTCTGCCTGATCCCAAGACCTACCGCTTTGTTGTGGGACAAGGAGGCAGCCAAATCAATTCCATCCGGAAGAAGACCGGCTGCCGCGTCAATGTACCCAAGGACCAGGCGAAGGGAGAAGCGATTGAGATCAAGGGATCCAAAGAGAGCGTCGAACAAGCCAAGGATCTGATTCTGGAAGCTGTTCAGGCAGGTTTGAATGGCAGCTCAAGGTGATCGAGCTGATGTCGTCACTTAATTCAAATGTCCTAGTCAGAAGGAAAAAGAAGAAAAGGGGTGAACGATTGGAGGATTCCTTGTATTTGATCGACCTGATATTAGCAGATGAGCGTTTTCTGGTGATTCCAATATTTCCCATCTATCTATTGTGATATGCTTCTACTATTATCTTTCTCTGTTTCATTATTCATATATTCTGTATAACCCTTTTTATGTTCTCACTTGGCGGTGCCGGCCTCAAGTTTCATCCATAATTGTATGAAACTTTTGCTGGGCCCGGTATATCAAAATCAGGTAAAAAGCTACAGAGAAGGAAACGAGCCATGACCGAAATCCACGGCCGTTTAGATGATGGGACGGTTGAAAGAGGGAAAATAAAAAGGGCAGAAGAAAAGGTGAAATACGAATAACAGACCAATTTTTCAATTATATTTTCCACTGTAGTTTAGAGAAACAAATCCCCCTTCTGTTTTTTGTCTTACAGTAGGATAATTCGTAACATTGGGATAGACATACAGCTCAATATGGGCTGCTTCAAACTGTCTTTCGAGGTGAGATAAGCTCTGTTCGATTCTAGTCCGCCGTACGCCGGTTGACCCAAAAGATGGAATGGAAGGCAAGAGTAGTATAGTAATAAATGTGGTCTATGTGGCAGAAAATAGTAAGACGTGGGTAATATCTACTACTATACCTGCAACGGGGCAAAAAAAAAGGCATCAAAGAAAAAGAAACAAGAGAACATTAGATAGATAAACTGGACATCGGACCAAGAAAAAAGAACGCCCTTTTTCTTTCTCTCCCGGGTTCCTCAACTGTAGTCATTCAATTAAACAGATTTCCCTTTCCCCTGGATCCCAGCTTCTCTCCCCGTCGACCGGTCGCGAGATGCCCGTCGCTTGCGGCCGGTACTGCGATTAGCGCAGCTCTAATTTGTCCCAGTGCAAGGGTCTTATATAGCTGTATCACATGAGGTGGTTGAATTCTTCATTTCCCTCTATTCCACATGAACGCCATTGAGAGCCGTTAAGCTTACTGCTTCTCAGCGTTGGCCTGGATGTACTGGTAGGCGAAGTAGGCAGCAGCACCGCCAATGAGGACAGCGGCGTAGAGACCAACACCGAGGCCGGTGCTGTCCTTCTTGGGGACGCTGACGGAAGAAGGGTTGCCAGTCTTGGGGGCAGCTTCACCGGGCTAGTTGAGAAGGATTTTGTCAGCGTCGCAGGTCGTCACAATTGATTGGGGAAACGCCCATCGGAACTTTCAGTTCTTTAGGTGGGTAATGAGCGCAGGGAACGCCAACGTACCAGTCTCTTCAGCGTTCCGACCTCCAGACCGGCCAGGATCTCACGGGCCTCGTCACTGTGTCCGACGTCCTCGAAAGCCTCCGTGCCATCCTGACCACCGACATCAAGAAGAACCTCCTCACCACCACTATGAGTGAGTCACACGTTAGCTATGACAACCTGTTTGTATACAGCCAGCGCAATTGCTGTGATGGAGTGACTTTCTTGGGGGAGTCGTAAAAAGGGAGGCCACATACGGGTGCTCATCGACGAAAGAGGTGCAATCGTAGACTTTGTCATGGATGACCATGTAAAGGTCCTTCTTGGTGTTGTGGGAGGCAACCTCCGCGGTGGTGAACTCCTTGGACATGATGACTGCCGGGGATCTAGTAGATGAGATGGACAGTTAGACAATGCGACACACAGACAACAACAGCAGCGCAGAAATCGAGGACTCGAGAAATTGCGCGACAGGCTGCTTGTCTCTTTGCGGAGGCCACCTAGACAACGAAGCAAGAATCTGGAGAAGAGACAGACTGCTGCTCAGAGTCTAGGGCTTCCGGGTTGCGAGCTGGAAGATCTCGAAGCTTGCGATCCGAGGATACGGGGAATGCTTACCGGAAATGAGAAGGACGGAAGGAAGAATCGGGATAGGGAGGTCTGCAGCTGGTGAAGGAGGACGGGGCGACACAGCAACGGTCGAGAAAGATGATACGAGAGAAGTCGGCAGTTGGAGGTGAAGGAGGAGAAAAGTGTCGGATAACGAGAGCTCACGGAAGATGAACTCGGGGTATTGCGGTCGAAGTACCGGGTACCTAAACTACAGGCGGATTTTAGGTGGGAACTTAAGTCGCGGGTACTTCTGCCCGTTCAGGACACTGTTCAACAGGGCGTTCGACGGGCACATGCACCATCCACCCCATCCTTGAAGACAGCCATTCTTGGGTTCAAGCAACTCCCTACGTCTATTCTTACTCCCCACTGTGCGCTCTGCTCTCGCCTCCACTAAACACCGGTTCCATTCCGTGGTCGACAGCGGTCGTCGTCCCCTGGCTGTCGTCCTCCTCTCTCCTTTGACCTCGTCCTCATGTGTTTTCCCGGTGGTCTGATATGGGGCGTCGACCGTCTGCGAATGGGAAATCGCTTATTCGCCCTGGAGAGCCGATCAGCCTCGGAGGTCAACGTTGTTTTCCGGCCAAAACCCGCCAGGCATCTGCTGAAAATCACCGTTGCATAACCAGCGCTGCCTGTCTGCTGGCTTCATAGCAAACCACAGTCCATTGTGATCGAGCTCTCTCTCTCTCTCCTCCACGAAGGATCCGTTTACCTATTGTGGCAATCTTCTAGGGTAATACTTACTCTCCGGAAAAGCTCATTATTCATGCTGCGGTGAGCAAGTCAGCAATGGAGAGGTCCCGGACCCCAAATGGACTCGATAGGATTGGCCATCTGGCCTTCTTCGCTCCCACGGCCTTCTCCACCATCTGTTGGCTTTCTCGACTTTTCCCCTCGCAAGGGCCCCGTCCTTGGCTTCTGGAACGCTGCCGGGTCGGGGACGGTTCAAAGTGCGGTCGTTTCCACGATCTCGTTCCGCTTATCTCGCGTTGCTAAGGTCTCGTTTTGCTCCGTCCCTCCCACCGGAGAGCCCAACGATCTGGTGCCTGTTTCCTCTCCCGAACAAGTTGGGACGGAGCGATTTCGGTTATCTCCCACCCGATGGAGCATTCTTCTGTCTTCTATAGCCTGCCATGGCGCTTAGAATACTATACGGAGTAATAAACCCCAACTATTTCTGACACTTGCTGACCACCGATGAACAGTGGGATAGCGCTACCTCGGATCCATGATTATTCTCGGTATATGTGGAGTTGTCTTTTCCTACCCCACATTCTCCAAAAGCCCCTCGTGTGTAGAGAACCGTATGTGGAGGATGTTATCGCGGGAGTGTAGACAACTATATGGAGCGGAGAGAAGTAATATTCCTGTTTCTCGTCCCAAGTAGCAGTAATAGAAGAAGAAGAAGAAGAAGAAGAAGAAGAAGATGGTGATGATGATGAAGATGAAGATGAAAGAAGCAACAGCAAGAATCATCGTTGCTGCGGTACTCAGTAGACATGAGACCAGCCTGCGTGTGGAGGTACATACCATGCATTTTTCCGGTGGCAGCAGCATACGTATATGGAGACCATGTCGTTGTTTGCCCTTCTCTCCTGGAATAGTAAAATGAAAAGTATAGTGCTGATGACTTGTTGTGATTGTCATTCGGCCACTTGGCATATCAAGATATGTACCGTTGCAATGAAAAAAGGATAGAAGATAGACCGAGGTCAACATCGGAGGATATCTACACAGTGTATACTCTGCACACTTGAGTAGACTTTACAATGCCACTATTTGCTCTTGCTGATGCCACAAACCTTCTTTGCTTCTCTGCTTATGTTCGTGAGCACAAACTACAGGTGTGCGATTCCGGAGCTACCGCATGGATTCAGATATATTCTCCATCCAGCACCAGTTATCTGCGCTTACTTTGATTATTCAGAACAACCATCCCATGTTAGAATGACGGTTATGAAGTACTTGTCTGTTGATGGTCCTTCCGCTCTTCAAGCTTCATGTCGGAAATATATATGTGCTGTCCACCAATACTAGCCGACACTGTTAATAGATGCGCACAATGCAACAGTTCCTGGCAGATCTTCCTTGGTTAATATCTTGCAGATCTCACCATCATCCATATACTGGATACAAATCTTCTGCAGCACGTGGTACAGATTTCAGATGTACAGTACGTACATACAATGCGCGAGCTAGCCCCGCTTACAAGCGCAGCCCCGCGATTACCACTTTGACCTTCATACCCTAGAAGTACGCATCAAGGGACGAATAGGATGGACTTCAGCTGCTCAATGACGGTGACAGAGACATGCCGATCTTGTTTTGCGGTTGATCTACATTGGGGTCTTATCACAAAACTCAATCCACCGAGATCATTGCGTATCAGAATGGAACCATGCCACCGGTTGGTCCGACCGAGCCTGTCTCCATAAATTGAATATAGCTCATCGAGAGACAGATTACTAGGTTAATTGAATCAGAGACTTGTTTTCGGAAAGACCGTTCGCCCGTCAATGTCCATGGCTACTTCACACTGGGGTGCTATGCATGTCTGCTGTCACGACCCATTGACCGGCGGGCTTGTTGGCATGTTGCGACTGGAGCAGAACGCTTATCCATCATGTCGGCACTGTCTAAACCCCTGGAGAGCACTTCTCAGAAGATTTAGACGAGCCACGCATGTCCTCTTTACATTGGAGGTGTACAAGCGTGCTGAGATATTGGAGTCACCACCTTCAGTCTCAACTGCATCTTTTGATGACAGTATTTATCCACTAGAGAGTAGACACGCCTCATTTATGCCTCAGGAAACGATGTAATAGGCCAGTGCTACAGCAGACAAACCGTATGAACGAGTCTGACCTTGTTTTTGCCGTTACCTGCTACCCTGTCTGCTCGTTGTCAAAGGTAGTCCTGTAAACTCCCAGTCATCTCTACCACTATTATAGTTTGGACGTTGCAGGCGGCTGTTATATCCACAGCCCCTCTTGTTCATACTTCATTAAGCATACATACCTAAGCACCAAACAGCTTATTCTGCCATACTGCAGCTGTAAGACGGAGGGGCCTCAATTGGTTTGCAACAGCATGTACCTCACCGTTCCGCTCCTTGCTGCATCCATTTCATCGTGTAATTACCATGAACCGTCATCGAAACAGATCAGTGAACTGCTCAGTGCTCCACCATTCGACTGATGCCACATCATGGACTGCCACCACAGACAGGACGCCTGCATTCCGAGAGGATGCTGGTTCCCAACTTCTCACCAAGCTCTCGTGCCTAGGGGCACGATAGATATAGAAAATAAAGACGGCAACTGCGATATCGATATCGAGACAGTATTCACCTCTCGATGGATACAGCCATACAATATACGAACCGTTCTGACAGGAGACGTTTCATTCCGCACGCATAGCCAACGAACCAATACATATTACGCGGGTCCATCGATACCGGACGCTCGATGCTCTCGAATAAAAGTTGATGGGGAGGCTCGATGTTGTCGATTGTCGTCGTGATTTGCGCTCGAGCAATCCAACTCTGATGGTAAGAAGACAATCTTTCTATCTAGGACGGTATCTATCAGAGCTCTCCCAAGTATGTACATGTACATAATGGATCTAAGATGTTGACATTGCTTTCTCTGGAAATTAGGGGATGAATCTTGATCGGAAAGAGGAGCAAAGACTACGCGAAGAACGGCGAAGAGAAAAGAGAGCTCTTCGCGAGCAGATCATTCTCATGACACATCCGAAAATGAGCATCAACCAACACAACTCGAGCCGTGCTCGGGGCTCCGACTATGGTCTCCAAAGGACCCGGGAGGCGGCTGAGCACCTGGCTTCCCTCTACGAATACATTCACCGCGTGGCCACTTTTGCGAACCTCTTCCGGGAAAACCGTGACCTGCTCGATGTGATTGAGGGTAACGAGAGTATCAAAAAGGGTCTGAGCCGAGAGAGATATATCCAGTCGCTGAAAGAAGATCTCGGCGGGATGGAACGTCTCAAGAATATCGAACTGGAGAGAAAGGATCATGAAATTAAGGAACTACAGAACAAGATCAAACACCTGACTTCCGAGAAGGCTTCTCTCGAGGAGACAAAGAAGAAAATGGAAGAAGACAGAATCAAGGCCGATAGAAAAAGGATGGAAGACCGGCTTAGCTGGTTCGCTGATAGGAAAAAGGAAAGGGAGCAGCACGAGAGAGAGATGAAGGAACAGAAGACGAAGTTAGAAGAGAAGGCCAGAAAGGAATTGGCAGCCAAGGAGGACGAGTTCCAAAAGAAAGAGAGCCGGCTACAGGAGGAAAAGGCGGCGGTTATCGCTGAGAACGAACAGGTCAAAGCAGAACTCGCCGATGCCCGAGAGGAAATCAGGAAAGAAACGAAATTCCACGAGCTGCTTCTCAAGGATAACAGAAGACTTGATGCTGAGCTGGAAGTGGCACAATCACGCTGCCCCATACAGCGGGGGGAGCCTGGAGTATTGTAAGTCAATCATTCCGGATGATACTCTTCGAACTATATAGCTGACAACCCACAAGCAAGGAAGAACTCGACAAACTTTCCCAGAGGATCAGAATTGTTACCACAGACTACTTTACCCATTTACCAGCTGGAGACTTGGCAGTCAGTAATCCCCTTCGGCATTGGTTTCTACATAGCTCGATTTGTATACTGATGGGCTGAAAAAAATAATAGAAATACTACAAGATCTCAAAGAAACTTGTCAAACTTCACGATATATTCGGTCTGGAGATGGTTCCAAACCTACCCACGCCAGCCTCGACCTTCCTTCGCATACGCATCGCCCAATTCTTCATCATGGAATGCCTCAAGCGAGAAGTCTGGCGGCCTTTCCGCTCCAGTGTACTCGAGAAACAAAACGCAGATCCATCACCCGTCCTCCAAGCACTCTCTACAAAATACCGCGACTTGAGCCAGGAAGAGGAAATCTCCTGGCGTGTCTGGACCTACAGAGGTCTAGATACCATTGCAGCCGCCGTGTCATCCGAGGCAGGTGACACGTCTATCGAAACATCTGTAAACTCCGTCGCTGCTATCCTATCGCCCCTCATGCGGGAAAACATCAAGGGGAGATTCAAAGAGGATCTAACCGACATCCTCGAGGGTGCCGCATCCCTCTGGACCCGTATCCGGACAGACAACAGTCACATTTCGATTGATTTCACTCCGCCGTTATCGCTGAAAACAGGCCAGACCTGCGATGGCTGGGACGCAGAGGCCTACGATAGCATAGATATGCACGGAGACGCCATCGCTTCTTCCTCGAAGGATGTCATCACTGACACGTGGGAACCATGGTGTCTCTTCCCCCGTATCGAATCGAGATCCATCAATGACGAACTCCACATCCTGCATCGCGGGTGCGCCCTCTATCCTGACTCGCCTGCATTCGCAAAGGGGAGGTTAGAGCAGGATGAAATGCTTCGGAATGCTTCCGCATTTCCATTATCGCCGATCAGTATGGCTTCCGCGTAGAGCGGAATGGAAATAGGAGACCACTTTACATATCTTTCCATTTATTCAATTATGGGCCGCCGTTTTCCGATGGTGTCTGTGTGGTTTTTTATATCTTTATTTCGACGGGGTTCTGCTCTTTCATTCGCTGGTTGGTTTCCATAATGACTGATGACCGTTGACGGACAATATCTTGTTTTTGTTAGTTACGACCTTATGATGACTCAGCCCTAACGATTCTCCTTTCTAATCGTTTTTATTTCTGCTTGTTCAAGAACTCAGGGTTAATGATATATTCATAGAAGGGAAAAGTGGATTTTGGGTGTTCCTTTTCTGAAAGCGTAGATCGACGGGGCGTACGTCTCAAGATATAATAATATAATGTAGCATGATATAGTAACCTTTCACGATGATTATAGACATCATGAGCTTTACCCCTATCCCTTCCCAGAAGAACAAATAGGATATGTCCTTCTAGTTTGGCCCCGAAGAGTAGACGAAGAAAATAAATAAAAAAGGGGGATAACAAAATGGGGTATGACATGGAAACCGTACATACATGTAATCATATCTATCTAACGCGTAGTGACCACACGGACAGAAATCATTGCTCCGTAGGCGCGCGAAGGAATCAGAAAAGAGAACCAAGAAAAAAGTCTGAACGGAGAATAAAATCGGAAGGGTCTATGCAACGCTTCATTGCGAAAAGGCCCCAAAGGCTCCAAACAAAATGCATTGGTTATTTCGCCGGAACACGCTCATAAAATACAATGTACGCCTGCTCATTTTGGATGCGGTCAGAAAATCGTAGATCGCGTGGGTTAAATTCGGTAACGCGTTCGTCGTCGAATTTACGCCAGCACTGGCGCTGTGGATCCCGTACGAGAGAGATATAGTGACCACCGCTTAAGGATGAGCCAAGGTGACGGAGGACAGCGTAAGCGTCGTAGGTAAAGGGTGGCGAGGTAGGTGAGATGGTATATTGTCCCTGTGCGTCGCCGTTGGGGGAACTCGAGGAAGAGCCAGGGATAACGAAGTCGTCCATTCTGAGGCCGTGGAGGGGAAAGTCCACTGGAGTGTGAATCTTTCGAGCGCTTTGAGTTTTTGATGCAGAGAATCGTTTGAAGTGCACAACAAGGATCTGGGGGGCTCTGGTGATGATTATTTGCTTGGTTGCTACCCGTTCGCATTTGCAATAAGGACACTTCCACACTTCATCGCCGCTCAACATTTCCTCCTGACAGTAGCTGCGAAGACACTGATAGATATCGCCGGTGCCCGAAGGTGGTATTTCCACGCTAATGCTGTAGAATGCCTCATAGGTTGTCGAGGTACGCTTGCAAGTGGTACAACGCAGTCGGCTTGCATGCTGCCCAGCAAAAAGAGAGGAAATGTATGATTCCTCGCGGTGACAGTAACGGTCCCATTCTATTTTCGATACCTTCGGTACTGGCATTCTTTCCCGTTGCATCTCTTCTTCGAACGTCAGCGGACGCAGCGGAGTCCGTTGCCAGTTGATATTAAGATCTTCATGTAAACAGTCCACGAGAAAATCGAAAAACTCCTTGGCATCCTGCTGTCTGTCTATTGCCCACTCCCGATTGAGTCGTCCACAGAAGTTTCGGAAGGATGTCGGCATAATTACTTCCACGTCATTCTTCCACAACGACCGAATTAAATTGGCGTATAGACCCGGCATGACCCCCTGAGACCCCTTCCAGTTCTTCTGTACATAAAATCGGAAACGGTTGTCGATAAAGAATTTGCTTAGCGTAATTGTCGCATTCAAGCATTGAATAGTCGAGTTCATATAGCAGGTCACGCCGAAGTTCGTGAGGCCCGTTCGTGGAAGCTTGAGTTTATGAATGACGGAGTTTGACGTGTACAAAGCAGTCCTGTTTGCAGAGCTTTGTCGCGCGAGCGTAGGTTGAATCTGCCGGCCATCTGATACACCACCATAACTGCGTCGTGGCACAGCAGGCGGTGGTCTTGAAGGCACAACAGGCATGGGAGCAGGATAATTAAGCACAGATGGGGGCGGCGGTTGAGACTCGGGCATGATCATTGACTGCTGGATAGCATGCGGCTCAGGGAACCGGCGTAAGAAGTCCTCGTATGAATGAACAAAGGGAGAAGGCGGCTCCTGCTCCACCACAGTCTCTTCTGGAGTTTCGCTTATAGTCTCATCCTCTCCTTCATAAGTTTCGGGATCGATCTCTTCTACCTTGGATCTCTCCATCCATGCAGTAAGCTCCTCCGCATTGAGAGGCGTGAATTCTCGTAGTCTTCTCTTTCTCACTTCCAAACTAGAATTTGCGCTGGCCATTGTTGGCACTCTGCCAATAGGTCTCCCCGGCCCTTTAATAGGCCTCTTGGGTTGAAGTGATCCCATCACAGCGGCCGTGGCGGAAGTAGCTAGGGACTGCTGGCCAAGCAAGTCGATCCACGCATCCAGTCCACCAATTAGTAGAGCTGGTGGGCGTCCGTCCCTCAACGGCTTGTATGCGTTGAATTCATATAGCGTGTCGTAGAGAGCTCTCAGATGTGGGGCGGATGTCCCGACAGGCGACCCAGCAAGGTAGCTGACGGAAGCTGTGCTTTGGTCATAGTATACAACCAAGTCGAACTCGTTCCTTCGTTCGAATAATGACTGTTCATATTCGGGAGAGACGACCAGTCTCTCCTCCAGTTCCTCCGCAGACACATTCTCTTTCAACGCAACTGGCTCAATGCAAATAATCGATTTCGCATATATATGCCCATTGTCATAATGATTTCGTGGACGGACGTCAATCAGAAGCACATTGTATTTCCGAAGATAATCCAATAGCTGCGGTGCACTGACAGTCGGACTGTGCGGTAATTCAGCAGAACTACTCTTTGATTCTGCAGCTGGATGAACTCCATTTGGTGTCCGCGAGCGATAAGGATTGTCGTCCAATGCAGCTCGACTGGGGCTACCCCTTGGAGAGCCGGTGATGTGAGAATATCTTGAATTTGCTCGTACGCTTTCGGTGGAGGTTCTTGGGGGATTCGAAGGAACCTGGTTTGGTACAGTGAATATGGGGTTATATGCTGGATCGGGAGCGCGAGGAAGTGGCGCGTCTAATGGAACTTTCGGCGGAAGAGAAGGTATGCCATGCGGTGAACCCATACTTCGTGGACCCATAGGGCGCAAAGATGGCGACATGAGCGATGCGCGCGGCGAGTTGGTAGATGGCCGTGGTGGATAGTCCGAGGGCTTGCCATGAGGCGGGGAAGCCGAAGGATCTTCTGTATGAACAGAGGTAACCGGCATCTGAGTTCCCTGGATGGGAGACGAAGTTGTTTTCAGCCTGGCGAATCTCTGGGCTAGTACATCTTCCACGGGAACTGTAGTCCCAACCGGCTTTCGAGAGATGTCCGCATCCCCTCGCCGAAAGTCCGAAGGACTTGGCATTCTCAAGATATTGTTGCCAACCTCGTTATTCCCACTAGACGGTGAAGCTGTACTCGAGGATGTCGATCCCGGTAACGTACGCACTCCTGTAGGCTTGACATTGTTGGCAAGGTTATCTTCGATTATCTGATGTTTTATTGAGTCCATGGTTGCCTGCTTGGTTCGGACAGACTAGACATTATCAAAAGTCAGTAAATGAAGAGAGCATCGAAACAGCGTCCTAATGCAAAGAACAATAATGGAAAGTAACCAGATATCATACCAGCATCAGATCCGCAAACTGGTCATACCATCCTGGTCGTTGGTTGATCGCTATCCGGTAGTCTGGGTGGTGAGGTATAGTATTGACCGTTATTTCTGAAGCACGCAGGTATAAGACATATGCAACATCTAGCTCTCCCTTGTCTACAGCTGTCCGTGATTGTTGTATAGCATCCTTGGCTGTCCTCAAAAGGGCATTCAGCTATGAAGAGCAGTTAGCGAACCCGCGCGTACACTTAACGTTCCACGAATGTGAACGTGGAGGCGTATAAACCGCACTGAAACTTACTGAAGTCTTCTCCTCCACTCCTAATGCCGCTGCCTCATCCTGGAGATCTTTTATATTTGGAAATCTTGGCCGCTGACGACCACCTGGTGGGGTATCATTGCCATTCCGATACGGGCCCGCCCAGCTGCTCCGATCGCCGCCAGGTTGCATCCCACCCCCCGATCGCGAACTGGTTATATCCCTCCAGGGCTCGAAGCTGGGCACTGACGGTAGAGCAGCTGTATCCGATGACATTATCCAAAGCGCTGGGGCCAGAAAAGACGCATGATCCTATAGTAGCTTTCACTGAAGCGGTAACGGGGACGAAGAGGCGTTTTAACCGTCGCCACCGCTGGTGATGAACCACGGCGATTAGCGAAGGGAGGGCGAAGGACTGTAACAGCCACGTTCAAGGATTATCTCAGGGATATGCTCCAAACACGAGAGGTCCTGAGAAGCGCATTAGCTAGCAGAGAGAAAGCAGACGAAGAGAGCGTCCTGCGTTGACTCGGGCTCGTCTCCGCGGGCCAACCAGGCGGGGCGACGGCGTCCGGGGTATGGAAACACTGTAAAGTTTCGGTCACAGCCGTACCGTATTATTCGCACGTGATAGAGCTCTCACCGCCTTCAGCGATGACGCCACTGAGAGGGTCAAGTGGAAGGAACTGGAGTAGACGCTAAACCGTATATAGATACTGTGCCTCGCATTGCTGAGTCAGCTGCTGCATTAACTGGAACGCCAAGCCCGGCATCCAGTGGAGGTGGAGGGACCTGGAACTGCTGCTATCTGCCTGGAGCATCAACACCAAGTCCAGCAACATCCACAGCGGTGGCCACATACACAGCTGTTCGTCCAGTGCAACACTCAGATCTCATACATATAGTTGCTGGAACCTCTGTTCACCAGCCCGTTCGTCAACGCATTCTGCGCCTGGTCCTGTCCTGTTCACCCAACGTCATAAGCTTGCGCTGCGCAAGCGTTGATTGATCTTTGGTCGTTTGAGCCACTGTCGCTTGCTGAGATCGCAACCGTCAACATGGCGGGCTGGTTTTCTTCCGCCTCGCCGCTCGATGATCAAATCGAGCGCGCGACAGCTTCCTCGCTGTAAGTAGCATTGCTATGTCCTTTGCGATGGAGCGGAGCTGCATCTGTTGCCTGGTTCCATGCAGGGCTGACCGGGAAACAGGGAGGACATTGCCCTCAACTTGGAGATCTCAGACATGATCCGGTCCAAGAGTGTCCAGCCAAAAGAAGCGATGCGAGCATTGAAACGGCGACTCGAGAACAAGAACCCGAATATACAACTTGCGACGTTGAAGGTTGGTGGTTGATCCGGACATGGCGGGGTCAGCGGTACGCTAACTATTGGGATTCCAGTTGACAGATACGTGTGTTAAGAACGGAGGCACGCATTTCCTGGCCGAGATTGCCTCCCGTGAGTTTATGGATAATTTGGTGTCTCTGTTAAAATCAGACGCCGCTCCGCTCAACCATGACGTCCAAGTTAAGATGCTGGAGCTTATCCAGAATTGGGCAATGGCAGCACAGGGGCGTATGGATCTCAGATACGTAGGAGAAACGTATCGAAAGCTACAAGATGAAGGGTTCAGATTTCCTCCCAAGACGGAAATCACCAGCAGCATGCTCGATAGTAGCGCGGTGAGTTTTTCGTGTTCTGGGTGCCCACAGCTCCATTGCTGATTTACCTTTACACTCCTAGCCACCAGAGTGGATCGACTCAGATGTCTGTATGCGATGCCGTACCCCCTTTACGTTTACGAATAGAAAGCACCATTGCCGTAACTGCGGAAATGTCTTCGACAGTCAGTGCTCCAGCAAGAGCTTGCCATTGCCCCATCTCGGGATCCTGCAGCCTGTCAGGGTATGTGACGGCTGTTATGCTAAGTTCACATCGAAGTCCTTTGGCCAGGCTGGTCAGGCTGATCGAGCGGCATTCAAAAACAACTCTATAACAAAAGCAGCTACCTCGATGGAGCCGCGCGACGCCAGGGTGGATAGTAGTTTCGATGATGATCTGAGAAGAGCGCTGCAGATGAGTCTGGAGGAGGCACAAGGGGGATCATCAGGATACGTTCCTCAATCAAAGCCAGTGCAGGAGAGCAGCAAGCCTTCAAGTGATCCCGTTCCTGAAGAAGAGGACCCGGATCTGAAGGCTGCCATCGAGGCATCATTAAGGGATATGGAGGAACAGAAAAAGAAACATGCAGCAGCCTTGAAGAGCTCGACAGCTTCTGCCCCGGCAGCTAACGGAGCCTCGACGGCTACTGCCCTGCCCAAGAACCCGTATGAGCTCACCGCTGCGGAAGCAGAGAATATCAGCTTGTTCGCCACGCTAGTCGAGCGTCTTCAACATCAACCGCCGGGTACCATTCTACGTGAACCTCAGATCCAAGAACTATATGAGAGCATCGGGGCTCTCCGTCCGAAGTTGGCACGAACGTATGGAGAGACTATGAGCAAGCATGGTAAGTCGCCGCTTGGGCATCCTTGATGGAATTTTGCTAACGGGTGCAGATACTCTTCTCGATCTGCATGCGAAACTCTCCACTGTTGTACGATACTATGACCGCATGTTAGAGGAGCGACTGTCCAGTGCTTATGCGCACCAGAGGCTAGGGAGCTATGGATCCTTCTCGCCCGCTCCGCAACGTTCAGATATATATCCCACTCTTTCTGGAAATGCCCCCGCTGGAAGAGGTACCGTTGAAAATTTCTACTACGGAAACAATGCTTCTGAACCGCCACAGTCGCCGAGTGCTACGTATGCACAACCGCCCTCTGCTGGCAGAGGGTTTGAACAGGTCGCGCCACCCCCTGGACTATCAAGTCCTTCTTACCCTCCACAAATGTCTCATTATGGTGCTGCACCCCCTCAGACCTGGAATCGGGAACAGAATGAGCATTCTACACCAGTGCCACCGAATGCTGGCCCCTACCCGGGAAGTATTGCACCTCAAGGAACCTCGGACAGCTACTATTCTCCGCAAGCAACCCCTTCGAACCAACCTCAACTTCCCCCGCAGATGGAACCGCAAGCGACCTTCCAGCAGTCCCCAGTCGCACGACGTGACTCTCAATATCAACAAGCCACGCCTCACAGCCCATCACAGAGCATCCCTTACCAGCCTGTCGGTGGAGAACCAGTGCAATCACCTGGCCACCCACCTCATCAGGAACAGGCACCACAGGGATACCCCCCGTACGCGTCTCAGCAGCCTTCACAATCATTCTACCAACCTCCCCCGCAGTCATATCAGGCAACAGAAACGGGAGCTTGGTCTAACGGATCTTACCCTGCCTTGGCTGGAAACCCGCCAGCGGCCGCATATCCGCAACAACCGCAGCCTCAGCAAGCTAAGCCGGTGGTGGAAGAGTCTTTAATTGACCTATGAGTGAAATGGACATGTTAGCGATGGCGTTTTCTCTTCCTCTTTTCCGTGTATTGCATCGGTCTTTCCCGACAACCGTCTCTCGGCATAGCATTATGATACCAGATGTGACCACTCCTTTCAGGACAAGAAGTCTGTTTTCTTTTTCTCTATCCATCCTTTTTAGTTTAACATATGCGACCCTCTGCGATGAGCGGCCGTCACTGCCACAACATGTATTGTATGGGGCTATAACTGTATGTAGTGAGTTGACTGAAGAGAAATCTCCTGCGAGAATGAATGTGTTGAATAGCATCTGCTATCGAGGTTGGCCTCCGGGTAGAATATACTCTAATACGCCTGACAGACAGGTGGAATTGACAGCTCCGCAATCGATTATTAGTCTGAGCCACCGGTGAGTTTTATTTATGGCACTAACAACAGATGTACAGCCAGCCTCGAAAGATCCAGAGGTCAATGCGCATTTGGGCCACTTTCGCAGATCATCGTGAGCTGGTTAAACTTTGGAAAATGTACCAGTCCTGCAAGCTAAGCTAGGAGGCCGATATGTGAGCTGGTCGAAATGATGTCAGTTTGGGTCGCAGAATGGGAGAATGGAGGGTCCAGTGCCTAGTGTATTTAGAGAGATCTTCCCATTAGCAGCCATACCAGTTGAATTCCTCTTGAGAGCAAGTAAATTGATAAATGGACTGTTTCTCCAGCCAAGCCCAGCGGGGTAAGCAGTAACAACCGTATCGCTGAGCGAGAGCGCGCGTTGTTATATCCAAAGTTAAAGCGCCACCTGCCCGGTCCGGCCAGGCGCTTAGTCATCCGGCGAGAGCAGCTCCAGACGGCAAACGGCCTCAACCACCAGACAATGCAGAAACACAAAGGCCCCCGGCAGCTAGCTAACGATGTAGAGTACACCTGTCAGCTTCTGTCTTGCCCGGAGATTATTCTAGTGGACTTCAGCTCGTTGTCGTTCCTCTTCACAAGCATGCCAACTTCAAATAACACTTCCTCCCCGGTCAAACGGCCAGGACTGGCCCGTCGTTCAGTGTCCTCCCATGCCATCATCACCCCGCGGCCCCCATCGTCGAATAATGCGGATCTCGCTCATTCGCACAGTCAGAGAGCGCCTGTGCACAAGTTACATCGAGCCCATGTGGTGGGTGGTACCCATCGCACGCACGCCCGCAACCCGTCGTTTGGCAAGAACCTGAACAAGTTACAAAGACCGACGTCGGGCCAGAATATCGTTGAGGGTCATGCGTACGGGATCGGCACAGGCACGAGACATCACCAGCGAAAGAAATCAGCTCCAGCGACGCCGGCTGCAGTGACTCCTGCTGCCAGCCCAAAGGGTCACGTCCGTTGGGATGCACCAGCTTCCTTTGGCGACCATAAGACACACGCCTCGATAAAGAAGAACTACTCCACTCCGGCTCTTCGTCGAAATACGACAGCGCCGCTGGGTAAGAAGGCTCTGGTCACAGACCGTCCGCAAAGTGCCAAGGGCCAACCGAAGAAGGTCGTTGGTTTCGAGTTGGGTGACCCTGACGAAGACGACGACGAAGGTGAATGGGAAGATAGTACACAGTCACCAGAGAGCACGAGACGGAATTCAGTAGCTCCGTCAAAAAGCAGCGCGGAGAATAGCACTGTCCTGGTTGATCCGCTAACGTTTGTGAAACGTCCCTATCCTCGACTTCCTCAAGCGACCAGCCTGCCTGAGTCGATAAGCAAACCCTTCTCGAGGGGGCTCCCTCACTCAGATGACGAAGATCAAGACTCGGACGAAGAGACTGGAGAAAATAGAGGGAGTCGAGAGCGGCAAGAGGCAGAGGAGGAACATGCACAGTTCGTGAAAGGTTCAGAACACGATATAGCTTCACGGTTACTCAGCCAGTCACGTCCATCTAAAGCGCCCCCTGCCATGTCATCGATATCAGCTATGGCGAAGCCCGCAGTGATCAATACTGCTTCTCGTAATGCATCTCTAACAAATCTAGCCTCCGCTCACGATGGGTCCCGTCGCAGTCACTTGTCGACCTCGAACCCGGCCATGGCTTCTACGCCAGGCACCCATGGGCAGGCTACGTCTTCCTCTATCGAAGGTGGTGTGTCACGCTTCATCATCAACAAGGATGGTCGCCATGCGGCGTCCCGCACCGATTCGGATCCTAATACACCCTCATCTTTCCTCCCACATTATCATCCGCAGACCCCTCCATCTCCGGGTCGTGCTACGAGCTCGAAGAGAACGAAAGCATCACCTCCATCGCGACCGCCAGGCGCTGAGCCACCGTCACGTACACAGCAGAAGCTATGGCTTCAACGCACAGCTGCCCTGACGACTTCTCCTCCCGATCCGCACGATCCATCTTCCGCCATCCCCCCATCCACGATGGATCCGGCTTTCATGGCTGCTACTCATGCGAGAACGAGCTCGCGTGCGTATGACGGTTCCCGAGTGGTGAACGGTGGCGGAAGAATCGGCGGAGTGGCTCATGAGAGCGAAGCCAAGCATGTTCGCAAGGTGTATGAAAAGACAGCGTCCGAATTGGCGGTTGTGCGACGCTTCCAGAGCCCCAGCAACGATAGCTTCAAGCGAGTAAGGCGCGTAATGCTCGAGATGGAGCGGCCATCTTCAAACCCAGGATCTCTTACCAAGACTGTCAAGTCGGCACCCGCTTTAGCCAACATCGGCTTAGTGCAGACATCACCGGCGAGAAACCAGCATCGCCGCGTCCTGTCTCGGGGAAATAATGACTCTGATACGGGTAGCAGCAGCCAGGTTAGCAAAAGCAAGGTCTCCGGATCCAGGCAATCTCGGGTGTACTTCCAGGATCAAGACGACGTTGTCAATATCAGCCCCTCAGAGCCCGCTGACAGACTGGACGTTGACCACCATCATGCTGCTACCCAGCATCTCTCCACATCCGACGAAGCCGTACATGGACGTCCCACCTCGGATGATCTCAACGGCGGCTTCTTTCCCAATGAGACCGAACTAATGCTCCGTCGCTTGTGGGAGAGCAGAGAAGTCGCTACTGTCGGCTGAATGCAGTTGGCATCCTGGACTGTCACACGCAAACATAACCGCTTAATACCATCATTCTATCTACCCTAGGTGATCTGTACAGATCCTAACCTAAGTATTATCACCAAACCCTCCACCACCTTAATTCTAATTCCATCTCGGGAACAACCCGGATTATCCTCTTTATTGTTAATATCGAACGTCTGGCTTTAGAAGGTGTCGGACAGGCAATGAACACGGCAGCAGAACTAGCTGAGTTGGCATTTATTAGGCGTTGTCTGGTTCTGCTTTTTTTTTCCCTCTTTCTCTCCTTGTACTCTTACTACGCTCGGTTTCCCTTTATAATTTACAATGTGTATGGTATCTTTGAACATGAATTAAACCGCGACAGACAATGCTATTTACAAATATATGCACGTATTTTCTAGCTATAGAGTAGTTATAGAGCTCTTCTGGGCTATCGTAGTAAGATCTAGTGTGGGAAGTGGAGTACGTTTATATCAGTATGCCCTTCTATACATTAATCCTTTTCACGTGTATGGATATCTTCGTTGTCCCGTATAGCGCAAAAGAACATCTAAAGCATATGTGGATAAAAAGAAAAAAGAGAGAAATATAGTACATTCAAGTCAGGAAAAGGGACGTATGCAGAGATGCGTTTAAGCATGGCCAAGGTCCGTGAGGAGTTCCACTCATGCCAAGCTAAACCAACGTGGGACATAGCGATATTTTAGTGCTTGGACGCAATGTACCGAAGTACCCAAAAGAAAGAAGGCAGAATAACAAGGTGTATGTAACAGGATATCATATCAAATACGTGGAATGTCCAGTGTGTTCATCTGTCATGTTGGCTGGGCTCGAGCTTTTCCCCTGCCTCTGTTACCACCGCGGCCACCACGGTGAGCATTGCTACCAGCCGCAGGATCTTTTTGCTTCCCATTTGGAGTTCTTCCCTGGGATTTGTTTGTTTTCTCTGGCGTCTCAATAGATCCTTGTTCTTTTCGCTGTTGACCATTGGTTCTGAGCGCATCGCCGGCTGGAGCTGGACCTTTGCCACGTCCCCTGCGGTTACTAGAACCTCTAGCCCGGCTGCCTTTGTTCCTATTCTCCCGCGCCGCAGCTGCTGCTTCTTCCTCCATGACACGTTTGCTTTCCTTGTCCCACCATTCCTGGAACTCTTGTTCGAGCTGGATATCTTCAAGGTTGTGTTTTGCTGTAGCAATCTCATGCAGCTCATCCTTTTCAGTCTGTTGTTGCAGAAGGATAGACGCAAGAGAAAGTTGACCAGATGACGGAGAATGGAAGCTGGCGTGGCTTGGTTCTGGTCGTGGACTGTGGCGTATGGAGTGGATCGCAGGTTTGGCAGGGGTCGCCAGTTTAGGTGAGGCGGCTGGACCTGGCGTGGTCTGCACTGGTTTAGCAGGCTTGGGCGGTGTTGGTAGAGGTGTTGAAACACTGCGTCCTTGGCCTTGTTCAGGAGATGGCCCAGGTTTACTTGGGGGTGTGCCAGCGACGGTTTGTCGAAGGGTCATTGAGGGCCTCTGAGCAGCTTTTGCAGCTTCAGCACGCGGAGATGGTTCAGGTATCACCGGCGCCTTGGGTTTTGTAGGTGTCTTCCATGGGACATGGGGGTTCTCTTTAGCTCTCTGCTCAGCTGCCAGCTGTTCTTGGATCTGCTGTTGCTGAAGCCTTTTCCTTTCGCGCTGAGACAGCTTCGAGGGAGTTGAACCGCCAGCGGTAGGATCTCGACGATCGGACATCCCCAGCGTTAAATTCGATACTCGTGACTGGGATGCTTCTGCCATTATATCTTTCAGATCTTTCTTGGAAGTAGATATCACCGGAGAAGCCCAAGGAGCTTTGGATGCGCTCCTATCAGCGACGGAGGGACTAGCTGAAAATCCCTTCGGCGTGATTGAGATCTGAGACAGAGAGCCTGCTCTATCATCTAACGATCCGTTTTCACCAGGAGAACCCGAATCCATAAACCTAGGATGCAGTGCCGATGATGGAGACTCTGGATATTGCCGATCATTAGTGGGTAGAGGAATATCTCTTACCACTGCCTTGCCTTTTCCAGAAAGAGTAGGTGAGGCAGTACTTTCATCATCCATCTGGAACATAAGATCTCCAGTAGATTGCTTCGCTTTGAGAATAGGGCTAGCCATCGTCGCTTTTGGCTCCTTTGTGACGGACGGCTTGGTCTTCTGTGCGAGTGGTGAGGCTGTCTTGTCAAGACTTCCGATTTTGAACTTTTCATTGAGTTCAGTTCTGTCCAGACGAGAACTCAGCTTCATTGAGTCAATCCTGCGTTGCCGGTCACTCTCAACGAGGTTGACGAGTTCTGGGTATTTCTCGTATAAGAAGTCCTCTGAGTTACGTCCTCTAGAGACCGGATAACACGCGAGCTGATTTTCTTGGCACACAGCATCTAGCTCATATACAAGATCCTCGTCGAGATCGTCCAAAAGCCTAATGAACAGTTAGCAGCTGAAACCAAGACCGAATATTAAGCTGCACATGCCTATTTTCCAACATGGACTCAAGATTCAGGCAAATATATTCGAGAGCTGCATCCTTGAACTCCGTCACGGAACATGGTGCAACCGCGTTCAGGAGGTGACAGACGTTCCGCGTATTGACTGTATGAATTAGTAAATGGCAGGATGCAGTGTCATTATTGTAGACTTACTAAAACGACCGAGCATCTGTTGGCATATCTGGGCCAATCTATCCATCATCAATTCATTCGCAGCTGACATAACATCAAGAATCAAGTCAATGAAATCATCGAGGCTTTCAGATCTGACATCATCGAATAGGTGGTCTGAAGTGTCGGCGTATATATGCCGTAGAACGAAGGCAAATACTGTCGGGTCGATATCCTTAAGATCCACGCTGATCCATTCTTCCGGGCTTCCGCGACGTGAAGAAAGCCACC
Organism: Paecilomyces formosus; assembly: GCA_029606185.1. Classification (NCBI taxonomy): domain Eukaryota; kingdom Fungi; phylum Ascomycota; class Eurotiomycetes; order Eurotiales; family Thermoascaceae; genus Paecilomyces; species Paecilomyces formosus. The sequence continues at coordinate 1,185,010 of JAPVCB010000029.1, forward strand.
GGCCTCCTGAGCGACCGTTAAACAACCCATCGAAGAAAGGGCACCTCTGGCATGCAATTTGACTGTGCAATTTGACTTCACCGCCATCTAGCTGAACAGCTACATCAGCGCTCTCGAAGAGAGAAGGATCCTTAATAGACGATTCCATATCCATATCCAAGGTCCGCGTAGGCTCTATCATCACTCTCGCTGCTCGTTCCAGAGTGCGCAATTCCAGATGCGTCGCAACTCGCATCACTTCTGTGCGAACCTGGCGGTAACGGAAGGCTTTTTCAGGAGAGTGTTTGATATCATGCCACACATCTAGAACACTGTCCGTGTAGAGGAAAAAGACCAAGTTGAGGACGGTCAAGAGATCCACACCTTTGAAATTGATCTCGATCTCCCCATCCTTTCCGTATTCGATGGAGAAGACATCCGGGACCGAAAAATAGTACTTCATCCGAAACTCTTGGAGTGCCTCTCTCAGAACAGGGCTCCGTCCTGCAGCAATGAATTCATGAATTGGGACCCGTATGTCAGATACGGTGCTTGTAATCCAAACAGTTCCGTAAGGATTATTGTTCAAATTACTTGCCTGTAGCGCTAGCTGAATGTGCGATTCAATGTCTTGTGACATCAAAACGGCCCTCTTGATTCTTGGCACGAGTCCTTTTATGAGCGTGGTGTTTTCTGACGAGGGGCCCTCAATCTCTAGCCCCAAAGTTGCGAATGGCAGTAAACGTGATACATCATCCCACAGAGTGGATTCGTCCACAGAGATCTGCTCCTTCGTTACGTCGCTATCACGCTGAGCAGCCGCAAATGACCCAAAAGCATTGCTCCTGATAGCGACAACTCTGAATAGCCCCGGGATGCGAACGAATTTGTAATCTTTAGACCCTGATGTTTTAACCTTGGCGCGTTTTTCTTTCTTCCATGCCGAACCAGACTTGGTGCATATGATGATGGAGCCATCCTGCCCTGTAGCGACGTCCCTAGCTGCCATATGAGATTTTCGAACGGACCACACTCTTACCGGAGGGGGCAAGGAATTCCGAATCTTAGCCGGGTTCGTGGTAGAAGCAGCCACAGAGCTGGTGTCGGCTTTTTTATCGACCTGGACTGTGTATACTTCGCCAAAGCTGGACAGGGCGCAGATAGTATCTCCGCCAGAAGTTATTTTTACGATACGGTTAATAGCAGTATCGTATCTTGTAGCCAGGAAGCTGTTCTTGATGAAGGTTGAGGCCGCATCAAGTGGGAAAACGAGTTTTGAATATCCGTATTGCGTGAAAACCCAGACATCATGACTCTCCAGAAGCACTACGGTAGCTCGATCGATGGCTGTCACAGTGTGGATAGGTGAATTGAATAAGGAAACTCCCACGCGCCGAGGGGTGACCTGGGTCTCGAGAGAACGAGCGTCTGAGTCGACGATTCCTAACTGGCCTTCATTCTTGCCGAAAGTATAAAGCCCAGACGTGCTGAAAACCACGGAGTGAATCGAAGAGGCCGCCGCTCCCAGGATGACTTCCTTTTTGAAAGGGTTGAATATCTGCCTTGGAGTTGTTTGAATAGGCACGTCATCTTTGTTATTTGTCCGAGGAAGATTGTAGCCGAGTTGTCCATACTTGTTGCTTCCCCATGAGAAGATCTCCCCGTGTTCCGAAATTGCTAGGGAATGGTCTTGGCCTAACGCAACCGATACTATCTTCTTGCCCGCGAGGGCACCAGTTTCGATACAAACAAATCCGAACCTAGTCGACTCGTCCCCTGTGCCTAGACGTCCGCCAGGACCGAAGCCTGACATGAATAGATTTGACTCCGGGTCATTGGTGAGAACAGCAGTATGGAGTTTCGACATGACGACATCTTGGAAGCTGATAGGCTTATTTCTGATTAGAGTAGGGAGGTCCGGAATATGACTGAAAGTTTGCATATCAAAAGAGGCATCCTGAGAGCGACTCTCCTCATATTCGCGGAAGAACCGCTGCAGAAGATGCTCGGGACGCTGCACAGATATCCTCTCGGGAAATTGTCGGTCGTCCTCGTCCCCCAAGCCAAGCGATAGGTTCTTATTGCTACCAAACGTGAAGATCTCGTCGCCTTGTAGGTTTGTGCGAGGTTTCAAAATGGCCCGCTGATGATAACTGGTCTCTTCAGCATTATCGTCTCCAGGTACAGAATGGCCATCGGCGGAGGAGAGATCACTGTCAGGCACATCGACACCAGTTGAATCCTCGAGTACCCCAGTCCGGTTTACTATCTCCTTGATATTCCGAGAGACGATAGTTGACCCATACACATCGAAAGGACTATAACCCTCCCTGTCCTTAATCTTGATCAGGCCTCCCGAAGGATAGTGCACGTTTCCAACCGTACTAAAGTCCGTTGCATCACGAAGGTCTCGAGCAAGCAGAGCTTGTGCGATGGCTGCGTTTCCCGCGTACAGGGCCCGATGCAAGGCTGTCCAACCGCTCTCATGGTCCTGAGCATATATGTCGATGAACGGTATCTCCAGCAATGCCTCTGCGAATTCAACAGCGGACGGCTTCAACGATGAGGACACGAGATGAAGGATAGTTCTGCCATAACGGTCCCGTGCATTTACTTGTTCGCGGGATAAGGTGCTGTTGCCGCGCTTCACGTTCCCCCGTTCAGACAAAGACGTACCCGGAGAAGTACCGCTGAATTTCTTGTTAGATTTCGATGACAGAACTGGTGAGGAACCTAATGTAGCGCCGAGACCGTCCGTTGTATTTCCTCCAGACCACTGTCCACCAACCGGGTAACCGGCGTTGGCCAGCAACCGCCGGAAACTCTCGATATCATCGTGCAGGAAGTATTCTAAGAGCTTGCTGCTCATGTGCCACGGATATCACTGTCACAGAACCTCCTTATAGCCCTGACCAGATGCCTCGCGGTAATCACGGAGATTACAGCGCAGGAGAGGTGCTCGGTGGGCTTGAAGGGGTTCTGGAGAAAGAAACCCGGTGAATAAAGGAAAAATATAACCGCCGCGACCACGCAGCTTTTCGAGTCTCGATTATCGAAGGGTGAGATGGACCGTTTTTTGAACAGGAAAAATTGCGAAGCGTTCAAGCGTCGCGCGTTGTGGTGGCGATGACCGAGTCGTATCTCCGGGAGCTCAAGCGGGGACGCGGATGCGAAATTGGCGATGCACACAGTATCGACAGAAGTTTCGATAGATACAAAATTGAATCCGAGGATGCGATGGGAGCGCCAGACGAGAGATGAGGCTTCTATCAGCTATATGACCTTCGACAGATATCGACGGAGAGAGTGTGAGCAATGAGCCGTGGATAGGCAAGAGGGATGCTCCGACGTGGACGGCCAATCAGGGCCTGCAGACCCCTCCATGCCCCCGGACGAGAGGTTCAACGGCCAGAACGCGATCATATTAGAGTATGGTATGCGACGATAATGGCATTCTTGCGGCTTCTAGCCGAAAGGCTCTCGGGACACAATCCCCTCACATTCTCCTCAACGGGAGGCTCTATGTGGTCGAACGGCTCGTGCTAGGTTCATTGGAGATCGGAGATGCGGGCGGTTTTATTGCTTTGATCACCTGATAAAACACCCTCAAACCAGGATGATGTTTCAGAGGAGCGGCCATATTGTTATGTCTATATTATAATGTCTGTGTCTACCATTAAGAGGGTACTATGTGCTCTAGATGTTGAATGGGTGTGGTCTACAAATACGACCATGGTCGTTGACGATGAAAAGCATATGCATACATACAACGTGCTCATCATTGTCTACGGTACACGAGTCTGTATGCGCCCTTCGAAAATATAACAGCAATAATTGCTGTCTCGAGGACCATTTGAGTGGGAGGATAAAGATAGACTGATTCACAGCCTGATAATTTTGAGTGATCTGATGCACATGATTCTTTTCAAAGTGTCCATTTATTCAGCTGCTGACGTAGAGACCAGCACATGATAGCGGTTAGCATGTATCTGACCTGATTAATACTGTGCACATGTTAACTAATAATACCGTGATCACAGCGCTAGTTGTGAGATAAGACGAGAACTGGGAAGAGTAGGATGTTGCAGGTTGGCAATCTCCTCGACCTCGGTCCACGTTGCTCGATCATTGCCCATTGGATGCACCGGGTCACAACCGCGAGGTTATCTGAACTGCGGGAGTGCTCGGGACACATCATATTCACATCATCCTGTTGGAGATACCGGAGCCTCATAAGGAAGCGGCAGAGTTTCTATTTCTGGTGAGCATACGGAGAATCGCGGTTGAATGTAAAATATCCGTCTGCAAGGTTCGCACGCATAAAGTGGTCAGACAATACCCCCTGGAGGCCCAGAGCGATATATACTTACCAATCTCATCTTACTCCGTATCTTCCGTAGGAAAGTCGTGCTAACTAGCAGTGATGGACACCCTGAAGCGATCACTCAAATCGGATCTTTTTTCCAGCTGTCCATCGCATTACTCAATGAAATACTTATCTTTCTGATGCAGGTGGCTGCCACAGTTGTTGTAGGGAAGATATACCAGCCAACGATGGCGCCTCTTTCTGGGTCCTGACCCCAGATTCCAGTATCAACAAGAACACTCAGGACCATTATTCGCTGCGGAGACGCACCGAGGACAGACAGCGACCGACTGCATCGGCGGGTGCTGCACAACCATCTGGCGCCAGACAGCAGGCTCCAAGTCTCAGCGGTTGTCTCCTTGCAGTTCCCCGTCCGCATGTCTGAGTGGAGGAATCGTCCCAGCGGTGACAGGCACAAGCATCTGTCGCAGCCGTAGCTAAAACTAGCGCCATGATTCCCTTCTCTCCGGGTAGCGGTAAACTAAAAAGCAATCCATCGTACTGTAGCTCATTGTTGCTGCAGGTGCAACAGCGCCAGCTTGACCCTGACCCAGGTACACTGACCCTGACTTGTCTTCGCCATGGCGCGGCGCCAGAGACGTGAACCCGATTGACCAACCCGTTTGCGCGAGGCGACCACTCCGGAGGCTGTGAGCATCTGCCTGTTCTCGAGCAGCCAGATGACATGGATCGGGTCTGATCTAGACACCTGCGCTATCACACTGCCGCGCTTTGTCTGTGCTGTTGGATTTTTGGCGCAATCACCATTGTTCGACGATTGTTTGTTTGTGCATCTGGTGGAGCACTGCCTCCTACGATGATGGATCTGATCAGTCATTCCATGTTGATGTGTTTGCGACCCGATGAGATGCTCTAGAGCATGGCAATTAGATGATAGATCTCTCTTGTCGAGGAACGGACAGGCTACTACGGCGTAGTCTAGCCTCGTTTCAGGGCTGGCGACAATCGAATCTGGTTGCGGATACCCTGGGAGACAAGAGCCTGTATCGTCCATGACAGGACAAGACCGTAATTTGTTACCGTACGGAACCTCACCTGGGGAGCTCAAGTGGGCCTCCAGCTGGGTCTATCCTCCAAAAGACATACCCCATTGGCCACAGACCCGGCTTCCGCGACGGCCGTCAATCGGGATCTGCACCTGATCGCCTGCCCTGCGCGGTCTGGTACTGGGCATGACAGAACGCTCCGCGGCCCAGTTTATCGCCCCAGATCAGCCGGCCCAGCGCGGTATCGTTACTATCGTAAGTATCGATACGGCTTACCGCCCTCCAGTTATCTCCAGGCGCTCTGGATGTCCAGCAGCGGACAACTCCCTCTCTCTCCTCCTCTTCGTCGGACTGTTATTCTTATCCATCCTGTCCATCTCCTGCTCACTGGCTCGTGGCTCGCTGCTGCCTCTGGCTTTTGACCCCCCGAACATCGTGGTGGCTCACTCGTGTGCCTCCACTTGACCGCCAGACGTCGAGTCACCGGTGTGCGTCACAGGTGCCTGCCCATCGGCCGTTCACGCACTCTCCTTTGACACACCTCGTTTGCAGGCATCCCTGAGCACCCGACAGCCCACAATTAAATTTCTATAGAGGACACGTTCGCTCTGTAAAGATGGCTCTCTGAACTGTGCTGTTTCTCACGTAGTGAGGAGGCACCGTTCTCTGACCATTGGGTTCTCTGGCCGTCATTGCGGAGATAGCTCTCCCAGCCTGTCTAGATCTCAGGCTTCGATGTCCCACAAGCTTCTCGCCAGCACCTTGACCACCAAACCGTGTTTGCTGTGATATGCTTGTCTCGCAAACTTGAGAGCCACCAACATTCATCTGGACCTTTCTCCTTTTCATCCCATCTTTGTGTCCCGTCTTCCGCGACACTTGAATACTGCTGCAGCCACGATCGTTCCCATCAGCATCACTGTTAGCATGGCCCTCCGCAGACAGTCCAGCTTTTTGCTCCCTCCCGCTTGAGATTCGAAGATACATTGTTCCCAATAGCTTGACGACCACTTTGCCTCCTCCCGGATAATACTATCAAGGTTGCTCTGGCCAGAGCCCTCCAGATCGGCACGTGAACGTCTTTGGAGCCCGGAGCTCCTCCCATAATGCATCAGCATCCCAGAACGCCGCCGGTGACGGCGTCGCCAGCGAATTCAGCACGGCCCGGCACAGGACGAAGCAACCTCTCCAGAGAGTCTGAAGCGGGGTCGTCGAGTCCACAAAGTGGCGAGGTTGGAACGAATAACCCGAGAGGACTCGGCATTGAGACAGAGACTGAGTCGTCAGAGCAGGCCCAGAGGAACCCAGCGCCTGCGAAAGAGGCTATGGCAAAGCTGAATCAGATCATATCGGTAAGAAAGGCCATTTAACTGCTCATCTACGTGAACGGATATTAACCTTGTGGTTCTGCAGAACTACCATACAAAAGCGGCCCTCATCATTCTTCATGCGCGAGTGGATCTTCCTCGAGTCTACAACAAGGGTTCCGACACACCGAGAGTCAATCGCTGGGTAAGCCTCAAATTTCTTGCCTCTGCTATGCTAGAGTGCTATATCGAGCATTCGTGATTGACTTAGTGTCATACCTGCACTTATCGTGCCATATTCTGTAGCTGACTTGTCATTTCTGTCCAGTTTAATGTCGAACTAGATGAGACGGATGTACTACGGGAGCATCTACGCACGTGGAGATCCTGCGACGCCAACGAGAATCGACCACCCCCTATGATCATCGAAACGTACCTTGATGGCGGTGAGCTCACCAACAACCAGAGCCTCGTGATTATCGATGACAACGGGAAACGTTGGGATGTTCTAGAGGCGCTTGCTGCATCTCGTGGAGCACCTTCAGCGAGATTGACTAAGTCCAGCCAAAATGAAGTGATCCTAGAACGGTGGAGAGTTGAACTTGGGGCAGCGTCGGGAAGACCACCTGCTGACCTGGGATCGATCCTTCCGACAGTATATAAAAAGAGTATCGTCCTATTTCGGTCATTGTTCACTTACTCCAAATTCCTGCCGGCCTGGAAGTTCACAAAACGTAATGGTAAGATGCGGGCTAGTCCAGCACTGAGAATGAAGTACCGCATTTTGCAAGGTACTCCCAATCAGGATACTTCGAAGCTTGACAATTTGACAACTCCACTCTACGAAGGTGGAGGGAAGGTCGTGGATACGTATTCGTTCGGATCTACAGACTCGCCTGCCGGTCCATTTACTGTCCAAGTGACCTATCGTACGAGCTGTGATTTTAGAGTCGACGATTCCGAAGCGCTTTTGAGCTCCAGATTCATGGGAGCTGATGATGAATTCTTCCGCCCTTCTCTCCCGTCAGAAGGTCTCCATAGGCCATCGGCTCAGAACGAGGTTGGATCGCTACCGTCGGGAAGAAAGATGACAGAACAGCCAGACCCCACGCGAGCATACGGAAGTCTCTCAACGTTCCACCAGGTTGGTCCGCCCAGCGCCAGTCCGATATCAACTTTGAGAGCTGCGAGGGAACTAGGTACCACATCGCCGTCCCCGTCATCACCTACCAACCGGCTCCTGCCAGCAGCAAAGATTGGACCCGCGGGACGTGCTGCGGTGCTTGCAGGAGAGGGAGGTTCTGGTGTCATCAGGCGACCCTCTGTATCTTTCCAGCCATTCAAAGCACCGCCTCTATCGGCTTCTCCCTCGTTGGTAGATCCTCCAATTTCTGCAACTGGCCGTACACCGCCGACGGGAAGCTCCGATTCCAAGAATATGCCGCCTCCGTCAACGACAGGACCGTTCACACGTAAGCCAATGGCTATCCCCTCGGAAAATGCAATCGCTTCTTCGAATTCAGCCTCCCCCAAACCAGCTCCTATCTCGAGGTATAGTAGCTCCTTCAGTCACCGTCGTGGTCGTCTCTCTTCGGGTGGGACAACTCGAACAGAAGACGATACGTCGAGCGGTAAAGCGAGTGCGACTTCCTCTGCCGCGCAGCCTGGTTCTGGCCTACTAGCGGATCCTACTGGAACGAGTGCCGATTCAATTCATGCAGACGATGAAAAGATCTCTGAATTCTTGAAACTGCTTGATATGAGAAAGGATCTGCTAACGCCTGCAAATACAGCGGCAGCAGATGCTAACACGCGTAAGACGTCTGCCGCATTGACACGCTTTCAGCGTATGAGAGATTCCAATGCTGCGCTGTCTGATTCCATGTCATCCTCACTCCTGATGCAGCGCTCTTCGACCTCGTCTAGCAGACAGCTCTCTAGCGTGCCGCCCATGGTGGCCGGAACTTCCATATCAACGGCTTCTTCTCCTGGAAAACCTATCTCCCCTCACACACCTCATACCCCTGCTATCCCGTCAAGGTTAAGCTCTAACAGCATTGTCGAATATGGTGAGAGGGATGTGGACCGACGTTCCCAGCTCTCGCACGAGGAGCGTAGTTCCCCGCTGGAAGAAAACACAAGCGATGAACCAACACCATCAGGTGTTAGCGCCATTGACATACCTACATCTCCACGTCCGTTTCCTCAACCATATCGACGGTCTAGTTCTGCCGCCCAGGATCGACGGAGCCATGTTGATGACGATGAGATCTTCCCGTTCGGAATGCGCAGTGTGAGTTTGGGCAACGGCGATCCATCCCACTTGAGCCTCAGCACTCGCCTTCGACAGCAGGAGTTTGACAACGTGCCGCAAAGTGTTGATCAGCAACAGGCGCATGAGCACTCGTCGCCTACCAACGATGATACGGCTACGCCCAGCAGTGCTGCTGCATCCGATTCTCATCGTGGATCTCTCTCGCAACGGGGTGGGTTCACTAGTAACCCCTATCAACCTCGCTTTCCTCGAGGGCAAGGTTCCTCTGGTGGTCCTCAATCTCATAGTTCGACGTCTAGCAGCTTGGCGCGTGCAAGTGCCATTCCACCTCACCTTTCTGACCGTGACCGCGGTCGCGGCGATAGTAGCAGCGGCAGCAACAGTGCTCATTCAACTACTGATATCCGACGAGGTACAGGGCAGCGATCGACTTCCGGGCGCTCCTACACGCATACAGCGCCTTTTGAGGAAGATGAACCACTGCTTTTCGCCATGAGCGATTTTCAGTCATCTAGGCGAAGTTTGGAAGAAGGCAGGAACGGAAGCAGTGCTGGGGACTCGACTGGAAATACAACTGGGTCCAGGCCCAACAGCGGAAGAAGGGGTCCCGGTTTGTCCGGCTTTCATGCATGGCAATAGCGTATGCTTGCTTGGCACCTCGGTCTGGAAAGCATGTGTATCGTTTTGACGAGCTCTGTTATCGGGAATGACCACATAGCCGAATCCTGTCTTCTCGACTGGGCTTTGCACACACGGGTGCTATCTCCCTCCGTTACGCGGCTCCAAAATGGATCACCACCTGCTCCTCGACAATTCTCGCATCGTGTTGCCATCCGGTGCTTTGATATATGACCTCTGGACGCCTCCGGCAGCACTATATCATGATTCTCAAATTCCCGCACTGACACAATATAATCCGTGCTCGCACTTCACATAGTTCTTGCTGTCTATTTCTATATCTTCTTTTTCTTTTCTTTGCTCCTCTTCGTCATCTCGATTCACGTCTCATTGCGATTAACTTTCTATAGACTGTATGGCGAGCGCTGAACCAACAGGAATTGGGTTACTGACGAATAGAGGAGGAATCTACAATGCTTTTTTGGAGGTCTTAGTCTCATCAATTATCGGGGAGTTCTATCGCCCGGTTTTCTTTTCTTCTTGTTCTTTCTCTTCTTGCATTGACTTATTTTATTCAGGAGACAAGCTTCGTTCAATGGCTTGTTTCGATCTTTTCCCTTCAGGCTGTCAGCCGCATGTTATTTTCAGCGCTTTATGATGGCTGCGTTTTTGTGATATGTGATTTCTCTTCAGCCTTTTCTTCATTGATGCATTACGTGTACGTAACGGCAGGCTTCCTGCATGCTGAAGCTGACGAACTGGCGATGGTGAACGGAGTTTTGGCGGGAAATTCGAACGGGGACTTCTTTTTAAACAGAACGAGAACAACGTCATTTATTTTACTTGGATGTCCTGGTGTTATTACTCGTACAAGATCCATATATACACATACATACATATATACATGGGCGATCTTAACTGATCATTCCAGCATCACCCGAACATATGACTATGCCGCCGTTGGTAATGCGGTCGATGCGGCCGCATTTCCCCGCACGGACCGACCTACTCGCTGTTGAGTGGATATTATGGACTCGCTCACATCCAAGTATGTTGTTATTATTGCCTTGAGCTGGATAAGTTCGGACATAAGACCTTCGCACCCGAGATTAGGTTCTGATAGATCATGTATTGGCTGAATTTATATATGTTAGTCCATCTGTACCCCACAGAATATGGAGTTTCTGCTAATGACCGATATCAGCGATGCGCTAGTACGGGTACGAGGCGTCATAACTTTGCGTCGTTTGATCTATAAAGGAAACAGAATGGGCCATTCACTAAAGACAGGACAATTAGATGGACGGTCTTATATCCTTTCTGAAACCCATATATACCGTGTACTGTTTCCAGTACAACGAATCCTTGAAGCATCACTGTTGAAGAGTGCCACAAGACTCGCAATATATCCCCTTCTCTGTCCTGTCCTTGAATGAAGACATCAGAATTTCACTTCCATAATGACTAGTTCATCTACATCTATTCCTCTTACTTTATCTGGAAAAACCGCCATTATCACCGGTGCCTCGCGCGGAATCGGCGAAGGCATCGCCCTCGACCTCGCATCCCGCGGCGTCAAAGTCGTCCTGACATACAGCTCCCCCAAAAGCGACTCGGCCGTCTCTACAACCATTAACAAGATCAAATCCCTCAACAATGGCTCCGACGCAATTTCCATCCGTACAGATCTCCGCCACCCTTCTGCCCCGGGGGAAATCGTCTCCGCGACCCTCTCCGCATTCGGTCCACACATCGACATCCTAGTCAACAACGCGGGCTGCGAGCTCGCAAAACCCATCACGGACATGACCGTGGAGGATTTCTCATACGTCTACGATCTGAACGTCCGCGCTCCCCTCCTCCTCTGCGGCGCAGTGGTTCCTCACCTCCGCGCGCCGGGCAGGATCATCAACATCAGCTCTGTCGGGGCGCGTTGCGGATTCAAGAATTTCAGCGCATATTGCTCGTCTAAGGCCGCTCTGGAGGGTCTAACGCGCGTGCTTGCGGCGGAGTTGGGAGAGAAGGGTGGACATACGGTCAATGCGGTGAATCCGGGGCCGGTCCAGACGGTGTTGTTAGAGGGGATCCCGCAGTCTTTGGTGGAGTGGCAGAAGGATGCGACACCAGTGGAACATAGGCTTGGGACTATTGATGATGTTGTGCAGATAGTGGCTTTTCTGGCGGAGGAGAGGAGTAGATGGGTTTCCGGGCAGTGTATTTCTGCTTCAGGGGGGTTTTCGATGTGGTGAGAGGAATCTATATGGGTTAACTATACATAGGGAGTGGACGGACTTGATGACTCGTCGTGTTCTCTACTTCTCCTCTGCGTACTGTATGTTTGGCACTTTGGTCCAGGCAGATATAGAAAAAGAGTTCATGTGGAATGCGATTAGAGTATCAGATTGAATATGCAGAACTTTTTGGTTTTCACCAGCCTAGGTAGTATGTAGTCTATGCCGTATAATCCATGCGCCTTGATTTGATCGCCAGAAGTAGAAATATAACAAATGTGTACAAGCTCTCCAGGTATCAAGAAATCCTAATAGTCGTAAAGAGAATTGTTCTGCTGGTCGTCCTCATCAGGTGTAATGTGAGAAACTGCTGTTGTGAATCACGAAAGTTTGGGTGAGATGTTCGTGACTGGTGGCACACCGTCATGTGACGCAGATATGTTGAAGAGAAGCGAAGCTTTCCATGTCACGTCAATGTATGGGAGATAAGGCCTAGTTCGTCGAGGACCTCCTTGATGCCAGTAACCCAACGTTGGACCTGAGAAATTTGACCGTCAAAGACAGGTCAGAGGATCGGGAAAGGGTATGTCTCCCTGCATGAGTCCCCCAAGTAGAAAGACGTATGGCCTGGTCAGGACCACTCTTTGGTCAAGGGTGTTTTGAAAATTCATCTCAATCATCTGCAGTAGCTTATTCGCTCAAAATCATGGCACAATGCATGCTCTCACATCCGTCGGAACGTGTTCCCAGATGCACTTCTTCGTTCCTTCGATCTGAAATTGTTGCTCTCGGTGGTATCGTAGCGCACCGGCTTAGATTTCGACTTAGACTGCGGTGCAAATGTAACCTCCTTTTCACCAACAGCGCCACCCGAGCGTGCTGGTCTGTCCTTGGAGCGGACTTTTTGAACGCGAGACTCGAAGGAGCGGTCGCGAGCTTGACCAGTCTTTGTTGACGAGCTCACCTCCATGCGAGGTTGTGGCCGGTTGGTACGCTTATAAGACGGGCTAGAAATTCTGCCGGAAGACTTGTTCTTCACAGGCCGTTGTTCTTCCCTCTCGGATTCATCCTCATCACTACTGGAACCCGGAACCTCGTCGATCTCTTCCTGCTCGACAGCAGTCAAACCGCGCTCTTTGCGTTCTGGCGCCTCAGTCGCGGTGCTTGGGTTGATCATCTTGAATTCTCTTGAAGTCTCATCAACGGCGAACTCTTCATCCTCGAAGAGGTTGGCGAAACGACTGTCGCCAAGCAGGCCCTTGCGAGGTGCTTCAGTTGAAGGAGCTTCGGCCATCTCCTCGTCACCACCATTCTCCAGAATGCGCTGGGCCCTGCGACGTTCGTGGCGTTCCTCCTTCTCGAGCAGCTTCTCGGCAAGTTTCTTGTTAACCTTCGCAGTAACCTTCTTCTTGCCTCGGATGCGACTTTCTCTCTCCTTCTCAATCTTCTCCTTGACGCGCTTGGCACGCTCTTCCTCCCAGATATACGGGTTGGTGATGAGGCGCGCCTCCTCATACAACCGTTGGGCAACGAAATAACCATGCATATAAGGTCGTAGAAGATTTGTCCTTCCAATGAGATGATCCAGGTTGAGGGTGCGCAATTGCGGAACTGTCAAGAACTTGAAGTTGTCATAAACCGTGCCGGCCTGGCCAGTAGAGAATGCATGAGGGTCGTTCGGATCTTCTGCCATCTCTTCGACAAGGTTGTCCAGGAAAGAGCACCATTTCGGGGCCGGTCCAAGCTGGGGGATGAAGAAAGCGTGTTGCTGTCTGCCTTCATTGGCAGTCAGAATCATTCCACTGTCCTTACACCATGCCACGCTATTGATATCGACCGTAGGCTCAACCGAAGTCCAAGGAGTGCCGTCTCGGGGGTCCCAGATCTTAATAATTCGCTTATCGGATGACATGATCTTCGGATCCATCGTCTGCTCCCGCGTCGCAGTGGATGGGGTGAGGAATTTCAATGTGTGGATGGGGTAGCCGTATCCTTGGTCTTTCTTCAGTAGCGGCACAGGCGACCGAAGATCGTACAAATGGATAAGGCCGTTGGATGAACCCGCGCCCAGTGTCAACCCAGAGCGATGGAATTCCAGAGCAGTAACTTCTGACCTGGCATCGCCTGGTTGCGACTGGGTTGGGGGCAGCAGCACTGCAGCTCTCCCTCGAGCCCTGGAATCCCAAAGTTCCACAGTTCCCAAGGAGGTACCGAAGGCGAGAAGATTGTGGCTTTCCTCCGCGACCGCACCAGTGTTAACAGCACCCGTGTTGATACCGCCCTGTAGCGAGCCGCCTCCCGCAGATGTGAAGTCGTCTCCACCAACATCAACTTCGTAGCTTCGCATGTATCGTCCCAGCTCCAGATTCAGACGGAATACTTCTCCCATATTATCCTGGTTAACACCCACTGCCGGTACCAGAGCCTCTGCAGACTGCCTGTCGAACACCAGATCGCGACCATATCTAGGTAGTCTAGTGGTATAGTGACATCCTCCAGGGGTGTGAAACTCGAGAGACCGGTCCGCTTGGAGGTGAAGGGATTTAGAGTAATCGGAAGACAGTAGAAGAAAGGTAGTGTTCAGTGAAACGGTATGGCGGGCAAAGGAAAGCGACAGATGGGGGAGATAGTGAGTATGAATTTGTGGCTTATAGGTTCCTGGGAGATATTAAGATTTGGAACGATGAATAAAAAGAGGAATATTAGAAAATCTTTACCTGTGCTCATAACCCACTGGCCGTCCTCACTGACTCGAATGCACTGACTTGCTTCCTCAAATTCAAAGTCCTGCAGCAGCTCGACTCGATTCGCATACTCCGGGTCGTTCTTCAAGCTGCGCTTTCGCCTCCGCGCAAGCCATTCTGGGAGCGGTCGCGCAGTGTTGGACCCTGAGATTGTGTACACGGGGACCGCAGACTGGTTGGAGAGCTTCATATTTGCGAGAGATGCTGTCCACGTCCAGCTCGACCCGGATAGTTCGGATATCACCTCAACTGTGGCTGTCTTCAAGTCGATCGGCGCAAAAAAAGATTCTCGAAGCGGGCGATACACGCCAAGAGTGCAGCACGTGACGCAGCTCCGCGGAGGTTTAGGTGGTCCGAGCGCCGGCGCGACCTCGAGAGTCCTTGCACTGCGGCCACGGGTCTGCTCGCGAATGCCGTCGACTATCGGCTGCTTCCAGCGCTGACAGAGACAGATATTCGTTTTGGATCGCAGTCTTCAGGTGGAAGATATCACCGGTCATCTCAGAATCGTCTTCCTTGTCTGCGTGGACGCGCGTGCGCGCATTATCATCCTGCGGCTGTCGCTTAGCCTTGCGCCGCATGGCGATACCGTTGCGGAGCCATATCTGCTCTCGACCGTTGAATTAGGGGCGATCCGACCCAAGAATCCGCGCAGGAGAGCTCCGCATCTACTTTCAATTGTCTGGAAATGAATCTACTCTTGGAATGGATACCATTTCTTTCTGTCTATAATCCAAGAGTAGCCGGAGCTTCAGCGCGAAGCACCTCTCTCTGATGATGGACTTTCCAGCAAACACTATAACCAACATACATGTCATAGTAAGTTCCAACATCTTGGATGATGGGGTCAGCTTCTAACATGTTCCTCAGGATGGCTTCTCCAATATCTACTGGAGAATATACACTGAAGAGCCGGTCAGTGCCGCTCTTCCTGCCGAAGGGCCAGCCAATGGCTTTACCATTTTGAAGCATCTCAGTCGTCTCAAAAGTCTCGAGCTGCGCCTCAGGAATTTTGACTGCTTGGTGTCATGTTATCCCAGACGTCTTGGCCTGTGGGTATTTTCCGCGACTCCCGATTTTGGCACACTGAAGCCTCTGAGTCGCGATGGGGATGGCACGAATTATAACAGGCTAGCCCTTGACTCTGTAAACTTGAAAGGTAAGGTATCCTATTCCAGTTTCATTCTTTCTCATAATATTAATTCATGAGATATAGTGGCTGCAGCTGGCACTGTTACCGCAGCAGATTTGATGCGATCCATGTCGACCGACCCTCAACCGTCCAATCCAAATGCGTCAGGAGCGCAAAGGTCTTTGAGTGCTGGTAGGCCAGGAGAAGGCCAGGGAAACCAAGGTATCATCTATGCCGCCTTCGTCTCTGCTGTCACCAGTGCAATGTGCCTGCAATTGGTGCGACGTCATAATGCAATCCCTCTAGGGTCACGCACGCTTTTCACGGCAGTGGACAGGAATGGATTCGACGGTCCTATTCTGCATGACAGCCCGGACTCAGTGCCATCATTGACCACGTTGCGGATCGAGCTGACCCCGCTCGGCAAGTTGATCATCTCTTTGCACACAATATCTCAGCATGGTATAACACGTCTTTGGGACGCTGCTCGCAACACTATTGGCCCGTCTCTTGAGCCAGGTCAAGACATCTGGTTAGCGCCTACTGGCACAATTGCAAGACTAATATCCGCCGAGGGTGAGGAGGGGTCGCTTCCCTCACCAGGTCTATCTAACTCAAGAACGTCTGAAGACGCAAAGTCGCAGCATCTTCTCGCCCTGAAACGCCAAAACTGGAAAGAGAACGTCGTGGAGTGGCTTGGCAACGTGGGCCTACCTCTAAGCTCTCCTGAAGATGAATCATGGGTAGAGGTCGAGGTTCCTGAACCATTCTACAGTCGACTCGCAGCGGAGAGTATGCGCCAGAGTGATGGAACACAGCCGTCACCTCCACTGCGCCGTCTACTCTGGCCCGCTAAATATTCCTTTACGAGAACCAAGACAGCATCTCCGAGTGAAACCTTTACATTTGACCGCTGTGACCCTATAGACTTTGCAGCAGAATGGTTTGCAACAGCAAGCACTAGAAATGAAAGGCTAGCTTCCTCCAAAGCCACCGGTGGATCTCCTGGACCACAACCAAAAGGCCCAGAGATGTCTACTCCACGGACAGACACTGGAGAGGTAGTTGAAAGTCTAGCTCGTGTGAACCAGTATCCTGATCTACAAGCTGCCAGTCTTGTATACCCGACGCCGCCGGATGGTGCACTAGCGCAAGGCTTTAACAATGTGCAGCCCTCAGATGGATTCCCCGAAGTCCCGGATGCTACTGCCCCATCGAATATTGGCAATTCAGGCGGCGTGAAACCTGGGAACGAAGAGGTAGCTGATGCCCGCTCGGGTCCAGACTCGATGGGTGAACTCGGAACCTCTGCCACCCTTGGAGTTGGGTCCGGGCTGTATGATGCGAACGATGACGATGACCTATTTGAAGAGATGAACGAGAAGGATTTCGGGTCGAAGGGGATCACAGATGCTGACTTCAGCTTTTTCGATGAGCCTGACATGGCCGGCTTCGACGATAACAAACAGACAGATCATGCGATCCAACAGGGTTCAGCTCAGGTCTCTCTACCAACCGATTCCATCAAACCACCAGAGACGGCAACATCGGAGATCGCAGTAGACACATCGGTGGAGCGGGCTAAGCTATCTCTCGATGGAGAGCACGGTACAGAGCCTGCAACAGACGTTGAAGAGCCAAAGCAGAATTTAATGGAGATTGACGGTGGAAAAGTCGAAGACAACACTCATACAGATATTCCAGATCACAACCCACCGGCTGATGAGGTTCAAACTGTGAGCCCTCCGCTTAGTCCGGTAAAAATCAAGCGAATACTGTTTTCGGACCCCCAGTCGAAGGAGAGCTCCCAGGTGGATACGTCAAGCACCACCCGTCCTTTACCGAAAGATGGTCGCAATCATGGTCACTATGGCCCGGTACCATTCCAACAAGAACTGTCTTCCTGGGATCGAAAATATGGAGCTGCCGGTACCTTTTCAGTGTCTATTCATAAGGCTGCTAAGACGCAGCCTGCGGTGGGCGATTCTACAAGCACGATTCCAACCATAGGACTGCCTCGTCGGGGGAGATCCAAATCCTTGAAATCCGCGTTCCCAAAATCCACAACGCTTGGTCAGGATACTGCCATGAGCGACGGAGGGCCAGTTCTCAATTCGACTTCTGCGTCAAGCGACGAGACTACTGACGATAGTGATGATGACTATCTCGAAAAACCCGCGTCCCCCATGAGATCTACGGCTGTTAAGAGGAAACGCGGAGTGTCAGAAACAGACAACGACTCCACCATCACTCAAGAAAAAGCGTCATTGGCCATTGGTCCTGATCCGTCTGTCTTAAAGGAGGAAAATTCGACCTTCCTCGGAAATTTCTTCTATATCTTCTCCGATTGGTCCTTGGCAGGGTACTTCTCGATTAGGCAAAACCGACTTTCTCCTACTCTTGTCCGCAAGGAGGAATCAGTCCAGCTGGCACAACTCATGGTTGATCAGGTCACCCAGTCATCTCTTACCCACAAGCTCGACGAGAGGATAGGTCTTGCAGATCTCGGAAATGATACCTTCGCTCTGCGAACTTTCCTGGAGGATAGCAGTGTCATGGGCGAGATTGTCCGCCTTGATCTAAAGAGCTATGTAGAAATCCAACAGAGTGAGGCATCTACAGTACCTGAAGGCCAAGCTTTGCGTCAGAAATCTTTGCCAATAAAGGGCACTATCAGTAAGTTGCCGACGCCACACTTGCGCATACGTCGTGGCAAGGATTACCTGGAGGTTCTGCCTCCTGCGATATCGTTTTGGGAGACCTTCGGGCTGGAGCCAGCCCATGGCGAGAAAGATATCACGGCTTACTGTATCCACCCTGAGTACGCCATCGAGGGTGCTAATGCATTTGTGGAGCGCCTGGGTTTACTATATTCAAGTTGTGGCCTTGGGAAGCATGCAAGAGGGGCCGACACCAAAGAGTTTGAGAGCGAGCTCGGGTCCTGGAAAGTGGAAACGTCTCTTTCAGGCTATGCGTCCACCATGCAGAACCTCAAGGCCATCTCCGAACGCTTAGGTGAGAAAAATAGATCGAATTTCCCAGTACTTTGCAGTTTCTGACTTCTACCAGGGAACATTCTGGCCAAGCGGCCCCCGACCAAAGACAACTACGTTATCTATATCATCAATCCATTCGAAAATGTTGCTGCTCTAGCCGACATCTGTGCAGCTTTCTTACATCTTTTCCAGAAGTACATTGGTGCTGCAGACCGCCAAGATACGCGTCAGCTTAATGAGTTGGTCTTGCAGATAGTTCCTATGAGCTTTATCTGGTCACCGCTATGGGTTGTTGTTCCTACACAAAGTGAATATCTGAATCTGGCGCTCGAAGTGTATAATCGCTGCCCTCCCCGAGATCCAGCTTCTGGCTCCATGGGCTGCGCACCCCCCTTGCTCCTTGCGGAACCTACCCCGCGAAGCATTAATTTCAAACTAATCTCGGAGAGAATATCGCCTTTGCAGGAAGGTAAATGCCTGCATATTTCGTTTTCGAGGAGCGTCGACCAACGGTGGGTGACTGTGGCTTGGTCGGATAGCACTGGCTCTTTCCAGGTTGCTCTATCTTATTGTTTGCGTTCGAAGGGGTCAAGTGTCGCTAGGTCTATCTCCGAGGTGAGACATGAGATATGGGAAACCACGAAAGACATAATAGATAGGACGCAGGCTCGTTGGAGGGTGCTTCTTGTGAAAACTGAGCCGGTAGACCAAGAAGAGATCGAAGGTATGGAAGCTGATTTTTGGTAATAAGATGTGTTTGCTAATACGCTGATAGCCTGGACAACTCTCGCAGAGAGATACAATCAGACACGACCTGTCCCTGTTGAACTGACCATATTCAGCGCCGATACTACGCCGGACCTATACCTGGAGCTGCCGCCGTCACAGATACAGGTTCAGTTCCTCAACGCCCAGTCGACCTCTACGCCCGTCGCGACACCTAACCCCAGTGCGCCATCGCCAGATCCGCTAGGAACCGCCGCAACACCAACCAGTGGCGGGAACGCTGTGGCATCCGCTCCGACTCCTACTGACCTTCAGCCGGTCGAACCTGATTCTGACACGGTGCTTGTTGACATTTGCGACGAGTCATGGGGCGTTGTTCTGTCTCATCGCCTCAATAATTCGCCTCACCTTACTGAATACCGGCCGGCACTCGCTAGCGGTTACTTGCTCCGGAGAAAGGGCACTTATGATGGAGATGGTACCTTTGCCATGACTCTTAATCTGATATATACTCAACGGCCTGCTGCGTCTCATGAACTGCTTCTTCGGGAAGTCTTAGGGATGTACCGAGACCTCGCCACTCTTGCTAGATCTCAGGGCATTGCCAGTATTCAGCGGAATACGCTACCGTGGCACATCGCGACAGCCATAAGAGGGCAGGAGATGCTTAGTTATGTTCTATGACGGCTCTGGGAGCCGCAGTTTTGTTTCGAATGATCTGGTGGTCCAGGAGTTAAGGTCATCCCAATGCGTTCATGTTGCATTTGTTTCTGGTATATAATTGTTCTTTTTCGGGCTGGTCATGTGGAGTTGGATACCACTTCTCCTGTACTTATCATTGATGCACATGGGCGGCGTTCTTTTGCATACCCATTCGTTCACCGGGGGATAGGGCCAGACCCTGGGATTTGGCGGTGTATACTCGCTATATTCAAGCTACAGGCGTGGTCCTGTTATTCATCATATGTATGTTATATGTTAGCACAATCTGTTGTGCAAGATAGAAAATCTTACCGTCTCGACGCGTTTCCGCTCATCACGGCGCAGTCAATCTACTTTATCTGGAATCTATTCATGGTGGTACAGTCATTGCAGTTAGAAATTTAGTTCCGTCTTATAATAACGTTATTCTATGTTCCCTTTAACTGGGAATATGTATCACTGGTATGATCTCCCCATATGCCTATACCACGGGTCTCCCGCGTTACTCATACTACCTAGATTAACAAGTTCGTCTCATAACTGATTCCAACGATTATGACCATACAGCGGAGATTGCGATTCACGAACTCGACGACACCAGCTTGTCCAACATCTCCAAGCATCCTAGAAGGGCCTTCTTTTCAGGGTCCTGCGTGTCTTTACCATCCTCGATAGAATCATACTTGAGATCAAAATCGTGATCCGCCCCCTCAACAGGGAAGTAAGTCACATTTACACCGGCCGCGCGGGCCTTTTCCACAACAGCTTCACCGTCCTCGTGCGGCACTTGTCGATCCTCCAAGCCATGTACCACGACCAACGGTGGTAGGTCCTTGGTGATGGAGAAGTCCTTCGGGAATAACGGGCGGGCCTGCTCGGGAATAGCATCCTTTCCCTTTTCCGCAATGGCAGCTCCTAGACCCTTCACGCCCGTCAGGTAGTCGACATAGAGCCCTGACTCGAGAATCGCACGAAGATATCGCCAGCGCTCATGGTTCTCGAGAGTCGGTCCTTTGGGATCCACGGGAAACCTCTGGCCAAAACTGATTTCCTTATTGGCAATTCGCTGGTTCATCTCCTTGATCGTCTCTTCGGTTGCAGAAGCAGACAAGTCCTTCGGCCAGTGCTTGTCGGTCGTCCACTTCTCCGACGTCGGGTCCGCCATCGGGTATATAGGCAACACCGCTACTGGGGCTGGATCTCTGAACCGCACGGCGCCTAGGATCGAACAGTATCCGCCTCCGCTCGATCCTGCAATGATGAGCCGGTTCGGGTCAACCAGGTTAGGGATGTGGTTGTTGAGAGTCTGTGTGACGAACTTGTAGGCATCGAAGAGATCATCCGCGAGTTCGCATCCAGTTGATTCCGGAAGCGTGCGGTAATCTGCGGAGATGAATGCCCAGCGACGTTTTATAGCTGCTTGGATGAGCCATCGCGGAGCGTGGTGACGGTCTCCGGTGATCTATTAGATTGCGTTAGTAGGGGATGTAGATGTAGTTTTAATCATATTATTGTCCTTGGATTTCACAGTTTGAGCAGTTAGTTGTTTCGCTGTCTTTTGCACGACTTACCAAATAACCACCATGGTAGAACAGGATCGCAGGCTGTGTCTGAGAAGGCTTCTCATCGGCCACGGTCACGTCTAATTCCAGAGGCTTCCCCTGGATATTCTTGTATGCGAATGTTTTGGTTACAGCCATATTTATTTCTAACAGATCGGGTCCTGGCGTCTTGGTCTTGCTCCCCACGATAGTAACCGTAACAGACCGAGGTGAGTATTTGAGATTATATATTTGCATAGACGGGGAAGCAGAACCATCAACATTGGAGACGCAATTGCGGGATTTGAACCGCCAGAAGTAAATACTAACTTCATGCGGAGAAGGAAAGGTTCTCCGATGCGATACTCGAGAGGATTCGCTCGTGCTGTATTTAGTACGACCCACCAGTGAGGGGTGCGTTTTGTTGCCCCGCGAGGAGGAAGATGACTTAGCCCTACTACCTAACTACAGTTATGGAATCGACTGAAGTCATACATTTGCCAATCTGCTGGTTATAGTGGAGTACGAAGGGTAGATGGCTAGTGTACATAGAGTCAGTGGATATTTCGATTCGATATCGCGTCCGGCGGAGTAGACTAAACCGCAACTGGGCCGAGTCTAGAAAATACTATATTTTATTGCACTTGATAATATTTCCTATAATTTTACATAGCTAGTGAAACAGAAAATTATCCACTATCTGCGCTAGTAACATACCCAATAGAACTGCACAGATTGTGGGGGTTTGATCGCCAACATGATACAGTAACTAAATAAGTAGTACAGTATGAACCATCCGAAGAAAACGCAGCAGATACTAGAAGAAATCTAAAGGGCGTTAGATTATACAGTGCGCGATGTCTATCGAGGTCATAACGTTCCACCTACCGCTTCTATAATAGTCTCAGCTATTTCTTCTCGAAGCTGCGTATATCGTGGGACAAGTAGTGAAATCATGTCCAATTCAAACACTCAGCAACTTCCCAGCCTTCCACAGCAACGTCAAACAACTCAAGTTCCCAATCCACCAACACATGCCCCGAAGCTGGCTCCAACGCGGCCTATCGACCGTGATATAAACAATCGCATACGCAATCCTTGCAACAGTATATGTTGCAACCGCCCGATTCACAACCACGCGATCCACTCCAGCAATAGTCGCAAGACTCACGCCGGCGACTAAGAGCGCATAATTCTCCACTGCGTTCGCATGCGCACTCTCGTTGCGTTTCAGCATATTCAGCGTCTTCTGGCTGATCTTGCCCTCGCGCACCGCGGCGTCGCCGTACTTTGCTAGGTCTTCCCGGGGCGAAACATTGTGGTCCAGTCCGTAGAACTGCTTCAGTGTGCGTGATGAGAGAACCCCGTATGCAAAGAGGAAATGGAAGATTAAGGCGGCGGGACCGTAGCTTGGAATTGAGGTGGTAGTAGTGGCCCCCGAAAGGCCGAGAGCGGTTAGGAGAGGCATCATCTGATTATTCCTGTTTCTGGAGCTGGATAAAGGGTGGAACTTGGAAGTTCAACAGAGGGAATTGGGGCTATCATCTTATTTCAATTGCATCGTTCCGCTGCACGGGACAATAATGTACTCCGGCCGTGGTTGTCGTCGGTGTCCGGGCAATACACAATCCGGCGCTATCGAAATGCTTAGCAATTGTAAGGAGGAATTATAGAATCAAGTCTGGGGGCTGAAAACATTGTGGGGCTATATACCCCAGAGTAGGACTTCATGACCTCAGATTCTTATCCAACTATTCAGCCGTGTGTTTGATTTGTCACTAACACTATATAACTGCCAGCTATATCATTTATTTGTCTAAAAAATAGTATTTTCTCGCTACCATGCTGTTGGGTATGTCCTGGTTTGAAAATGGCTAGAGATCACGTAACTTATGACTCACAGATCTCTCAACAGCCTATAACTAAGTAATCCTTTGGACAGACAAAAATAGACTGAAGGACCTCCCGTTGAGTCTCGGTAGGCAAGACACAGATATACCGGGATCCTGTCCTCCTTATGTTGGAACAACACCAGCTAATTCTTCTGACTAGAGTGGTTGCTTTCTCCCCATTTCAAAGAAATGGATCGTTGGTAAACCTGCTTGCGAGCTACCTCTCCGAGATCCCGGAACGTACTAAATATAGTTAGTTTATGTTACATTAACATCAATATATTGAGGCGTGACAGACCCCCCTAGAGACTATGATTTAGATACTTAGGGCTGTAATTTATGATGAGAATCTACTGATAAATGATCTGAAAGCAAGCGGCGACGCTTCCATTATCCTAAATAGTTATCAAATAGTCAGTAGGTTTTGTATAGAAAGTCATATACACATACTGTAAAGGATATATAGATAGTGTGGTACGCAGCGGTATTGATGTATTCATTCAAGACTAATCGCTAGAGATCCTAAGGTGCGTCTCAGATATAAAACTTACCCATAGCCAGCTTCATCGTATGCAATCTGGTAGGAGGCTGAAATGGACCATCAGATGGTCCTCGGTTACGCGAACCATCTGAAACAGAGCTTTCTCTAATTAGATGCGATCGCTCCATATATTGCCATATTTGTTCGAAACTAACTGCTATCTCACCATTTCTCAACAGGTCATCCCATTCAAAATCATCAGAGATGCCTAAAAAAAGAAGCGCAAGTCCCCGTTATCGGTAATGGAGAGCCACACCGCCTTTTGGCAGGAAATATTTCTGCCTGATAAATATTTCACGTGATAAGATATATCCAAGGCGGTGAGAATGTAGCGAAGTGCGATATCGAGTACTGGATCACGCACTCCTATGTCTGTATACACAGTGGAAATTGAATTTATAATTAGTCTTGTATAGAAGTATGGCCTTGTCAATCTTTGGACTTGTGGTGATATGAAGTCATTTTCATCTGGATGTTGAGCTCAGTCCTGCCTTATCGCAAGTTGCTCTGTAAGGCTTAAAAAAAAATTTAGAAGCGAAAAGCTCCCCGCCAAATTTTCACGTAACATTCGAAACAACAGCAGAGCGTTATTGCAAAACTTCCTAAATTATATACTTGTACAGTCTTTTCTGAACCCCCTAATCTTTGAAATTCCAGAGAGAAGTTCCCATCACTGGTCATTTCCGCGTCGACCTTTTTCCAGCACAAGGCGGGGCACTTATCCATATCGCGAAAGGTAGTCGAAACAGACAGAAATCCCTTCCGATACAAAACACAAACGAAGGCAATCATGGCGTCTCTGAATCTCCAGCAAGAACAACTTCAAGGACAAGCCAAGTCGCCCTCCGCCCAGCTTGACCTGGGTATCTCTCTCGCCTTGAACGCCTGGCCCGCGCTGACTCTTGCCGTCCAATCCTCCTGGGGAGGTCCTACATCTGCCGACAAGCGCGACTGGTTCTGTGGTGCCATTTCAGACCTCCTGGCCGACCGACCGGAGACCGACGCAGAGGACCTCGAAGATGTCCTGGTTCAAGTGATGAATGACGAGTTTGACGTGGTTGTCGACGACGGAAGCGCCGGTGACGTTGCATTGCAAATCATGGAGCTGCGAGCTCAAACACAGCGTGGAGAGTTTGGCGAGATTCAAGCCATGTACGACGCGTGGAAGGAGAAGATGGACAAGAAGGGTGCCAGTGCTGCTGGCCTGTTCCGAAAAGTGGACGCACGAGACGAGGACCAGGAGACGGACGATGATGATGACGACGAGGAGGACGAGGAGGAGGGTGATGTTGAGATGGATGAAGCACCCACCCTGACGAGGGCTCCACGGGAGAGAGTCGAGCCTGAGGTGGACGAAGAAGGGTTCACCAAGGTGGTGGGCAAGAAGAAGAGGTGAAGGACACTATTTCTTATGGGTCTTAAAGGACATTTCTTACGGTCATGTTGTTTTATCTGTGCATATAAATCGTGGGTTTCGGTCGACTACTCAAAAATAAAATGGGACAGCAAGCAAAGACATTTCATGAATTGATGACATATCGCAAGTGTCCGAGCATGACATCGACACTGCATTCCTCTGAGAGGGAAATTCTTTTTTCTTGTTTATGAACATTCTATCTAGAAAATCGTTCGTCGTCAGATAAGATAGACAGGAAGGATATCCCCCCAAAACTTTTCTGCCTATCATTTCACCGTGCTAGCCGTAAACTACTAACCTCAAGGAAAACAAGTCACCGTAGAATCATGATCGCGGTTAGCTACATATAAAATAAGACAAGATGGGCCGTGTTTTGTTTAGTTGGTTTCGTCAGTGATCAGCTTCGTGATCATACCAATAGCGATCGTTTGTCCCTGTTATATCATGTCAGCTATGTTCAACCCACTGGTCGGGGAAAGTAATTATCTTCATACCTGGTCACGGAGGGTAAATCTACCCAGTTGCTGGTAGTCCTCGAACCGTTCCACGCAGACCGCGCCAGCTGCACCGGTCACCTCCAGACGAGCAATGATAGTTTGGCCCTTGTTGGCGAAAGGTGGAGGGCGCTTGCTCTTGCGTCCAGTACCAGGCTCGAGCTTGTGTAGCAAGGCTGCGAAAGTGACCTCTTCGATGGCGGAGTGCACATGCAGAACACAGTTGAAACCAGCAGATAGGATGCTCCTGAGCTCAAGAATCCTGATCTTGGCCTCAAATGCCTTCACGCAGTGGACAGGGCGCTTGGGAGAGCACAGCACGAAACCAGGCAGGATATCTTCCTCCTCCAGACCTCGCAGACGGGCTCGGATCTGGTCACCGCACGTGGCGGTCGGGATTTCGTCCTCAGTCTCTCCATAGAGAGCAGCAATCTGCACTTCATCGCGGTTTGGCATCATCAGGTAAGTACCGGTCTTCTTGATGACACCAGACTCAATGCGGCCTTCAATCATGGTTCCCATGTCTCTGTACTTGGCGCTGACCGGCATCATGAAAGGCGCGTTGATCTTACGTTCAGGCATCTTCATTTGACCCAGGTATTCCAGCAATGAGGGACCGTCGTACCACGGCACCAGATCCTTAGGCACACGGTCCTTAATACCTAGAGTGGTCTGGGCAGAAATGGGCATGAAGAAGAGGTCATCTTTGGTGTATCCAAGCGCTTCCAGGAACTTCTTAACCTTGGTCGTACATTCGTCATATCGAGCCTTGCTCCATTCGACGGTAGGATCATCCATCTTGTTGACAACGACAATGATCTTCTTGACACCGGTGTTACGCGCCAGCAATGCATGCTCACGAGTCTGGCCTCCGCGCTCGAAACCAGTCTCGTACTCACCCTTACGGGCGGAGATGACGAGAACACCAACGTCGGCCTGAGATGCACCACCAATCATGTTGGGCACATACGACTTGTGTCCAGGAGCATCCAGAATGGTAAATTCACGAGTGATAGGACCATCTGCGGAGTCCACAGTGAGCTTGAAGAAAGCACGACCAACTTCCACAGTCTTTCCCTTCGCACGTTCTTCGTTGGTGAGATCGAGAGCCCAGGACAGATACCAAGTCTCACGACCGGCCTCCTTGGCGTCCCTCTTATACTTATCCAGCGTTCGCTCATCAACCATTCCGGTAGTGTACAGGATGGAACCGCCCAGTGTCGACTTTCCAGCATCGACGTGTCCAATGAAAACGAGGTTGACATGCTCTCTCTTCTCACCATAGATTTCTTTCAAGGTGTCCTCATCGACATCAGCCTGCTGTTCCTTGGCAACAGCATCAGCAGCACGGGCCTGACGAGTAAGCTCGCTTCGAGAGGGACTCGATCGGCCAGGGCTCGATCGACCTGAAGAGGGCACAGGCGAGGCCTTGCCGCTCGCCGCTGCCTTCTGTTCCGCCTTCTTGTCTGTCTTGTCGATAGCCTTTGCTGCAGTCACCTTCGAACCGGCCTCGGCGGCGGCGGCACCTTTCGTGTCTCCTGGAGAGGAGGTGCTGGTCGCGGCTGATGTTCCAATGGAGAGAACCTTCGTCTTCGGCGCGGACGCAGCATCACCACCAATTGACAGAACCTTGGCCTTAGGCGCGGAAGACACATCGCCACCGATAGATAGGACCTTGGCCTTTGGAGGAGCAGCGGATGCCGTGTTCGCAGCGGGCTTTGCGGGAGCCGGAGTCTGTTGGGCTGCCGGGGCAGCAGCGGGAGCGGCTTGACGGGCCTGTTGAGCAGGTTGCTGCTGTTGCTGCTGGTATCCAGCATTGTAACCACCATAGTTGTATCCCTGGTTATAGCCTCCAGGTTGCTGGGCATACGCGCCATACTGGCCATAACCCTGCTGTTGGTCGTAGTTGGGATAACCACCGTAGGCCTGTTGTCCGTACTGTCCGTACTGTGGATAGCCTCCGTAGAACTGCTGTCCAGGAGTGAAGGTAGCAGCCCCAGGCTGGAAAGATGCTGCCCCGGGATGGAACGTCGGCGCTTGAGGCTGTGGCCGCGATTGTGCGTTGTTCAGGCTAACGCCCTCTGTCTGCTTGGAGAGCTCATCCTCCCAGGAGTCCGGGGTCTGGTCAGCCATCTTGAAGAGCTGAGAAAAAGGACAGCCGCAAGCAACAACAAGACAGAACGCAGAACGCAAGTGAGCGGAAAGGATCTCCCGGGGAATATTGCAGAGATCGAGCGTCTGGATGGAGACCGACGATGAGGGGCAAAACGCCGCGTTTGCGGCCTAATTTTGCACGGCGAGAGACACTAGCAGGATGACTCAGCAGTGTTTTCTCCGCGGGCGTCTACAGCATGTATTTTGCCAACTGTGTATGTCTGCGTGAGGCTGAGGAGATACAGAGATTTATTTTTATATTCACTGCTGTTTTTTATACCATCACCCAATCCTGTGGGGGACTCTATTTCTGCATTCTCGCTTTGTTTCGCGGGGTAAGGAAACCCATCGTTTCAGGTGGCGGTACTTAGGTACATGCCCGCTATCGATAAGCAAAGAGCCCAATACTGATCAGGGGTAACTAGTGTCGCATTCGATTCAGCAATATTATCATTTCACACAAGCCACTTAGATGCCATTATAGCAGAGACCAGATATCTGAAGGGAACTAAGGCAGCTGCCTGACGGCCTGACCGACAATGGAGGTCTTTCTCGCCAAAGTATGTCGCGTCCTCTGTGAGAAACGCACGGTTCCAGCTTAATGTTGACTATTATCCACAGCTCACCCAGCAGGCGATGAACTATGCCATCCGGTATGGTATACGGTCTATTTTCAAGTATAGTCTAAAGATTCCATGCTGATGCAGTCTCTCAGCTCTGGTATAACCATCACAGCCACCTATGCCATTCGCCAGTCGTCGCGTCTACTCAAGGTTGGTATATCCTGAATGCACGAAATGTATCATAACGGTAGCTAATCTCATGCAGAATGTCAGCGGTACTGAGCGACAAGAGCTTCTCGCTCTGCAGCAACGTCTCCAGAGCAAGATCCAAGTATGCTCTCCTATCTCTATTCCACTTGCTAAACCACTGACTGGGAGCCTACAGGTCATATCACCCGCTATAGATATGATTGAGTTAATGTTCGTTTAGTTCCAACCGTAATGGGAATACTTCTTGGTTGCTAATTGCAATATAGTGCTGCTCGAGGAAATACATCTCTCGAATCTGCGGTAACTCTTACCAAATCCCTGAGATGGGATATTCAAGCTCTGGGGCAGCGACTTGCTAAGGCCGCCGCATCTGAGGAGTTAATGCGCAAAGGCTCTTTGTCGTCCAGGACACGGAGCCAGAATGATGTCGAGATCAAGCTGATTATTGAAGACATCAAGAAGCTACTGAACCGCATCGAGGATGCTGTCCCATTGATGAACCTGGCTATAACGACTTCTGGCGCTAGCCTTTCCACTACCCTGCCCTCGACTGTCTCTCCTTCTCGCCTCCTCCAAGCCAGTACTTTCCTCACAGCTGCGGACACACAGTATTCTATGTCGCCTGTCCAAGCTGTGCAGGTAGGGCCAACGTTTACTTTGTCTATGTATATGCTCTTTGCCGGCCATGTGCGTCCGCAAGATGAAGAAGGCATACGAGAGACGACTTGGAAAGAAGTCATGCATAAGGCCAAGGTTAAGCTGCGGCGAGTTCCCATGGACTTGGCTTTCAGTCCAGCAGAAGATGGTGGACCGCGACCTCAGGTCCCCGCTGAGGCTAGGGTAGACGAATTCGCATATCAAATATTGATCATTGAGGACCTCGATGATGGCAGGGTGCATACATTCGACGAAGGTGAATTGCAACCTGGTCCCTTTGATGGTGTGGAGACCGCGGGAATCCGTGAAATTCTTCCTATCCATCAAATTTCCAAGATATTTTATGCAGATACCGGGAAGATACTCAATATCAGCACGGAAGGAGAGACGAACAACCCCGTTCTACTATTGAAACGTGATATCAACGCTATACCTCCACGGCGCATGCTGGAGCGGACAGAAGCAGAGTACTATGAGGAAGCAGAAGAGGGCGAAGAGGAAACAACTGCAACAGACGAACACGATGAAGAACAGGCACTTCTCGATGCCCAGCTGAATGGGGCACCAGCAGACTCAGAGCACGTAGACTACCCGTCTTTCCACGAGAGTTCGATACCAGAAGGTTGGCGGCTACCTCCTGGACTGGACCCTGAATGGGTTGCATTCGAAGTCTACAATGAAGAAGAAGATTCAGAAACAGAATCCGAAACAGAAGAATCTTCATCTCCTCACCGGACGTCAAGGTCGACAACCGTCGATCCGCATCTCATCTCGAGGCTCAGTCTCGATCCTAAGAAGCACTCACACTCTCGCTCGTCCTCCTCAACTTCGAATCATCACCAAGTCTCCTCATCCTCACCACATGCCGGTACCACCACGGTCTCAAACCCTCTCTTCGACAACATTCGGACGTCTCTGTCCCTCCTAGAAACACTGCTCCGCCTCACCTCACTCCAACAATTCCAGCAACAATCCCACCTTTCCATCACAGACGAGCTTCTCAACTTCTTCCTGGAAGAATCATCCACCACCGGCGCCGGAGGCGATGAACACCACCGCCAACGCGTCCGTGCAGAAGCCCGACGCAAAGTCGGCTGGGATCCCTACGACGAAAGCCCCCTCAAACGCCGCGGCGAAGACTACCAATACGGCTGGGCTCCCAGCGGCGGCAACAGTACTCCAGGCCGGTACCCCCAGGACAGCGACGACTTCCCCTACTCGCCGAACTACGAAGAGAGCGAGTACCATGTTCGATCTCGCGAAGGTACGCCCGAATCACCTCTTCCGCCTCGATCATCGCCTCGACCCCCTATTCCCGAGAGACGACGGCCGTCCATTCTCCGAAATCCGCGCACATACACAGACGATTCTAGTCGTATAAGATCCCCCCTTTCCAGACCACCGACTGCGCCTCAGACGGACGAAGGTCTAGGAACGAGCCCTGGCTCTGCACATGTTAAATAATGCCGGGGAACAAACAACCCTAGATCTGAATAGACGAATAGAGGGGACTGAATCTCTGGATAATGTTTTAATGAGTAAATATGATTGTGTTATAACGTTAGGTCAAGTAATAATTCATATTCCATTAATTTATTAATTTCATACTCCTGCTAAATTACTAGAAATATGGGGGAAGTGTTCCATTATCACTCCTGTGAGAGTCGAGTAAACCTGTCATTGACGAATATGAGACAATAGTGGCATTATAAGCCCAACTACATCTCATATAGCACCTGCCCGAAAACACAGAGCCCTCATCCTATCGGACTGAAGGCATTTACTCAAAGGCCCAAAAAGGTCGAGGTTACCCATGCATTGAAATGGCTGTACAGCTAGCACTTGTAGAAAATAGACTAAGTCAACTAACGCAGTCGCAAGAGGGGATCAACACATCCTGACAGAAAGAGACAGGAAGGCAAAAGGCCCAGTAGATGGGGACTAAAGGATGAAAAGATGTAACGCCAATGAACAACCTAACCGGACTCCAGGTACCCGCTGATATCAAAAGGAGCAATTAGAGAGAACTCAGGACGAGTTCAGGCCTTGATGAGGGGGGATGTGTAGTTAATATATCTTCCTAAATAACGACTCTACTCCCAGTCCTCCTCGTCGCTTTCATCGGCCTTGACATTGGTAGGACTATGCTCCTTGGGGCTTCCAGGGGTATGGCTGGTGGCGCCACTGACAAGATCGTAGCTGGATTCGCTATCCGCTTGAGATTGTTGGTCGTTAGAACGGCGGGACTCGACTGGCTTCAAGGTGTTATTGTCGGATTGGTTCTTGGGAGTAGAAAGGTTCAAAGAAGACGTCGATTCGCCGGCCTTGCTAGACTTGACCTGAGGAGTCGAAGGAGAGTTGGACTCATCGTCCGAGTCCTCATCCCAGCCAACTTCTTCCTCTTCCGCATCAACAGCGCCTAGCAGATATTGTCAGCACCAGACTCATGCTATAGGGCCCATAAACTAGAATGAATATTAGAAATCATACCTTTCAGAAGCTCCCTGCGCTTCTTTTCCTCCGTCTCGATGACCATCCGCAAGAAGTAGTACCGGGACCAGAAGTCTACATATTCGACTTGCTCAGGAACCAGCTTCTCCATAGAACGACGGAGCTCGGGGTATGTCTCTAGATCTTTCGCAATATCATCTGTCTTCTTCTCGACGTCAAAGTCCCTCTTGAATTCGGCCCACTTGTCACTGTCGGGATCTTTCGAGAAGCTGTTCAAATCGGTATGGATAACGTGCAGCTGGGCCTCGAATCGCGTAGCGTGGATCACCCGCTTGCCATCAGCATCCTTGCTCTCGAAGCGATCAGAGCCTTCCCCTTCCGCTGGAGGAGCAACACTGACTGCATCACGCAGGAAATCACGAATGTTCGTCCCGAAACGAAGGAGAGCCTCATCGGCTGCATCTTCCGCCTTCTGGATGTCCTTCAGCCTCTTGGCAGCTTCAGTCCGGAAACGAGTGATGAAGCTCTCGCCGTCATCACCCTCCGCCTGAGAACCTTCAGCCTTGGGAGCGGTAGGCGTCGAGGGCTCGTCCTTCTCCTTCTCCCCCTCACCTGTCAATGACACTCCCAAGGACAGACCCCTGGTCCGGCCAACGATGGTCTCCTTGAGATCTGAGAATCCCTTGACAGCCTCTTCGCTGGCTGCCGCATATTCCTGCCGAGCACCCTCGTAGTAGCTCTCGCCCTGTTTGCGCACATTATCCCAGAGACCTCCCAGACGCGCACCCCATGGACTGGCGGAGAACGCACGGAACGTCTCCTGGAATTCGGCGTTCAGATCGAGGTTCTGGCTCTGGGAGGTGTTCGCATCCGTACCGGAAGATGAGTCGCCCGCCTTGGAGGCATTGTTGTTGGAGGAGAGGATCTCCTCCTGGATATGATCGTAGGCGATATCCATGATCCCGACGACCACCAAAATTCAATCAGGAGCCTGGATCAGATGGAAGAGGAAGGTATAGATTCGCTGCCCAGCAGTAGAGACCGTCCAGAGTGACGGTTTGGCAGCTCCAGCGAAGCGGGCCTATTCCCCTGGGATCTGCTGTTCGGAGGATGAGCTGGGTTATCTACGGCGGTCG
Organism: Paecilomyces formosus; assembly: GCA_029606185.1. Lineage (NCBI taxonomy): Eukaryota > Fungi > Ascomycota > Eurotiomycetes > Eurotiales > Thermoascaceae > Paecilomyces > Paecilomyces formosus. The sequence continues at coordinate 1,218,149 of JAPVCB010000029.1, forward strand.
AGGCGCCCCGCAGACGACGCGCTGACGCTTTCGGAGTTGGAAGCCTCAGCAGCTTCCATCACGTCCGACATCCTGACTTCATGGATGCTGTAGATAGTTCACTATCTTCCCAGTCGAGTCACCGTAGAGACACAGCCGATCCAAGAGTTACGCCCTCGAAAATAGAGTGGCGGTATTTACTCCTGAACACTCCCTCATGACATCATCCTAGAGTACATACTCCCACCTTGTACGGAGTAAGATTATACTTCTTATTCTAGTGAAGGCTCAATATTATTTCGACTTCTATCTGATACATGTCCATTTCTACTATCTATCTGCTCATATAATAAGAATACTGCAAGCAAAATGGACCCTGATCCCAGCGCTATCCTCATCAAACCGCGCACATACGACGCCGCGGAACGTATCTCCATCCTCCGCCAGATGCTCCAGGAAGACACCGTCGAGGCCGGGCAGAGAAAGAACATTGCGACCGTGATCGGAATGTACGACAACGGAGAGCTGCCTAAGCCGACTGGTGAAATGGTATGGCTTCAGGATGGTAAGGTGTGCCTCAAGAGCGATATCGATGGCCACACACCATGGTGGGTGGAGGTAGGTCGACTCCAGCGCAGTACCTTGCTCATCACTAATTCGTCCCAGGGAGGTGGAATCCAACTTATGGACAGGCCTCGTGAATCTGCCCAGTAATCTGTCACCTATTTCTGCTACGATATGGCAGAAATGGTTCCATCATAGCTAGCAAGGTGATATAATCCTTTACATCTGCGCATAGGCCTGTATAATAGCGTATGTTCATTTCCGGATCGGACCGCTAATTAGACTGCGACTTGGAAAGACTATGGCAGCATCTATCCATAATTGCAGTTATATGATTGAGGATTTCCTGCATACAGATAGGCATTCTGCACTTTCATTGCTCCCGAATAATCTTGCACTTAGAGAACTCGCGTGCTAGCTTTCAGGTAGACTGTATGGCTCTCCAATGCTGTCTTGGCTTGAGATCCACCGTGGTGGAGGAGGTATGCTCTCCATCACACTATCCGTCAACCAGCGACTCGCAGGTATTACGCCGTTCTGGCTCGTCACTTGGTTGGAACTAGCAAGTCTGTGAAGTTTGTCCACAGGCTGCGATGACTCCACAAGGACAACAGGATGGTCAGACTGAGATTGCGTGTTAGTCGTGAAGTTTCTCACATCTGTACATGGAACCAGCGGAGATGACTCTGGGACTAGTTGCGTCGAAGATATCGGACGTTGCTCACTCTGGCTTTGCGTTTGGGTCTGTGTTTGAGTGAGGGTTTGCTTCGGTGTTTGAGGTGAAGAAGGATGATGAACGCTTTCTTTTGCAGGTGATGGTGGCAGCGAAGAGATTTGCACTCTGGCTTGCTGAGTCCCATCGTACCGGGGAAACAGTTCAGTCAGCTTTTGTGTATTAAGGAGTGGGACCGGCCCTTCAGGAAACTGTGTACTGCGTGGTTGTCTTTTATAGTATATTGATGCCTGCGACGAGGCGTTGAAGTCGGAAGTATACGTGTCTCCACCTTCAAGATCGGTTCCCGAATTTGGTACTTGTGGAGGCAGCAGATCGTCTGAGTTATAGACATCTGGATTTGGCACACTATCTGCAGCATTTTCCAGCTCTGAGTTTTCGGCTGGTGTGTGTCCCAAATTCGAGCCCTTCAACATGGTATCTTCTTCCAAGTCACTGTAGTCTGTATCGGCATCCGTCTCATAGATGACTACCTTTCCAGTAGCCATAGGCGTGTTGGTTTCAACAGCGCTGCTGGGTTCCTCTCCCGGTTTGACGACTGCTTGTTTCTCTTCAGACATATATCGTGGACTCTCTTGTTTGAGTTTAGGCTCTGACGGGGAGGGACTTGGTTTTGCCTTGTTTCTTTCCTGAGGCGGCGGCAGCGAACAAGCTGCAGAATCCCCCGCTGCAGATTTCATTTGTAGCGAAACACCTGCCGGGCTATGAGAGAATTTCGACATCGAATGGTATGGATTCTGTATCACTTTCGACGGGCTGTGAGTACTGTTGGGGGACATAAGTTTGAGTGGCGATCGTGTAGCTGTGGCTTTCGTGAATTGGGATGATGAAATAACCGCAAATCCAGGGCTCTCAGGAGACTGTGAAGAGGGTATCTCTGTCCTCCGTGGCTTCTGAGGAGTTACTGGAGCAGGGAAGAGAGTCTTCTGCGAAGTTCCCATTTCATCAGTCCGAGTAGCGTAGTTCTCATTTGTGCCATCGGAATGGTCGTTCAGTTTCCTCTTTTTCTCCGGTGGCCCACGGCGGGATACTTGCTCGTCTTTTGGCGTAGCATTGGCATCCTCGAGAGCTAGCTTGGAGGCTCCCATCTCAGCATTGTCCTTTGCATCGTCACCAATATAGTTGAGATTCAGGTCATCGTCCGACGAGTCGATCACGCAAAAGCGACGGACAAAGTCCATTTGTGTCAGAGTCTTGTCCTTCTTCCCAGGTTTCAGGTTGCTTTTCCTGGTACCCTTCCTGCCACTGCTTTTCGTGCTGCTTTTCCTCTTCTTTCTGCCATTATCCGTATGTCCACCCGTACTCTTCGCCCGAGACCTGCTCTGGCCAGGAGTGCTTCTCACTTCGTCGTCGAATCGAATAGCGCGGGCCCGCCGCACTCGAGGGAGAGGAGTTGGTCGGAAGGTTGCATCACCGCCCTCAGAATCATCGTCGAGCTCGATAACCTCGCTCTCCTTCCGCCTCGCTGGCTTGTCATCATTATCCTGAATGTACTCAAGCTCTTCGTTTGACCCGGATTCTTGTGTTCTTGTCACGAAATCGATCTGCGTAAGGGTCGGTTGCTGCCTCCATTCCGAGTCGCCATCTGATCTCCTTGATCTGAAGCTGGACTGGACTGAATACGACGGGCTCTGAGCCCTTTTCTTGGCCTTCGTTGTTGTAGCAGCTCGTGCACTTGCCACTTTATGTCGCGTAGTTAGGTTGGCAGGTGTCTGAGGTTGTTGTATCGAGCTGTCGGGATGGCCCTTTGGCTTGTCGCCTCTAACCATATCTGATGAATCTTTCTAGTCGATTTGCGGCAGAATGGTCTATGGTCGTGGTTAAAACCAAACCCACAGAACCGCACCAAACCCAAACCCACCGGAAACCAAGGCATCCAAGCTGGCTGCGGTGGAGAGTGAGAGATACGACTAAGTTGGAGACGCGTCGAACGCGTCGCAGGCGACGTCGTCTTGCGGACCGTGCGTTGTTTCCATCTTACCCAATTTGGTATGAGCGGAACACCTGGGCACCTGGGCAGGGCTCCGGGCTCTATGCGACTACTGTACAGCGTTACTTGAACATCATCATATTGATAAATTTACGGAACTTTCAGGATACAAACCCCGATCAATAAATACATATCATCGCAAGAGGTCGCCATCCATTGCCTGAGCACCAGATAAGGACCCACCAAACAAGGCAATATTAACAAGAGGTATCATCATAAGTCATACTGGCTTTCATACTGTCCAGAAAACAGAAACAGACAACGCCATGGGTTTCAGAGTATCTACTCAAAACACGTCTTCAGATTGGTTCCTTGCGACAACCAAAATAATTCAAAAGGAAAATGGAATAGCGCTGATTAGGTATGCAAAAAGCCGCCTAATCAGAAAGCAACCACTCTGGCTCTGCGTCCTCGTCATCGGGGTCGTGGGACAGTAAAGAGACTTCTGACACATTATCATCTGATCCTGGATCATCTTTGGGTTCGTTAAAATCTGTGGGTGATTGCTTCTCCGACTCCGGTGCCGAAATAATCTGCACGCTAGCAGCCTTGGAGTTAGGTTCGCTGGAGGAGTCCACGGTGATTGGAGTCTTCGAAGTCTCAGGATTGGACTGGATCTGTCTTTCATCAGGCTGCAAGGTTTGAGCCATATTATCAGATGGCTTCTCAACAGTCATGTCCAACCGCGCACGCGGTTTCACTTTCGTCCCATCGTTAGGGACAACGACGAGAGTATAGCGCGAATGAGGCTTGTTTGATGTACCTGACGCCCTTCTATTCTTCCCGGGATTATCCGTCCGTTTAGAAAGAATGGCCTCTCCACGTTCGATATCCCTCTCGGGACTTTCAGGGAGGAAGCCTCCGCCGGAGCCGCTGCCATCATCCCCGCTGTAAGGAAGAAATTTCTCTGGAGTTTCGGTTTCTGTGGGGAATTCAGAGAAGGATCCAGTTCCTGCTGTCGGTTCCGCTATTTCCTCGCCATCTTCAGGGAAGAAGCCACCACCAAGTCCCTCTTCTTCCTCATCATCATCTATCGGAGTATGAACCTCATTGACGTATTCGCCCTCAACTGCATAGTTCTTCACTCTCTCAGCAATCCGAAGCTTAAGCAAGAAGTGTTTCCACAGTCGAAGAGCCTCGGCAGACTTTCTGTCAATATTTTCTTGTAGACGCTCGTCCTCGAGGCACTGCAAGGCTGCTTCAAGGGCCTCACGGTACTGTGTCGCAGCCACTATTCCCTGGATGACAGCTGTTCCATGTCGCCCCTTGAACTGAAAACCCGTCACAGCATCAACATAGTCGATACCTAATATCCTGGCAGCACGAGCAGCCTCCGGGTGTTTCAGATGGAACCCACCGGCTGGGACCATACTTGGAACATAGATATCTATGTTTCCGTAGGCATTTCTGGGTACTTTTCCTTTGATCACTGGAGGAGGGGTATAGAGCTCAGTTTGGAACTCAGCATAGAGTGGGGTCTCGGCAGCTTCCTCGACATCTTCATCATCGTCTGCTTCCAAGATTGTGTTTCTGTTTGCTGGGACACGCTTTAGAGGCTGTTCTCCCATTTTAATGTCCCTTCCAAGGCGATACCAGCCATCAGCACTTCTGACAGTATGAACATCCCCACGACGATATACAGGCTCCAAGACCTGGTTCTTAGATCCAGATTTACCGACGGCCACCTGTCCAATGACGCGCTTGGGGAATATGACTTGATTCCGGCGCAGATGTCTCTCCAGTGCATACACTGGGTGGTCCTTAAAGTCCTGCACATTGCGGGGCATTGGCTCCGCCGCAGCCTTCGCCGTCAGCTCCCCAGTCTCAGCCTGATCTCGGTCATCCATGAATGGTTTCTCGAAGAACGCCATTGTTCTCTGCCACCATTTGTCTCCCCCTTTGGTGCTTTCAACACGGTTTCGTAGGGTTTTTGCATTATATGACTTGGTATACCGCCTAGTCACATCTCTAGCGGAAGCATCATCCTCAAAAGCTACGACGTAGGCCATAGCATTATACCGGTCACTGGCTGGAGGTTCAAACTTGGTAGGCTTAGCAACCGACTTTGTGACGATGGGATCAACCGGTATCCATTTCTGAACGGCCTCATTGAATGCTTCCACCCAGAAGACTGGATATGAAGACTCTTCGGAACGTCGTAAGGTGCCTTTTTTCAAAGTCAGTACAGCACACAGCTAATAGATACCGGTAAACTCACTTGTCTGCTTGAGCTTCTGAATTGGACGGCGAGTAGAAGGCGTGAATTGAGGTTGGCCTATCCTACGAATCCTCGCTGGCGGAGTGCTAGTTGCTGGAGTTTGGGAGCGCGACTTATCATCAGTTGAACTCTCGTGATCGTCCGACGAGATCACGATATACTTTGAACTCGCATCGACTGGACTGAGGCCTTTCACAGAGCCAGTAAAAGGGAGAGACTGTAAAGAGCACACTAATCGCGTCTCTACTGCCACGGAACGCAGCAGTGCACAGAACAGTTGAGCCCCGAAATCTCGTGAGCCTTGCATTGACTTTGCCTGTTTTCGGAAATCATCTTTGGAGAGAATTGTCTCAATGTCTTGCATGATCGCTTCCTATTTGAAGTCAGAATGGAATATTGTCAAGTCGCAAATCTTCGAGTTTACCATTCTCTTATCTAAATCCTTCCGGTCTTCTGCCCAATATGGCCTTTTGAATCCTGATTCAGTAACACGAAATCGCTTAGAGAAGGCGTCACTAGCTTGCTTTAGACCGTCGACAAACGTAGTGGATCTAGTAAACTGTGACATCCCTTCCTTAGGGTTAAGAAAATTTCTCGTTTGCTTCGACAGCATCGATTTCAGAAACCCCTGCATTATTTAGTTTGTAGACTACATGAAAGTAATCTTCACATACCTGGACCTCGTCGTCATTACACCACAAGTTGCGTATCTGAACATGACTGAGTAGACACAAGAGATGAACTTTGTGGACATCAAAGCGTAACTTCCTCTCTGCTGCTGTTATGGCTTTTCGTCGTGGTACAGTCGACTTTGCCGTGGTAGTACTACGCTGCTCGAGCGTGATCTGTAGAGGCTCATTTGCTCCTTCAGCCTGAGTAGAAGTCTCTGGTACATTGGTAGACGGTTGCTCAATATCGACTTCTTCCCATTCCATATCCGAATCATCGGAAGCATCCGAGTCGTACGCAATCTGAACCTGCTTTGCAGGAGCTGTATCTGAACTATCCGGTGGTGCCGCTATCTCATCAGGTTTGGCTTCGGGGGTCACTACTCGTCTCTCTCCCACTCTTCTCCGTTTGATAGGACGATCATCCACGTCCGGTTGACGTTCAGCGCGGGCATCGGCCTCCGCTAGCATCTCCTTGTAAACTTCTGGAATGTCTTCATCTTCGTTGTTATCGCTATGTCTCGCTGGCCGTCCACGGGCTCCCCTGCCTCGCTGAGGGCGGGAAGAGGAAGGACGAGCCATGTCTAAAGCTTTTCTTCTTCAAATAAATAAGAAAGCTGTGTTTGACGTATCATAATTTCCACATATCAGAAATCAGAGAACCACGTGGCATTTTCACTCAAATGATTCTTCACTTGTTTGATTAACAAGATACTGTTTCTCTTTCTCTAGAGACATTCAATTTGTGACTTCATATGCAGGTCTGTGAACAAAAAGGAAATGCACCAAAAGTAGGGCTTCTCCAGAAAAAGGAGTATTAACTTTTGGTACATGAAACACGCGTTCCATTAGATGTTTATTTTTGAAACAAACACGACTGAGCATTGTAAGAGCAGTTCCTGTAGCGACACTGTCAATGGCCAAATGCGTCATCCGTGGTGCGCATCATAGTTCTTCCGGACCGGATAAGGCTGGCCAATCACCGTTGTGGAGTGATAGATATGGCACTGTTCTCTTTAGCAGATGCATACTTCTGTTTTGTTTGGTCGTATGTGAAAACTCATTATTAATAGTCGTAGTGCATCTGCTGAAATATTGTTGAACTTCTGGGATAGGACTCTTGGATCTATAATACTTCCCATGATCAGCAGCGTGGGTGCAGTCTAGTGAGCATACTAGACAGGGTATCACTAAAATAAAATAAAAATTAAATATTGTTCCCATATAGAGTAAATGCAGACCGAATATTTAATATAGATGCAGTTTTCTTTATATGAGGTAGATTTGGCGGTTGATTAATGTCTGGTTTTGTCCCCCTCCTTCGTGAGATAAGATTAACGTCATGAAGTCTCTCCCGAGCTTGCGAAAATTGGAGCTTTCTCAAGTGTATCGTCAAGCGCTGGTAAACGGTAGCAACTGAAGTTTGCTGCTTAAATTAAATCTCTCTGTCTTCTTGAAGCGTTATACGAGTATCATATACGCCTTTCGCTTGATATGGTATGAAATAAATCTCGCTGTCCAGCAATTCGGAGAACAACAACTAGCTCCGTTTAATTCCTTGAATTACCGAATTCTTCAGTTCTAGAACCAATCTGAAATATGCTCTCAAGATCTCAGAGGAGCACACTCACGGCTTCCGGAGTGCATGGGATAACGGCACACTATGGTCGCCGTCACTTGGCCCAAGTGACAGATCTTGGGAATATTCCTGCTGTAAGAACCAATTGTATCTGGGGCGGGACAACATCTAATTTTAAATGCGCATAGGAGGGTGACAAACCGTTCAGAGTCCCTCTCGACGATGATTCATTTGAAAGCTACAACTTCGATCCGCCTCCATACTACTTAGAGACCACGAAGGACCACCTAAGGCAGCTATACCATGACATGTTGACAATAAGGTATTTTCTTTCCACACGCCTTGCCAGACTCTGTCTGACTCCGTACCAAAACAGACGTTTAGAAGTGTCAGCAGACTCTCTATATAAACAGAAGAAAATTCGCGGTTTCTGTCACCTGTCGACTGGCCAAGAAGCGGTTTCTGTCGGTATCGAACACGGAATCACGAGAGATGACTTGCTCATCACTGCATATCGATCACATGGAAACACCTATATGCGCGGAGCATCTGTACAATCAATCCTTGGGGAGCTTCTAGGTCGCCAAGGCGGTATCTCTTATGGAAAAGGAGGATCTATGCATATGTTCCGCAAGGGTTTCTTCGGGGGGAATGGCATCGTCGGCGCCTCGGTGCCGGTCGGTACTGGCATTGCTATGGCGCAGCAATATCAAGAGAGCCCAAACATCACGGTCAATCTGTACGGCGATGGTGCGGCGAATCAAGGCCAGGTCCATGAAGCATTCAATATGGCGAAATTATGGGAGTTGCCAGTTTTGTTCGGCTGTGAAAGTAAATTATCATCGCGATCCCCTCTTTCGAGATAAACGGAGCTAATTTATGTCTAGATAACCAGTATGGCATGGGAACATCTGTTGAGCGTGCATCTGCTTCGACTGATTACTACAAACGCGGCCAATACATCCCTGGTCTCCGTGTATACGGAATGGATGTCCTCGCCGTCCAAGCAGCGGTGCAACATGCTCGCAACTATATCAAGTCCGGGAATGGTCCCCTCGTGTACGAATTTCAGACTTACCGTTTCGCCGGCCACTCGATGTCAGATCCTGGAGTCGGATACCGGACTCGAGAGGAATTGAAACATAAACGCGAATCTGATCCCATCTCAATGTTTAAAGAAAAGCTCATCGATTGGAAAGTGCATACAGAGGATGAACTAGACGAGCTAGAGAAAGGCGTCAGAGACAAGATCAAGCAGGATATCACTGAGGCGGAGAGCATGCCGGAGCCAGAGCCCAATGGTGATACTCTTTTCCAGGATATCTATGTTCGGGGAAGTGAGCCTCCTTATATGAGAGGGAGGACTACTTACGAGACACACTATTACTGAAACAGTGCACTGGTCGATGTGCTTAATCTTTTCTGTCCGAACTAGTAATAGACTATCACATGCTAGAATTTATTATCAAATTAAATCTCCATAATCGATGAAAAATGTGCCAAAAGTTATCGTCATTTGGTCTTAAAATCTTCGTATACCCTCGGTCGGTTTTGTCTTTGAACCATCCCTACTCTACATCAACGCGTAATCCTCTACTTACCCAATCATACCACTATCCGTACTAATCCCGCAATCATCCATCCAGAATCATAATTTCTCCTCATCCCGGTCAAATATACATAATCACACATTATGTTTCTACGTCACAATTACCGAGCCCTTTTGAGGGGTAAGTGTCGTAGATAGTCCACCGATACCATATACAAGAAGCTCGTAGTATATCTATTTACAACAAGTAAACAGAAAAGGCTCAAGACTCGACTTCGGTCCTTCGCGATACAAAATCCTTTTTAAAGTCGGCATTCATATTCTAGGACTTCAAAGCAGCGAAAATGGCATTCAACGCCCCAGCTTTGGCAACTCCAGCGCGTTGCACGGCTGATTTCTCACTAATTCCAGTTCGTGCCCTACTAAGTATCAATCTTGTTTACTCTTTAGAGGCGAACTTTGTCCTCCATACATGATCACAGACTGATAGTTTCTCGAACATCTGCGCGAAAATAGATTGGACACCAGACGTCTTCCTTCTCCCAGCAGATCGCTGATATCCAGCGACTCATACAACAAACTGGACTGAAGTTCATGATGCATTCGACGGGAACTACGGTCGGTATGGTTCCCTAGTCCTTTCTCCCATCCCCATATTTGAGGCAGCGTGTTCATATTGCGTGGACAAAGTGTAATACCTACTAATATGACTTAATTACTTTCAGAAGGACCCTGGGACCAAGTCATGCAAGTAATCGGATGGGCACATACACTCATCCATCAGCAGGGAATAGCGAGAATCCAGACAGACGTTCGGATTACCACCCGGTATGTGAAGTCTTGAAAGATGTATGAGATCTTTTCTGGGGCAAGTTACTAACTGGATATTTCCCTGCAGGACCGATAAAGTGCAGCCAATGGAAGGAAATGTCGCTTCTGTGGAGAGGATTCTCGCTGCAACCTAAACAATTTGTCTAACTACTTGTATCCCGAACCCGATATAGGAAACGTTGGAAGACAAACCGCCTGTTGCCACGTTGGTTGATGTATTAATTAAAAGCTCGGAGTCAATGGAAGGAATTGTAATGAAGAAACTTCGTATTTCAAAAGCACTAAGAAAAGAAATACACTGAGAGAAAGCAACACGAACCCCGTCGTAGACCTCATACATATATCGTATGCGATAGATCAAGCACAGACATCACAAGCTCTATCAATGGAGTATAGTGAAGAGTAATACATGAAGAGGAAATTAAAAGAAATAAGTAATGTAAAACAATCAAGAATAATAGAACTATATAATTCCATCGTGAGTCGTATGAATATCGCACCTAGTTGCTGTTGTTATTTCCGACGAAGACGACTAGCATTGCGGCATAGCTAAAAGGGCAATAGTCAGCAGGATAGATCATCTATGGAAATTTCTTTAACTGGTATCGAGAACTTCCAACGAATGTATTTAGCAGTGGTAAATTAAAGCATTCTCAACTTACGTGGCAGTAGCTGGCCAGATATGAGCTCTCTGGCAGTTAGTAAAAAAAGTCATCATTATTGCGAATAGCGAAGTATAGATCGCGATGACTCTTAATCTTGTCTGCATGTTATCCGTATAGTATAAGATGTAGATAGAAGAAACATTTATTATGATGGTCAGAATGACTGAGATCACAGCGACTCTGGACGCAAAGGTCTCTTCGTTATATGTGTAGGCATCTTCAACAGGCACTGTGTTGTCAGGTTTCTGTGACAATTGTCAGAAAAGGTAATCGATTCTGCTCTTGCATTAAGGAGTGTTGGAAATAGATTCATTTCATGTAGGAGTCTGTTTCCTTCACGCACCATGAAATCACCAATATAGTCATGAAAGAAGATGAGTTTGTCGAACACCCAGCTTGTAAAACGATCATATTCGCTGTTTGGATTGGTGAATAGGAAAACTAGGTCATCTTGATCCCACGGACAATCGTCGCCTGTTCCACCAAGGAGAGGTTCGATGACTTTGTTCCGGAGAAACTCGATTTCGCTGGCTTTCGGAAGTTGCAGGCCCTGCAATTGGTTTCCTAGGGAAAAGAGCTCGTCTGATAAGTCTGTTAGTCCTGTTGTTGATGAGAGCTCAATATTGTAGCGGGAATAAGGACTGACATACAATATTCTTTCAATAGTTTACCGACATACGGTGTTATATTTCTCGGCAAATCCGACCCTGAAGGTTGGCCAGCAGGAGATGCATCTTGGGCGGAATCGCTAGGCGCATTAGAAGGATATTGAGATTCTCTTTCAAGCGCATCAATTTCAGCTTGCAGCTGGAACAGACGTGTGAAATACAAATATCGAAATGATCGCACAATGGCCATTCGGTGATAGTCCCGGACTATGTCTGCAAGATTGTCGTATCGATGGTCAAAGGAAGACATCTTGGGCAATATGTTGGTACGAAACACGAGAAACTCGTTTGAAAACAGAAAGACTGCTATGCTGAGTCTCCATCGAACCAGATATAAATATATGAGTCTATACTTACTCAAGGAGCCGCATTTCAAAAAGGTCTAGCGGTGTAGTTCACGCCAGATCATCTGCACGTAAGAAAACTTGTTTGCATGAGCGATCAGTACACATGGCTACGGCCCACAATATCCATGTAAACCCGCTGTAGGGGTCATTTGCCTTCTTTGCCTCGCAGCCAACATCCTTTCCCAGGATATAATTGGCTACTCAGGTTAGGATTGTATATAGTATGGCAGATTGGGTTTGTTGGATCTGGGGCAACGGTCGTCCTACCCACTCATTTAGGATTCACAAAGCCTCTTGAAAGATCTTAGACTTCAGCGGCTCTAGTCCCATATTCTGCGAACTGGTTCATTTGGGCAGAAACCGTATGTCGACGTGGCAAAGTTCAAGGTCTGAAATGCACGAGGCGCCCAAGGGAGGCAATGATAGACTGTATTGCTATATTGCAGTCACGACTGTCCAGACACAAATTAGCCATCTCCTCTTGTCAGTCACAAGGCCAATTAATATAGACGATTGATACGCCGGTGTCGACTTTCAGTATAGCATTGAAGAAATGAGTGGATGTGGAAGACGATTGTGATGATTTAGAGCTCTTTGTACTTGCGCTAAAGGTCTTCGAATGTATGATGTACCTGGAAGCGCTCTCCTTTAACTATTTGCGCGTATCACGTTCTTCTACGTGAGTGGTTTTTCGAGTCTGCTTGCCAGGCATTAATGCTCATTTCAAGGTTTAGAACCCTTAACTTCGACAACATATAGGAGGAAATCTAAGTCATGATATTTCTGCTACTTCGTACCTCCATTCTTCCATCTAAGGATAAAGTTTTGTCAACGAGACAAGCAAGTTTTCAGGTAGCGTAAGAACGTTGAAGACTTGCCTGCGCCTCGAGAGCTACAATATTCTAACCATCAACATCATTGACATCATCGAAGAATGAACAACTGATAAGGGGAGAAAAAGAAATGCCATCCTTGATGCCGAAGATGAAGGGCTACTCCTTCGGATCCGTCGGATCTGCCATCAAGTACATAAATGTATCAACCGAACGTCGCTACATAATGCCGATGTGACTCTCGGAAGAAGCGACCGGTCTTCGCGCGGCGCCCCGGGGAGGCTGCGTATCGATAGAGCATTCACTGGAAGAACTCCCTGTGAACTCCGCATGTGAGAGACAGACATAGCCTTCATGCATGGAGCAGGTAGTACCCAATGAAAGCTTTTGGGTACGATCCCAGCTTCGCTTATGAAGAGCCAGCGTGAAGAGCCAGCGCGACACGCGACCCTGATGCATAGTAGCTGAATGTCAGCCACTGCGCCGCCTGCCTCCCGATACTCGATGCGACACGCATATCCGCCTCATTTGCATTTTCCCCGAGTCTTTGTTACATGGGATATCTGGCGGTGAGATCCAAGGTGACGAGGCAATCGGGCATTGATGGCAGGGCAGTCCTATCTCAATTCCGAGGTGCAAGACGATTGTCAATGTATCTTGCGTTCATGGCCAGCTATCCTAGGACATCTGAGGAGTAGTAAGTGATCCCATCTGCTGGGCTGGAAGGGATCTGCCAAAGGAAAACCACCAGATGGTACCAATTCGACCCTAGTGAGTACGGTGGCCTGCCTCCTATGTATTTTGGCAATTATCCCGTTACAAATAGTCAGGGATAATACGTCTAGGACCATCTATATGTTATTCGAATCGCATCCTGTTTGCCGGTTTTTCCGCATGATGAGCTTTTGGTTACCCAGAGAATAGTTATCACATGCTTGAACGGCATTGGGCTTAAGTGAAGCAGTTCTAATCCCTGAAGGATTTTGCGAAAGCCACTTCCGACCAGCGCTCGAGAACTTGATGCCTCCAAACTATTTCTGATAATAACCAGAGTATTTGTTAAAATCAAGTTTCTCTGCTCACGTCAATACACACTGAACGTACCCTCAGCGATAGACAACAATATCTCGGTTCGCGGCAAGTTGTTATTGGGTATTCTTTCGCAACGCAGACGCCGTTTAGCCCCATAAGTGTTGGAGGCTGAGATAAGATCACAGGCTATATCACTGGTTGGCTCAATGCAAGGGTAGTTAGCACTCCACATGTAACGTAACTAAGGTTGACAAGTTGACAAGACGACTCTCCCTAGACCATCCGCTTGCGCATTCAAACACTTCGTATGAAAGAACTAGGAGAAGAACTTAGATCTTATCATCCGTATATTTCGAAGTCAACACGTCCATCAAACCGCATATGCTCTACAGGTCTATTCGCCTTAGCGAAATGATAAAATAGGATGGCATCGGAGCATGTTTCAAAGAACTCGAATTGACCAACACCACAGCTTATCGAACAACATGCAAATGTTTTTTTTAACAATGTGTGAGTCACTTATGGCCCTCCTTCATGCTTAAATCAAGTACTGAGCGATTATTAGCATATCTAGAGCAGACTGGGCCTCATGGGAGAGTTGCGTACCTCTATTCTCATGCCTAGCAGATCGTCAAAACGTCATACATGCTCATTATCAAGAAACCACGCAGTATGATTTTCCTTTCTCTTGTTGGCGCTCCTTGGAAGCTCCATTTTGAGTTGCTCTTTTCTGCACCTGCCGCGGTGACAGTCCCGTCATATGCAAACCCATGCCATTTGGCACTCGTTGTTCTGCGGGAGAAGAGGATTTCACGCCATTTTTTTTGACGGACGATGCTCTCGCGTCCGAGTTTCTTTGGGGCATCCTGTCGGTTGACGTCAGAGACCACTTCCTAATCCTCTATATCATGAGGTGGTGCTAACTTTGACTTCATTTTATGACCTATCTTGCTCCTTGTCCTTATCTCTCTCGTGTCAGCTGCCAAGTCTGAATTATACCGTGTGGGGAGTTTGTGTTTTCTGATATACAACTGACTTTCGGAGAGACGCTTCGATTTTCAGAAACACTACCCGGGTGTTGTTGATATTCAATATCTCGACAAGTGCCTCTAACGTAACACTGTTAGCTAACAGGGACACAGGAACCTTCAACCAGTTACTTGACACCCACATTTCTAATAGTGCGTTTTTGGTGAGGACACGCAAAGAAGTGAACAAAGATCGTGTATATCGGGGTATTCAGTTACTGGGGATCGTTGAACAACATCAAGCTCCGAACGGATCCTAGCAACAAATGACTCTGTTCTATGTTCCTATTTGCGAAAACGAGGGCAGACCTTTCATAAAGGGCATTCACCTTCGGAGAGAATCCATATCACACAGTTAGGACACAAGTGACCAGGTTGGCAAAGGTAGCTCCGCTTTTTCTCCAGCGCATATTCTTCCAGGAGGCTTCAGCCCGAAGAGCGCCGCTAATTTGTTTCAACAAGGGTCGCAAGTCCAGTGGCAACCTCTAAATGTGAGCAGCAGCCGCTGACCCAGGACACAGATGGGCGTTTCGAAACATGCCAGCGGAATAGATCCATTTCCATGGCATCAGGTGGGCAGCAAAGCATCACTAGATTCCTTCGAGGAAGCTTGTGTGTTTTGTAAAAGCCGGAAAGCTTCCGACTGCGAATACAATCTCTTTGCTTTCCCATGAGATCTTCCAGGAACGGAGCCCAGTGGATCCCGAATACGAAACTAATGCATGTTTTCAAGGCCAAAAACTCGGACCGGGCAAAATTGGGAGTCAAGTCAGATCAACATCCCATTCTGAGGACACAGTTATCTCTCAACTGTGTCTACCAACGCAGTGATCTACCAGACGGCAGCAAAAAAACCCCTCCAATGAAATTACGACATCGATGAGCTTTCTTCTGGGGAGAGAGATGGTGCGCTTTAACTTGTTTCATTCCTGACTCAAGAAGACGAGGCTCCGGTGGCGTCTGTTCAACTGTTGGGCTCCAACGCAGACGATTCCAATCCGACTTACGGAATACGAAGCATTATCGTTAATGATGGCGTTTCTAAAAATAAAGGAGTCATCGTGGAGAGAGCGGGGCGAAGAGACACAAAATAGCCTTCGATGTTGGAAAGCTTGCTCTGCTCCTTAAGCGCCGATGGTAGGTCGATCGTATGTTGATATTCAGTTTCCGCGAAGCTTGCTAACACCACAACGGTGCGGTGGAGGTAGCTGTCACGTACTGACATAGATATTACCACCTTATGAGCCCTCAGTCAGACATATCCCATCTGGTCTCAGAATCGAGAACAATTTGCTCTGCTCCATGGGCGTTTCATCATACGAAATGTTTCCGAAGAATGAAGAAACCGGTGTAGATCCGTCTCTTCAACGCTTTGAATTTGTCACTTAGTGCTTACCGCCATTCTGACCAAATACGCACTAAACGCTGATCCAAGTTGGGGTGCCATATCGAACCATTCTGTATCGGGTCTATCAGGTTCTTGGCATGGATAGAACATGCTAGATCCATCGGGCTGGTATACTCAGAAGATAAGCGTTGTATTTGCCTCTGCCGGGTCTACTCTGGGGTCAAGCTAGGAACCTAGCGATCTGCTAAGGGATCCAGGATAGTTATAAAGCTTTGCCTCCGCGCAATGAGTGACTCCATGATCTATATTTTCACACAAGTCTAATTATCACAGTTGAATTTAACTTTATGGATACATGCTATTACCATGTTCTTATATCAGGAAAGAAAAGAGCATTCGCTGCTAACTACTCCGTAGTGTTGATTAAATTGATGTTGTTGGTATAGTAAGATTTCTATCGTGGCAGATACTGTCTCTTATTGGTTCCAGAGTATGCACTAACAATCCAGGCGCTATACCATAGGTAAGATGATTAGGATCAGACAATGAGTCCGCCTATCAAGAAGGTCGCTTTGCACAGCATGAAGATCACATGACATCCTTACGACAATTATTATAATGCAGAACCGCTACACAAGAGTAAGAAACAAAGACACATCAATACTTCATTCATTTCCATCTCACGTTTGGATCAGTCAAACTACCGCCAGCTGCCAGCAGAAAAACATAGGAAAGGGGCAATCACTGGATAATGAAAACGGATGGGGAATAGTACTGAGAATAATAAACTAAAATGTATAGGAAAAAGGGGTAATAACCGAAAAGGAAACGAGGCGACGACACTTCCCAAGGCAGGAGCGTTTAGGGTATCCCGAGCGCCATAGTATATACACAAGAGCATAGCCAATGTACAAAGGGTGTACACATATCCAACAGGGGCCAAGAAAACGGACGTTTACCCATGACAGAATCCAGCATGAACCACATCAAAATGTCGCAAGTCAACTACGATTCGATCTCTTCCTGAAGAGCGCCAGCAGAGTCATGTCCTCCATGAGAACCAGAATTGCCAGACTCAGGGTTAGGAGAACGCTGCCCTGCCTCCGATGGGGTCTTCTCGGAGACTTGGGCAAGGTCGTTGACAATCCTACAATAGGGTCAGTCATTGCAGATGACAGATTGGGAATGTATGCTCACTGTTTATGCTCGTCATACCAGTCGTCATTGGCGGACTTAATCTGTTTAAGCTGCTCCTGAATGCTCGCCATCTGGTGACATTGGTCAGTAAAGCGTCCAAAAGAAAAAGTTATCGATAACACTAAAACGGCACTATAGGCAAGGCTTGACATAGGAAAAGGATACGATGACAAAAATGGGGCTAGCCCACCGTTCCTTCAATAGAAGAACCAAGGTCCTCACCTTCCGTTGTGGCTGGACCAGCGTCTTCCCCGTTCTTGGCACTGGGAGCTGCCCATCGACTAGCCTCCAGGCCGTTGGACTTGGGATCGTCCGTCTTGAGGGCCGCAAGCTCTGCCTCTAGCTCACGCACACGCTTCCGGCTGGCGGAGATGGCAGAGTCGACTTCTCCCAACTGCTCGAGCAATGACATGTTCTTATCAATCTGGTCATTGAGATGCTTCTCGCCCTGGGAGACCTTGTCCGCCATTTCACGGTTCTGAGACTTGGCATCTTCCAACTCTGCGATCGTCTTCTGGTTCACTTCCTTGAGTTGGCTGAGCTCTTCCTGAACGTCTGCCAACTGCTTTGAAACAGCCTCTAGTTCCGATTTTGCTGCTTGTTGGTCGGCAACGACCTTTTGAAGGTCTTCGAGTTGAGAAACGGCTGCCTGGTATTTCTCCTCAAGATCACCCTTCTCCTTCTGAAGATCAGAGATCTCAGTGATATGCTTGCTGGAGACTTCCTCCGCAGCAGCTGCAGCCTTCTCAGCATTGGCGACCTTCTCCTCGAGATCAGCAATCTGCTTCTTCAAGTCATCGACCACAGAAGTGTCCGCGGCTGCTGTCTTGGCCTGAATGAGTTGCTCGTTCAGCTCTGAGACGGTAGCATCATGGGATTGCTGGAGGGAAGCGAGCTTTTCATTGTGTGAAGTCTCAAGTTCAGTTCTCAGATTGGAGAACTTCTCCTCCTGCGAACCAAGGAGCTCTTCAATCACTTTACTGTGATCAGCATCGAGCTGCGAAGCCTTGGAACTCTGCGTCTCCAGCTCCTGTTTCAAGTCTGCGATGGTCTTCTCATGAGATTCAGTCAACGAAGCGATCTTGGCAGCATGATCTTCCTGTGCGGCCTTCAGTTCGGCCTGCAAAGTCTCGACCTGCTGGACATGCCCCGACTCCAGATCACCTTGCGCAGAAAGAATTTCATCGTGCTTAGCCTGGAGCTCCTTCAGGGCAGTCTCATGGGACCCTGACAGCTCTGACTTCAGCTTCTCGATCTCAGCGGCATGGTCCGCCTTCACAGCCTCGAGAGCCTGCAGGTGCTTCTCCACGGTAGTATTGGCTTCCTGCAACTGGTCTTCGAGAGACTTAGCAATAGCGGCAGCGTCTTCCCGCAGCTTTTCCATTGAGGCTTCATGCTCCTGGTCCTTGCCCTTCGTATCCGTGTCCAATGCCTCCAGGCCCTTCTGGAGCACGCTGACCTGTTCCTGTCTTTCCTGCAGATCTGCCTGGAGGGCCTTGATGTTATCTTGTTCCGCGCTCAGTAGGTTCTCCAAAGACCCAATCTTCTCCTTGAGATCACCGATTTCCTGGTCAGCAGCGGTCTGAGTGGAGTTGTTGCTGTCCTCGAGTGCCTGCTTAGAATTCGCCAAAGCCTGCTCGGCGGCAGTGAGCTTGTCCTGCAGAGCCTGGACATCCGCAGCATGAGTGGCCTTGATGGCCTCGAGTGCTTCATCAACGTCCTTCTTAGAAGACTCCGTTGATCCACTAAGCGCGTCGCGGAGCTCCTGCAGCTGCTGGGAATGAGTTGCGGCTACGGCAGCGGTGGAACTCTCATGTTCCGCCTTGAGATCAGCAATAGCCTTCTCATGAGCGAGCTCGAGATCTCTCGCCTTCTCACGGAGTTCGTCGGACTTCTCTTCGTGGATCTTTTTGATCTCATCCTGCAGTTTGTCTAGAGTTTCACGCAGGCTTGCCAGCTCAGTCTCCTTCTCAGCCAGTTGCTTGCTTGTCTCATCAGAGCCCTGCTGGGTATTCGTCTCTGCCTCGGCCAATTTAGCTTCCAGGGCGGCAACCTTCTCTTCAAGAGCGGAGGCAGAAGACTTGGCCTCTTCGAGTTCCTGTGCCTTGGACTCTGCCAGCTTCTTGTTTTCGATTTCCAGGTTATCAATGACCTGGTCACGACCCTTAAGTTCCCTTCGCAGACTCTCTAGAGCGTCCTCTTCGTGTTCCTGGGCGCTCTTTCTCGCACTTTCGGAGTCAGTCTTAAGAGCGGTCAGTTCCTCAGTGAGGCGCGCAACCTGCTCGGCAGCTTCCGCCGCGGCAGTACGCTGTTCCGCCAGTTCATTCTCCAGCTTCTCAAGTTGCTCCTTGTGGGAGACCTTCAGCTCCTCCAATAATTCAGCAGTCTTGGAGTCCCCCTGTTCCACAGCAAGCTTCTTCGCATCATCGAGGTCTTGCAGAGACTTCTCTTCCAATTCTTTCTGCTTCGTCTCTGCCTCCTCAAGTTTAGACTGCAGGACACGCAACTCTTCAGCATGGTCAGCAGCCAGTTTCTCCACCTTAGCAGCGTGCTCTGCCGCAAGCTCGTCTGTTGATGATTCACCCTGAGGGGCACCCTCCTCAGCAGACTTCGAGAAATTGGTTATTTTCTCAGTAGCGGCCTCGAGTTCTGCCTTGAGACTAGCAATGGTAGCTTCATTTTCCTCCAACTTCGCCTGCAGCGACTGGAGCTTTTCGGCCTGTGCTGCGTCTGGTGCAGCTTTGTTGAGCGTAGATGCACTCACAGTGCTGAGTCTCTTCTTGGCATCGGTGGTCGTCGATGTTCTAGCGGTGGTGGACGCCGGTCTCGTAGTTGTTGACGTTCTTGAAGTCGCCGTGGTGCTACCAGGACGGGTGGTGGTCGAGGCCGGCTTGGTTACTGGCTTAGAACTGATGCTGCTAGGTCGAGCAGTCTTCTTCTCCGCGCTAGGAGCGGCCACACTGGATCTTCGATCCGCAGTGGACGTGGTTGGCTTCGCGGGGGCTCTGGAAGACGCGGTTCCAACCAGAGACATCCTCTTAGCAGCGCCAGAGATACCTCTTTTCTCGTCGCCAGAGCTAGCCACAGACCTTGCCTTCTCGTCGGCTGAGCTGCTCACAGAGGCTCGAGACCTATGCGATGCAGTGGTCGAGACAGCTGAGGGCGCTCTACGAACCGTTGACGTCGTGGTAGGACGGGTGGGTGGCTTGCTGAGAGTAGTACCATTGGCCGTCTTGGTAGTCGAGGATGGCTTCGTGGACGTCGACCCGACTGGCCGTTTGGTGGCCGTCCCCGAAGTCGGTCTCTTAGTCGCGGTAGTAGGACTCTTCTTCACGGGCGAATCACCCGGCTTTTCCTTCGCGACCTCTGGGCTGGATTTCGATTCCTCACCAGAGAAAACGGTGGACTCGACTGGGGTAGCCGGAGGGACATCCTCAGCAACTGGCTCTGGGGCTGTGGCAGGGACAGGGTCCGAAGGAGCCTCAGTTGGCACGACAGGTTCTTCAGTAGAGGCCATGGTGTCCAAGGAGAGCAGAGGATCTGTTGCTCTACTAGTGTATGCGGGGTATCAACTGCCTGAGGAAGCAGGATCGCCGGGGCGGAGCAATAAGGAAAACGAATTCGGTATTCTGGATAAAAGTTGATATTAGCTACCTGGCTTTTTAAACGAATATAGACTGTTGAGGCAACGGCAGTCAATGGTCAAGGGCAATCAGCTGCTGATTATGACTGCAGCGTAGTATATAAACATTGCCCGTAGTCAGCTGAGCGCTCCTCGATGCGGGCAGCTTGAAAGCTCCGATATGCTGACCATGATGATCTGCTGGAAGAATCCAACGAGGACGACATGCCCCTGAGGCAGCTACCTTTGGGGCCGTCGCTTCTCGCTGGACATTGTCGCAGGATGGGAGTCGCTGCCTTGCCCTGCAGTGTTTCCATCGCCATTGCGGAGGTTGCAGCCAGAACTCACCGGACTTGCCAGCTCACTTGTCACCCAAGCTCCAAGACCTCCTAGCCCGTCCAACGTCCGGAGATTAGGCCGTTCGAGAAAAGAGAAGCGGTTTCAGCCCCGTGTTTGCAATTCGCACGGACAGGACAGGAGCGGGAGAGATAAGGGGACCACGTTGTCGCCCGGACTCGATCGATGAGATCGGGATCGTAGATGAGAACAAACAGAAAGCAGCGATGACGATGAACGAAACAACCGGCAGACGACACGCAGCAAAGAAAAAAGAGGAGGGGGTGGAAGGAGAAGGTGAGCAAGGGAGCTCGGACAACAGGCGGAGATGCGACGATCCAACGAACGTTGTGTTTCTGTGTTCGAGGCCAACCAGCGCGCGTCTCGGGACGATCGCGGCGACGCCAAAACAGTCCGTCGAGCACGCCGGTCACCCGCGTGGCTCCAGAAGGACGGCGATGGAGATTGCAAACGAGGCCAACGTCCAGAACGGTGGAGCCCAGGAGTTCAGGGTGCTTACAAGGATCGAGGTTCAGATGAAGCTCCTTCATGCCTATCTCGACTTGATCTCTGGGGTACCGGCGGCATTACTGCGGGAGAAAGGTGTATGGTCCGTTATACTCTACGTCTTACAGCTGAGATATACGAGATCGTCAGATACTTCCAGCTGCACAGGCCAGAGAACACTCTGATACTGTCGACGTGGCATCTCAGCAGATCATCATTGGAGGCTAGTCTCTTGTCCATCATTCTCCTTTCCCCCTCCATTCCAACCCCTCCTCTTCACATCTGCGGATGTCTGACATGGAGGGGGAGTAGCAGAGTGGCAATCAGAAACACTGCTTCATCACGACGTCTTGAACGCCGTTGTAATTCAACAATATTGAGAATAAATAATATGGGAAATAATGTTATTATGATGATCGGACGACCAAAATATTGGTCCTGCGCTAGTCCACAAGTGGAACAGACGTAAATAATGACTGATTAGATAATCAGGGGATTCTTCCCCATGGCTTCTCAATCGACCTCAGCAGTCATCGACAACATCACTCTCGGATTATCGATTCGCATATTCCACAGCTTAAACATAATTACTATTTGAATGTTGCTCTTCCTGTCGCCTATAAATAATATTTCCACGGCACCACAACGATAACTGTATCCTGCCATGGCCACTGAGGTAATAATACTACGCTTGAAGTCGCAATGGTCACCGCAATATCAATAAAGACGTCAAGTCCCAGAACAGACATGAAAAGATCAGCTAATCATATCAAGTGGCAAGGTGGCCGAGTGGTCTAAGGCGGATGACTCAAGCGTCAAAGCTTCCCTGAACAAGGGGTTTCATCTCTCGCAAGAGGCGTGGGTTCGAATCCCACCCTTGTCAATAACTTTTTGCTCTTTTTTTTTTTTTTTTTTTTTTCTTATGCATACAGATCATGGTACTCTCTCTTCGTCATGAAAAGCTGCACAATGGATATCATACCCTCTGTGAAATGTGAGTTGCTTCAATAGTATATATTTCAACATGGTCTACTGTATTGGGAATGCTTGCGAGATGCTTTTATGCCTTCCCTACTTTTAACCATGCTTGATCAGAGAAATATATATCAAGCATAATATATATAATAATTAGCGTGGTCCATTATATTCATATCCAATGCATCTTGGCCTGTAGACTACCAGAAACATCCTGTACATGCTGCAAAAACCACAACGATTCTCCAATTCACATATTTAGACACTCAGAAGCCACGCCCACTGCTCCCGGCCTCGATAAGTCCGCAGCTGCTCTTGGATCACTGGTCGGTAGTTATCACGGATTTCTCGGGCCTTTGCTTGTAGGTCTGCTACGGTACGTCCTTTCAGCCTCTGCCCATAATGCTTGATGATCTGACGATAGCGATCCGGGCCTGTACGTAGCATTTGATTACTATTTTGCTGCTCTCGTTTTCTCCAAATAAACAGTGTTGACATACCTTGATAAAGTTTGAGTCCATCGAGAAGAGTTTCGCCTTCCTGACGAGACCATCTCCCTCGAGAACCCCGAATGGGGCTGATGGCCCCATCACTGTCTAACTCTATGACCTCTGGTGTGTTCGGGCGTCGTCTTTTAGGCGGAGGCCATTTCCATATCATATCACGCTCGAGGGCTGTAAGAATCCGCTTGGCGGGGGTGCGAAGGATTCTGCTACGCGCTGAACAGTCAAGACAGCCCTCAGTACGCAAGTTAGAGATTCTTTCGCAGAGTCGATGCAGAACTTTGAGTCCGTGCGTCAAATCTCTAAATCCACGGAGCTTGCCATCAACATAATGCGCTCGTAGGCTCAGACAAGTGGCCAACGTAAGTGCTGGTATCACATGAGCTTCAAATGCGTCCACTAGATCCGCTGTATTATTCGTAGAGCCCTGGGTGCGCAATTTCTTCGCCTCTCGGCAGGCTTTGTTCAAAAAGCCCATTGCCTCGTCGAAGATTGCTTGAATGAGATTGCGAGCCGCGTCAGACGGTACGCGATGGCCATTGATATATTGGTTCGCAGGGTCAGAGTATAGCTGAATCAACTCTTCCAATAGTCCATTGATGTTCTCGAAACGGTGAGCATATCTCTCTTCGGCGAAGTTGCCCAGTAGGGGCGCTTGTTGGACCAGGACTGTCCAACTGTCCTCTAGATTCAAAAATTGCGAAGCCTCAAGAAACAAAGGATCTGGAGTCTCCTCTGCAGTCGATTCCTCACCAGAATCGTCATTGGGCGATTCGCTGGTCTCTTCGTCCATCTCAACGTCTGGATCGTCTCGCGACTGCTCTGCACCATTCGGCTCCGCTTCCAATTGCTCAGAGGATAGTGAACCTGCACTAGGCGACGATGAGAATGGACTTGACAACATGGGTACTGCAACCTCCACTAACGGCTGCAACTGCAATTTCTTTTGCTGGTCCTCTTGCTCCTCTGCGCTGCTAAAATATGAAGGTGGGAGTAGCTCGACATAACCAGGTGAATCGGTATTCGACGTCCTGCTCTCTCGATCACTAGCGGCTGGGGTGCCTTCAGATTCACCGTCCTTCAATTCAAATAGCCTCGATATCGATGGGAGATCATCAGAATCGCTTTCGTCCGAGCCATTGCTGGACTCAGCAACTCCGTCCTCAGCGGACTCATTGTTGCTAGGAGGTTGCGGCTCTGCAGCTTTAGCGTCATGGCGATCTGGTCTAGCTTGTGTCGCATCGGTCGGTTGCGGTGCTTCAAGAGTACTATTGTGAGGCGAAGACGGTGGGGGCGTGTTGTCTTTAGCAAGACCGTTCAACAGGTCTACCGTACGAGCGGTGGAATTCCGTTTTCTTTTTTGAAGGGACTGGCGATTGGAACCTGCCATGACCGCCCGGGACATCAAAGCCCGGTGCGCACAGAGGGCACCGTGTCAATGAAGCCAAGTGCGGCTTGCACCGCATGGGACGCAGTAGGCGACAAGTTGGACTGCTTCAGGGGGTGCACGGCGTTTCGAGGTAACACGAGAGAGAAAGTCGGTTTAGGAAGCGAGCTATGGTGGAGAAACGCGACAAGCTCTCCCGCCAGTTTACTTGCTCTCCTCCCCGCCATCACCCCACCTCGATAGTCGACTATTCATGACCTTGACGACTTGAAGACATCGCACTTCACCACTACTTTACAGCCGGCCCAGTCTGCTCACAATGGCTCTCGATGGAGTAGCCTCGATCCGGGTCCTAGAGACCCTAGATGCTTCTCAGAGGCATTCCTTCATAGAGCCCAGCAAAAAGATCCACGAAGGCCAGGACGTCTCGACGTTCCTAACCACCAAAGCTTACACTGACACAATGACGTTCCTTCTCCAATTGAATAGATCAATGTTTCCCTCGAAAATGCCTGATGGAACGGTACAGACTTGGCCCCTGAATTCAGACGCAGTGGAATTCTCGGAACCGGTCCGTCGGCTACAATTACTGTTGGAAAAACTCGAGGGAATACTCCAGGAGGCTCCTCCAGACAAAGGGCCTAGGCGTTTTGGAAATATCAGTTTTCGAAAATGGCATCAGATTGTAGAGAGTCGAGCTTCGGAGCTTCTGGACGAGTGCTTGTGGCCAGAAGTGCTACAGCCGCGGAACACTGAGCCCGACTCCCCCTCGGCGAAAGTTGAGTTGATCTCTTACTTCCTAGGAAGCTTTGGAAGCCCTCAAAGACTTGATTACGGAACTGGACATGAATTGAGCTTTCTAGCTTTCCTGGCTTGTATATGGAAGCTGAACGGCTTTCCCAAAGCCAGCCGAGGGGTCGAGGAAAGAGGCATAGTTCTTGGAATAATAGAACCGTACGTGGCTTGTGGTTAAATTATCTGCGTGGCAAGGGCTACACTAACATGGTTGATTGCTAGGTACCTTCAACTTGTCCGAACAGTTATAAAGACTTATACACTCGAACCAGCAGGATCCCACGGTGTATGGGGTCTGGATGACCATTCCTTTATCCCCTACATTTTTGGATCTGCGCAGCTTTCCCCCGCTATAACAGAGACTGATCAGACGCCAGTGGAAGGGTCATTACCTGGCGCCCCGGATCCATCAGGGGTTGCAAAGGCCACCGTCGTCGAGAGGGAGAGGAAGACTAACATGTACTTTTCTGCAATTGGCTTCATATACGATGTCAAGAGAGGGCCATTCTGGGAGCACAGTCCTATGCTGTATGATATCTCGGGTATCAAGGCTGGATGGGCCAAGATCAACAAAGGCATGATCAAGATGTATAACGCCGAAGTCCTCTCCAAGTTTCCTGTGGTGCAACACTTCCCATTCGGTTCACTCTTGAGCTGGGAAAAGGACCCCAATGCCCCCCCTCCTCCATCTACAGTGCACGCTACATCAGGGCCTCAAGCGCGCCCTACAGAAGTCCCACCAGCCCAGGCTCCAGGGACCTCTACGGATTACGGCGCCAGGGCTCCCTGGGCTTCACAATCGACCGGACCGATAGGAGCGACAGCTGCGCCATGGGCAGCTGCCCGAGGGACAGCATCTGTTCCGCCTTCTAGCACAGGCCCAATTCTTCCAGATACATCTCGGATGCCACCCGGTCCGATGGCGCCTACACGGGCTCCATGGGCTCAGAACCAGCCACCAGTCACCTCCCGTGGCCCGCCAGCGGATGCTCCAACGAGGGCTCCATGGGCTAAACCTTGATCTGTTCTTCTCGACAATGTAGGTAACGGTAAGGTTTGTATGAATTATTCACAATGTACATAAGCAATTACCTGTCCATGTGAAATGCCACTTCTATTGTGCAGACGCCGCATAGATGGCAGTTGACATATCCAAATAGGGTATCATTTATGGAACCCTTCATAAACTATACATTCGCAATAAGATACTAATTCAGCACACAATTCCATATTCGCTCCAAGTATAACCAACTCCAGCTGACCCAGGGTATCATGCGATGAAACAAAACAAACGTAATGCGCCATAACCTCCGTGCTCAATCCGAATCAGAACCATAATCCACCAGTGCTGGTACACCTGAATGACGCTCTGCAGGGGTCTCTGATACCCGTTGCTCGTCATCAGGAGACAGCTTGACGACACTCTCCACTTTTCCACCGTCACTAATCTGTTTTGCTGCTTTTCGTTTCTTGATCTCCGGCTGCCATACGCTCTCTCCCGTCAAGAAAGGGTCAACGGCCGCACGAGTATTCCCACTCAGCTCACTCCGAAGGAGGGCTTTGCGCTCTGCGACAACATCGGCCGCCTTGAGTTTCTTCCCTTTCTTCCCATGGTCTGTCGACTTTGAATTCCGAACGTGAGGCGAGGAGGAAATCGCAAACATGGGCTTCGTTCGAGTCGCGTGAGATGGATCCGGTATGGCTCCAAAGTCGACCATGCCCGCACGCATTTTATCCTCCTCCGTCTCATCGACAATTTCTATCCCCAGACTCATCTTATCCTTCAAAGCCTCCCTGACCCCTTCTGCCTTCTGCAGCTCTTTCCTCTCCGTCCGAAACGTCCGTCGCAGCTTTCTCGACTTCTCATACGGATCCTCCCAATCTCTCTCCTGTCGTTTCTGCAGTTCCAGAATACGACTCGACTCCGTCATAGCCCGTCTCTTATCTTCCACCTTCCCCTCCAGCTTCGCAAACGAATCCTCCTTTTCCTCCTCTTTCTCTCCACCCAGCCGGATCCGTATCTCCCCCGGCTCACCCGTAAATTTATCCTCCCCCGTATCCCTCTTCCTCCCACCCTCCGTAACCACATACGCCGTATTCTTCGGATCCGTCCGAATCTCAATCCATCCCCCACAAACGGAATGTTTCATCCGAAAGCTATAGATGGGCGTGGAGTAGTAGTTGCCGACTTTTTTCTTCTCCGCGTTGAACCGCACCCCTTGGCCGATAATCGCCTCGGGCTGGCAAGTCGTACACCACACCGCGAAGGGCATCTCGAATCGCACGACCAGAGCGCCTGTCGTGCGGAGGTGGCGCGCTCGTGCTCCGAGGGCATGTTTCCCCGCGAGTTTGTTGCCTGTTGTTAGACCTTCTTGGTCTGGAGGGACGTAACGTCCCATATCTATATAGAAAGAGAAGAGAAACATATTAGCTCAAATCCTGACCATCGGCTTGGTGAGATTTCGAGAGAACTTACTAAAGCCCTGCATCTTTGGC
This sequence comes from Paecilomyces formosus, assembly GCA_029606185.1. Lineage (NCBI taxonomy): Eukaryota > Fungi > Ascomycota > Eurotiomycetes > Eurotiales > Thermoascaceae > Paecilomyces > Paecilomyces formosus. The sequence goes on from JAPVCB010000029.1 coordinate 1,245,999, forward strand.
TAGGAAGGTCGGAACCCAACGCGGTTCCTAACATTTACTGCCAGTATTTCAGGCTAGGATAGTGGCAGAGAGCTCACTGATACTTGGAAAGTCTCAGTGAGCTGCCGACAGAGCAGTGTTGCTAGGGAAGCGTGCGACAGTCATCAAAGACGCTCGGAGTTCCGTTGACGGCCGCGGCGAGTACATTCAGCATCACGTGATTTATTTACTTGTTTGGTGGCGTTCTGTATTGCTATTGCATGCCAACAAGGCTACCATGATTTCGTACCTCGAAGGATTCGAAATTGGAAGTGTATTCATTGGAAGTTTATTGCAGATTTTCTTTTGCATCAGAATAGCATGATACTGACGTGTTACGTCATCTCAAGCATGGATACCTAACTAGTGGAAGACTGCACATTCTGTACAGCACCCTAAGATTAAAAGTCACGCCTAGTGTAGCAAAACCAGCAATTTTGTCTTTTCTTTAAATAGAACAAGAGATATTGAACTCATTCTCACATATATGTGTATGTGATCAGCCAATTACCCTTCCGTCGGAGATTGTTCTATACTTTAGGTGGTGGGTCTACTTGCTAATCAAAGAAGCAGAAGACGGAAAATTCTTAGCTACGATGGTATGTTCTCGAAGGACTGCTAGCATGTACTTCATTGCAATTGAGTTTACGTCTGTTTGGCAGTCGAGAAGTTATGTCAGGCTGTGAGTCTCAATTTGTATTGCTAGATAATACTAGATAATATACATAGAGTACATGGCGGCTAAAACAGATCGTAAACGTGTCATTCATTCTAATGGAGGAACATTAAGTAGGTAGACTATTAATAAATAAGTTTTGAGACGAGGTTTAGTGTCCCAAGTGGAGCTTCTCCTTCAGATGAGCGGCCTTGGTTCCCTTCCCGCTGACATCTTCCTTTCCGGGCTTGCTGGAAGTAGCAGGGTTATCCTGGCGGATCTCTGTGGTGTCGTTAGTAAATGTTCCAAAACTCATCTAACTGCAGTATATCGTTCATAGGAAGTCCCCCAACACTTACCAGCTTCGCCTTTGCCGACTTCCTCCTTGCCGAGGCTGGCTCCCTTGCCGCCCTCTTTGGCCTCGCCGACGAGTCCGTCGTTGTCATAGTGCTCCGGTGGTGGGCCCTGAGGTCCTTTCAGAGCTTCTACGCTCACGTTCTGCTTGGCACTGCCGGAGGATTTTGAAGGGGTGTATCCCGATTCATCGTCGCCGTCGGCCTCACCATCGGGCTTGTCTCCCTGGTTGGTGGTGGTAGAGTCCAATTCAGAGGTCGTGGTTTTTCCCTTTTCGCTGCTGGAAGAAGCTCCGGCGTCACCGGAAGCTGGGTAGTCGGAGCCAGAGGTCTGGTAGTTCTCCTTGCCTGATGTCGCGTAGCTAGCGGGCTTATCGGAAGGGTCAACACCGCCGGTCTGAGTAGCAGGGGCACCGGGTTGCTCTACAAATCGACCAGTTAGCACCATGTGTATTAACGAGAAGCAGTACAACCCTTCCTCACAACCCAGATCCGGGGATGAGAAACGTACCATCACGGTTTCCGGCGTCGTAGGGGTCGGCAGTTGTGCCCTTACCAGTTACGCCCGAGACTGGCTCAGAACCATGCTGTTGTTGCTGGTTCGGCTGGGAAGAGTTCTCGCCCCAGATGGCCTGAGTCGCAGAGTCAATGACCTTGTTTACAGTCTCCATGATGGATTGATTGATTTATTGGTTGTGTTTGTTTTAACAGAGGTAAAAGGGGTATCAAAGTAGATGAACAAGAGAGCCAAGCAATTTTCCTGGATAATCAATCGCAAACCTGATAACGTACGAATGCCAATTCTCAGAGACAACAAAACGATCGCCCAGGGGTGGCCAAGATATATCTGTTCGTTTGGTCCGGAAATAACCTAGCAGGAAGCATTACGAGTCGAGATGGACAATAGACTTCATAGACGTCAGTCCCCCACTGACGTCTGCGTCTTGCACCTCTCCAACACGGATCTGGAGGGGCTGTGGCCGTAGCAGCATGGCCACTGTCTGGCCATCATTGGTGAATGGATCATCTCCAGCGCAGAAAAGACGGTTTTTGCGAGAGAAACCAAGAAAGGACGAGTGTCCTATTGCCTCATCCCTGACGTCACTCGGTCACGTGCGATCCTCCTTCGCGCGCTGACAGAAACGGAACACCAACATGCTCGCTCTAACGGGCAATTGAGGCTGGGACGAGAATATGATATCAGCCTGAGACGCTGATCATTGGATATTGAACTGCTGGTGGAACCATCCAAGCCGTCCCAACCGCCTCAGCCGTGCTGTGGACCAACCCAATCTACTCTATCTGAGTAGATCTGAATGTCGAAAGCGGGCAGATGGCGGGAAAAGGTGGCACAGCACTGATCAGGAACCGAGACAGTCGAGGTCATTTGATCTGCGTACTAATTGTATACTATTCTCTATCTAGAGCAACTCTGGAATCGTGATAGGAATGCATGATGCTGACATTTTCCGCTATGGATTAAGAAGGATGCACGTGCAGATGCTCGATGCCCAGGACAAAGAAAACAAACGATGACTACCTAAGTCGCGCAATAGAATAACTCCCCAGGTTATATATGCAGTGTAATTAGAGGTGTTAAATTGCAAATCCACCACCCCGTTTTTCTCTTCGAATTCGGGTCATCAGATGCAAACTTGGGATTACAGTAAAAGAGACAGGCCTAATAGGCATAAACACGCAGCGAAAATTGAAAAGAACATTACTATTCCGATTACTTCCCCTCCTTAGCGGCCTTGGCTTCGGGATTCAGCGGTTTCTCTGGGTCGTATCCGACGCTCTTGACGATCCCCAAGCCTTTCGTTCGACCCTCGCGGAAGAGCACTCGATCTCCCACGGCCAGGAACTCGGGTCGTTGGACGAAACGGAAGGCGACCAGCGCCCGATCACCCGTCCGGATGAATGCGCGATCAATATCAATGATGGCGCACGTTTGGCTAACCGCACCCACGTGGAGCATGGCTTGATACTTGGGTTTGATCGTTGTCGCATGTGATAGGATGAGAACTAGCCAGCACAATAAGCATCAATGCTCAGAGGGGAACTATGGTAGACAAGAAACTTACCTTCAGCAATAAATTCTCGATATACTTTAGGAGGACCTTCGAGCTTAGGCAACACCACCATGCCTTTACGGACCTCCTTCCGCCGGACGCGCTTCAATGCGAATGAAGCAGACTGTCCGGCAGTGCATACATTGACTGGGATACGCTTGCGCTCAATGGACTTGATCGTCGTAGTTGTGAACTGGCCAAGGGAGTCGGGGCCTATCTGCACCGTGTCACCGGCATGGACGACCCCAGACTTCACCACGCCAGAGACAACAGTTCCCACGAAGGGGACGGAGAACGTATCATTCACCAGAAACTCGAAGGGTGCCTCCGGATTGTAGTAGCCGTAGTGAGGAAGGATATTCAAGAATGTCCGCACCAGGTCGAGGCTTTCGCCTGTAACATTGGAAACCTGGAAGATGGGACAGATACGTTTGCTGACGAACTGAGTGGCCGTATTGATGGTGCTCTCCATGTCCTTGACGAAAATGGGAATCTTGCGAGCTCCAGGAGACTTGAGAATTCGTGTCAATTGGGTGATCGTCTGCTCCAGAATCTGCGGAGGACAGATGTCGATTTTCGTAACCACCACCATCACTGGCACGTTGAGGGCCAACGCAATGCCTAGATGCTCCTTGCTCATACCGATCAAACCGTTATTGGCAGCTACCATCAGTAGGCAATAGTTGGGGCTGCTGCTCAGCATCCCAAACACGGTGGTGCGCAGATACCGTTCATGGCCAGCCAGGTCTGAGAAGGAGATCACCTTGGCGGCCTTTTTCCCAATCTCCTCCCAGGATAGCTTGCGTCCTTGCGTGCTACCTATAATGTCGCCGTAGCTGTCAAACCCCATGATTTCCATACCGACAGAGCTGGTCCGTCCACTCTCGAGCTCATGCTTGTGACGGAAGAGGCTGACTCGAGCACGCCCACGGCCATCATCCAGGTTTCCTTTCACCAGAACACCAAGCATCGTGCTCTTTCCGGCGTCGACATTTCCCACCACTGCGATTCTGGTCTCAATCACTTCTTCCGCCGATCCGGGGACCTGCCGGATCAAGATCTTGCCACATGCGCCCTTCACCTTGTCCAATTTCGTTTGTATCTCCTCCGGGCCACCCACATTATATGTCAGTAGGATGCGACAGTGTGCAGGGATCGTCTCAGCTGCCTCTCGTAATCGCGCTAGAGCCGTATTCCACTGTGTGATGTCAAACCCCATGGACTCTCCATTATCCTCCTGGCCCAGGTCAAACAGTGTCTCCCCATGGCCTTCGTCAATGCGAGCCTGTATGGTCCCAGCCAGCAGCTGAAGGCTGTTCTCTGCTTCGGTTTCGGTCCCAAGCAGGAGGTCCTTTAATCGGGCGCTACTAGGAGCATCCGACAGTCCTAACTGGTCCAAGATGTCCAGCTCCGCATGGTCTTCAGTCAGCACGGATGGGCTGGCCGTAGAATAGCCGCTGTCGCTGAAAGGACCGGAAGCATTGGTGGTGGTAGTTCCAAAGATGGCGCGGTGAGCCTGTTCCTTTGCGACGTAATCGGCGAATTCACTCAGTGCCTGTCCCGATGCTGGTGTGAGCCTTCCATTCCTTGAATTCGAGTCAGGGCCAGAAGAGCCATACCAGTTCACCTCGCCGTCGCTCCTCGGGGGTCTGTTTCTGGCCGGCCTGCGGCATGATTCTCGTGGTATGTAGTAGCAGCAAGATCTGAGAAGCGGTCTAGAGTAGAGTAGCGGTAACACTAGGTATGGTATCTAGCTTAGGATGGTTGTATGGTATATCGCCACAGGCGGGTTCAAGTGCGTATTCGAATGATCATTGTTCGGACTAATATATAGATAATATGAGAGGAAATAATAGCAGGGGCACAAAAGCTATGTAGATGTAGACGGAGAAAGGAGATGTCGGCGCGGCGATGACGGCGAAGCGCACTTAAAGTTATCGATAGCGAGTGACTCCCGAGTCAGCCTCCTCGCGCGACTCGCACGCGCACAACTGAGTCATTCTACCACAACGGCCGTGGTCAGTCATTCTAGGCAGACAAGTGATCCATTATAGTATTTTCTAGTGGCTAGCGCCTTGATGGAGTCTCATTTTTAATTCCAGAGGCGGAGTGTCGGGGCTGTGCCCGGCAGGTCCTATTCATGTCTATCCCTAGGTACCTACCTAGCACTGTAGGACTAAACAGTAGCTACCTAGGTATGCGGGTCCTAAAGCCCGTTAATGCGTCTAAATACGTATTTTTGAGTTCGTCATCCTGCGTTATAACTTCATGGTCCCTTCAAAAAGCTCCATCCGCTTCCCTTATTTTCTGCGGTATGCGCATCCAGGTATCGTCCTTCCCAAGTTATTCCTCGAGCCGGTTGTTTTATGCTTGAGGCGAGATCAATACCACCGAGTCACCTGCACGAGTAGACATGGTTAGCATCCATGGTCCAGATAGAGGATCCAGTAGCGCATCACTCACCTCGCACAAAGAGCATCTCTTCCTGCTTCCTGAGGGTCTGAACCAGTTGGCGTTAGTATCAGCCACCCTCGTATGAACCACAATGTATCATAGCCCAGAAGAACGCACCTTGATCGTCTCTTCTCCAGATTCATCTTCCTCCACCACGTAGACGGTTTCTTCGACCTCCCCTAGCACCAAGTTGCAGTGGCTGTCGTACGCCTGTCGCGCAATTAGCTTCCCAGTACAATCTTTCGGCATATGATATGCAAGCTTCTCACATGTAGCCGGCCTTTCAGTTCGCGATCACCACGGAGCTTCACGAAAACGATCTCGTCGAGCGACAGACGGACGAGATCTAAGGGCTCCGAGACAGAGGAACCCGCGTCCTCAACGTCGGCCATCGCGAGACGTGCAGTGAATGGCAGCCCAGAGGAACAGGACAGGGAGAGATGAAGAGCGACAGGGGAGGTTGCGGTGATCGAGCGTCGCACAGCTGCAGACAGCTTGGGACTTCTGGCGCAGACGAGGTCGGCTTAGCGCATGAAAGAACGCCAAGCGCGGGAGTTGGTCGGAGCAGAGACACTAACGATACACAGCAAACTAACTTGTCCTGACCTCGGGATAGCTTGGACTGATCCACTTTGTTGATACTCCACTCTGTTGATGATAACGCCCCCTTATCGCCCTTCATGCGGGGCATCATTCTTCGTCCAGACGTCTTCGCTGCGCATCTGCCATGCCAGGTTTATCATCGCCAGGTTCCTGGTCTCCAGGCCTCTCGTCGCGTCCATTGGGTCTCTGCGCGGACGATAACCACCAAATCTGACATTCCAATCGAAGTGGATCCTATCCAGAACCCTAAAGGGAGGACTAAATGGAAGACGGCTCCACTCTCAGATCGATCGAGTATATTCGATCCTCGACTCATCTCGCAGCAGAGCTGGAACGCTCCGAGCATCCTCGAGGGCAGCAGTGAAGTGTCGCGGGGAGGGGACAATGAGCCGGGTGAAAAGGACAATGAGCCGGGTGAAAACGAGGCAGCACGAGAGCGTGCATTCTACAGAATCATTCGAGATGGCCAACCGGACCGGGTGATGAATGCAATGCTGGATCCGCAGTATCGCGAAGTAATCGCGTGGCTTCCCTCCAGCGTCTTTGTCGAAGCACTGCGGATCCTGTCTCCAGCATACTTCATCGAGCCCTACCGGTCTATCTACCGCCATTTGCATATGGGGACAGTTGCTGCGAAGAGGATGAAGCCGCTAGAGGAGATTTTCGACGAATTCGTTTATAACCTTGCAGCAATCATTCGCATAAGGCACGAAGCTGAACAGGCCCTGGGGCTCGCGGAGTACAAACATCTCCTCGATTGCGCACGCGCCATGGGCGATGTGGAGCTGGCGGAGGCGACCTGGACGGACATGAAGGATGAGGAAATCGAGCCAGATGTGGAGTGCTACAATCACTATATGGAAGCCAAAATCTGGGACCATGCCTATATCGGGTTCGAAAAGTACCGCCTGCGCATTACTCCGTTCTACTATCGCAGGAGGCGATCTTATTTCCCTACTCCTGGATGGCAAGGTTTCGGGACCGGGAGGAGAAGTGTCCGGCTGATGGTGCTGCGTATTTTCCAGGAGATGACCGAAAGTGAGGTTCCCCCAGATGAGACAACATTTGTGAACATTTTTCTGGCATGCTGTCGCGTTGGTTTTAATAAACAGGCGGAAGCCATCCTCAAAAGTGTCTGGAATATCGATTGCGATCTCTTACGGGACGAGAATGACCCCGAAAAAATTCCTGCACCTGCCGTGTTCGACCGTTCATCTCCGCTTCATCCCTCAGAGCGCTTACTCTTTGCCGTAGCGCACGGCTTCGGAATCATCAACGATTTACAGACCGCCCTGCGTGTTCTGGACTATGTGTCACGCTCATACGCGATCCCCGTGCCGGAGAACGTTTGGTACGAGCTATTCGAAAGGTCTTTCGTCCTCTCCCGCAAGCCATATGGGAACAGCGTCGGAGATTACAGAGGAAGGGTTTCGTATGATTTCCTGACTACATTATTCGACGTGATGACCTCCGCTCCGTACCACGTACGTCCTTCCACGTGGGTGTATTGGAAGCTCGCGAAAACCTCCTGGTGCAGATCGCGGAGACGAGAGTTCCGCGCCCATATAAACGACGCTTATGACCGGTTTATGGAAGTGAGACAGCAGTCGAGACAAGCCAGGTCGGTTGTAGCAGACTACCTCACGACAGCCGCTCAGACAGAGCCGGAGGACCGGGACTTGATACTCCAATCGAGTGAGTTGGCAGAGGCAGTCCATGCCTACGCGATTCAACGGCTCATCACGGCGCAGCTAGAGCTAATAATGGAGCGCCTGGTCCGTCTGTACCTGATCCATCGCCGCTGGACAGGAAGAGACAATCCAGAATGGAAGTGGCAGCTTCTTCCCCAGATGCTCGAGGAATGGGCTGATTTCTTACCGACTTCTTTCTTCTATTCGGCCGGTACTGGCGTTGTCTCCTTCCAAGGAAAGACACGATGGGGAGAGTGCAAGATCAGGCCTCATAACAAGGTACCCATCCGTCGAGTGGCGCACTCAGAAAGGCCAGATATCTGGGAGGAAGCCGAAGAAGTCGAGGATGACTATTTCTGGAAGACTTTCCGAGAGGGTGAGGGACGTGTTCTGAATTTCGACGTGGGGCCGTTAAAACAGCTGGTGTGGGAGAGTGAACAATACGTGTTCCCAGATGAACTAGACGACGAACTCGAACTCATCGACGATGAAGATACAGACAATTCAGACTTGTTAGGCTGGCTTGACCGGATTCGTAATACAGCCAGTGGTCTAACGCTCCCTGAAGCGGCCGAACCACAGCACGACACTGAAGAAGGAAGCAAAACCCCGTCTCCAAGTATCCCATGGCTATCTCTACCCTGGATGAGGGACGTGTGGGCTAAAACGGTACTCTAGGCCCAATTTTGCTCGTTCCATCTGCTGCATCATCTTGTTCTATTTCTCTTTCTATCCATACCCTAGCGGTTTCCTATTGTTTGATGTGTATATCCAAAAAGAAAACCCCAACACTTTTCCTATGAATACTGCCCTTTATTTGTTGTTATTTCCCTTGGCCTCTTCTCTGTGTCAAAATGACCATAATGCTCACTTATGTTAGTTGTTTTCTTTTCTTTGCCTATTTACGTGCTTTTCCTGCCTCGTGTCTTGATCTTTTCCTGCACATTGCACATTAGTCAATGTACAAGGCAAATATGTACATACAAAACCCAGTCCTCTGGAAGGGAAATTCCGTTTTCTGCGTTAGCAATGTTGACTATGTCCCATTATGAAACTCTATCAACTTCTTCTACTTCAACCGCCGTAGCTTTGCCATAATTCAAAGTAATCCCCGTATCTTGTCGTCCAGAGCAATATCATCACTACGGACACAAACAGAAAATTTGAGCCTAGGCTTAAGAAGGATGCTTCCTCTAACTAATGACTCGACGAACTCGACCTATCAAGATCTACTGCGTATCATTTTGAGGTGTCGGGTGCGAATAATTCCCACAGGGGAAAGTCACAAGCCGTAGCTGCTGGGTTGAAAATAGGAATGCAACTCTAGAAGATAACTAGCTGCTGGCATTGCATTTCATGTGTGCATGGTAAGGTTTCACTGAATTGATAAATCCCTTCTGTAGTCATACTTTACTACGAGCAGGGAGCGGGATGTGGATTAGTACATAAATAAACAGGGAATTACATATATACATGGCGTGAGCATAAGATACATTATTATATACATTCCATCCAGTCGTCATCTTCTTTCCATCTGTCTGTACGTCTGTCTCTCTGCCCACCTTGTCCCGTCCTGGCTTTTGTGTCGCTTTATTAGTCTATGTAGTGTACACACATGGTCCGAGTATATGCAAGCATATATCGTGGAGTAGGACTCGATTTCCCGATTAAAATCACTTTTTCTTCTTTGTTCCTGCCCTCGTAGGGCAGTGGCAGACACGGAAGCCAGGACTTAACTTTAATACCTATGTGATTTGCTCTGTCTGGCTCAAATCTTCTCCTTCTTCAGGTCGTTCACAACCATATACCTCCCAATCGTGATCCATCCCCATCGAAACCAGACCATCTGGCTCTGATGCGCCTTCGTCATCGCCCCCTGCGCGCGCAGCCATTGGTTCACATTGCTCACGAACAACAATCGGCCCGGAGCCGTTGAGCCGCCTGTGCTCGATTTCGCTTTCTTGTTTTTAGACCCCCCGAGGACGTCACGCAGGTTGCTCATCGCGCCCACGAACATAGTCACGGGGGCATCGAGGACGCCAGCGTATTTGCGCAGGATGTTCGTGGTGCTAAGTGTGTACAGCGTGACGGGGCAGGAGTAGCCTGTTTTGCCCTTCATGAGGGAGCGGAGGAAGGCCAGGGCGCCATAGTAAAGAGAGCGATGGTTCGGGTGGTTGCTGACCCCGTGCTTGTCGAAGGTGAGAAGGACGTCGATGGTCGCGAAGGGGGCGTCCTTGTCAGAGGTGTTTTGTTTTCGACGAGATGAAGAGCCATTCGCTGAGGGTGTGGAAGATGTAGAGGACAGATTGGGAGCAAAGGCCGATGCGAGCAGGGAGGAGATGTCGCTTTCGGCCCACGTCTTGGTCATACTATCTGGGAATCGGGCCGGGTTGTCCACGACGAAGACGTCGGATTCGCTGCGGAGGCCAAGATGCATTGCGCTCTTTTGGAGCTCTTTCTGACGGATGTGGCCGAGGCCGTCGGCGTCGCCTGGGAGAATAACTATTAGCATTGTTGCTCCTTGGTTCCTGGTACGTATGTAGTTGCAGTGGTGCGCATTGCGGGTCGCAACTCGTCCGCTGAGCTTCGCGCAGCTTCACAGACCGGTCCCCTTCATAGACCTTCAATAGAGCTTGAAACAAAGGAAACACCCTCTTCACATACCAGTGCTCAGACACAATATCTTGATGTGGTTCCCCAGCGCCGGCTTGGTGAGCGCCAACAGCGTCGGCGCAAAGAACATCGCCTCATCATCCGGGTGTGCGATCAGCAGACATATCCGCTTATTATACAGTCGCGGGAAAGAGCTCCCAAAGGGAGAGCCAGAGGTCGACGACAACGTCCAGAAGATCAGGACTAGGGGTAATGTGAGGGCGAGCGCGTATAGTGTCGAAATTGACATTGCGGCGATTCAGACGTCGAGGCCGACTCGACACGACGTCAGAGGTCAGGATGCGGGTGCGTCGTCGATTGATGGATATATCGAGGTTAGGCGCTTGTTTCCTGTGGTTGAGTGTCTCAAGCGACTGCGTCCAATTGCGCGTCGCGTCGCAGAAAGAAGAGGAAAACGGTGTCGCCTCTATCGGGGCGATAGTAGTGAGACGGAGCGGAGCTGCGGAGGAGCGGATTCGGTCAAGATGCGGCAGAACGACAATGCAGCCGACATCACCATAACATAGCGCAGGTAATTGTCACGTCTTCGCTGTAGAAGCAGGGCAAAATTATGTTAGGAGCGTCGTAAGTAAATCTCCAATGGGTAATAAAATAATCATTGGATCTTGTAACGAAAAAGGTAACGTGGCATGAACAATCCGGGGAAAAGGGGGAGGGGTGGAGCTACTTAGTAGTTCGTCTGATCTTCATATCAAGGTTTGTAGACATAGTTCAAGCAATAATACGGGGAAATCCGAGGGTATGATGGTTATTGTTAGGACTTGGACATTATGTCTCAGACAGTTAATCAGTTGCTCCTGTTTTGTGAACCCGGGAGCAACATGCAGTTTGGTTCCTGTATACGTTGACCAGAATAAAGAAGCTCTATTGTTGCTCACGCGATACTATTCCACTAGTAACTAGCTTCCTCTTCTGTAACAACGCCACCGACAGACAGAGGAGGGAATGGGGTATACACGACGTACAGCGAGTTGCTACCCCAACGTAGAACATGACTTGTGAGGAAAGAAAAAGTTACCATACAAAAAAAAAATCGACAAAAAATGGAGTCGCGGGGAATCGAACCCCGGACCTCATCCATGCTAAGGATGCATTATACCACTAAACCACGACCCCATTGGATGAAAAGCAGTAGCCATAATGTGATTTACAAAACACTCCCTCTCTATTTGTTTTCTCGAGTATACAGGTACGCACGACATCAGCACATCACGATAAAGTCTTCACTATATCCAATCTCTACTCTCATATTGTCTCTCCTATATTTATTCGGATCTGTGGTTAATCTGCGTACTCTCTCTACGATATATCATTGTTGATTGTTTGAAGTGATAATTGCATGGAGCTTACTGTGCACGTATATATAAATATACATATAGTAGCATATCCCCACAAAATAAAAATGTAGAAGATACAAACAGACCACGACAAGGAATTTGCACATCATCAAAAATATCATCAAGGATGTCCACCGGAAAACCCAACTACACATGAACAGCACAAAAACAACCTGTGCTGGACCTGGCATCCCTTCTCGCGGAGACAACCGACCATATCATCATCCAGGGACAAGAATATAAACCCAGCGGTATGTTCCATACTGCAACCAAACAACCAAATAACTACTTCAAAATAGACACCGCCGTGGACCATCCATCCATGAACCAAGATACATCTACCAGCCTCGAAGATAGCTATGGAGCTTCCATATCAACCACACCAAGCTCGCCCAAGTCAGTTCCCCGTTATTGCCTACCTAACCATTAAGACACGCCGTAGAGATTGACCTTGACCACAATGCAATGCAGATTAATTGAATTTCCGAATCCCTCGGGATTCAAGTACGGAGTAGAAGACGCTCTACCTCACCCAAGAACCCTCACCAGGTACCTACTGGTACCCGAATGAGACCAAGAGACCAGACCAGGTCGATTTAAGAAACACACTAACAGGGATTCCAGTTACACAATTAACTAACTATAAGCTTCTCTGGGAAGAAGAGCGCAAGAAAAGGTAAATTTACCCAGAGCACAGAAGAAGCATATTTGAAAGAAATAAGCCTTTCTGTCCGCTCATTTAACTACCCGTAGTTATATACTTTTCGGGAGTGCTTCAGTCGTAGATCGGAGGAATAGAATAGAAGCCAGTGCGCAGCAAATAATATCCTATTCGAGATGGTACCTATCGTTGCCAGCACTATCTGTTATTTGGGCACAACGCTACGAGAAAATACACCGCGTATTGGGACCCAACGGCTACGAGAACAGAACAATGCCGTGTACCATGGTGTACGAGACAGCGCAGGCAAATTAAGGGATGAGAAGCCCCAATGGACTAAATATAACACCTAATTAGCAGTTAATGAGGCCTAAGTAACTAAGGCCCTAAGCTATCTCCCAGCGGCTCCCAGCGGCGCCCAGCGCTTAATTAGCAGAAGTCGAAGGCAATGATCTAGACTTCTAGAAGCACTCGCAACGGCTAGCAGCGGTAGGCGGAGACCTCCGACAGCATGGCGCGAAGAATTTCTTCACGGTAGAAGACCCGCCGGAAGTGGCGCTCGCGGGGAGAATAATCGACGGTGCCGCCAGCCGAAGAGTTCTACAGCAAACGCCGGCGGCCTGCGGAGCCAATAGTAGGCTGCGCCGCGTCCTGGTGCTGAAAGGAGAGATCGTGAGGAAATTCTCGATGCCAAGAACGCAGCGTGAGAATTCCCCGATGCGGAAAAAATCCCTCCAGGGCCGCGATGAGGTCCACTCGGTGTCGAGTCTCGCCCGGCAGGCAAGTGGGTATGGCTGATTTTTCCGGGTGGTGCGGTGTAGCATAGCGACATAGCATTTACTTAGTTGGCAGATCTTCGGGCAATATGGTACATAATAATACGGATTGGACACGGAGTAAGCATGAGTCACGAACCGACGGGCTGTGAACTGGATGGACGTTCATATTATTACTGCAACAGGGGCCTGCAAGGTTTATAGAAAAGCAGGATGATGATGACTAAAGCTGACATGGAAGGGACCACATCAGGCAGTTCGGGAGCAGAAACGGCATGGGAGATGGTGTGCTTTTCAGCCATTATTTTCTCACGACATACCTAATCTCTCACTTGGTTTTGCCTTGGTTTTGCCGGTGGATAGAACATAGAGATGGATTCCCGTGTTCCATGGCAACTGCTGGCGCGACGTAGTATTCGGAGGCATGCCGGTGGATCTGGCTGCGCAACGATGCGGGCGCCATTCGGGACGAGACATCGCATGGAGACAGATATCCAGAGGAGAGCGGATGTGGCAGTCAAAAAAATCCATCTGCTGGACGACAGATCTACTACAATGGCATAGTCTACTAGCAACCGACTCCATCGGCCTCCCGTTGTGGATAGAAGTGCGGCATCCAGAACCGGGAACCGTGGACGACGGTGGGACCGCGTATTTTATCAGTCTCGGTTATACTCGTGGTTAGATTGATAAGTTAGATGTGTGTTGCATGAGGAACTGACTCCATAGTAGGCGTATATGGAGTAAGATGTAGGAAAAGCACACCGCAAGTCGTAAGCCGATAATATACCATACACGGCCCGGGATCCGGTAGCAATGGGGGCCGGGAGGGAGTCCGAAGTCATCTCATCCTCGTACCAAGAGGGGATCATACTCGACAACATCGGGCCACGAGGGAACCGGGCCAGAGATGAATGGTGCGACCCTACCGATGTGAGCCGGGAGAGCTTCAGCGATCCGTCTGGATAGCGTGAAGCACGTTTCGCAAGGTACCCGTGCGATCGACCGTGATGCGCTCGGGGGGGAGTTAGGAGCGTCGCGAATATAGAACTACTCAAGTAATAGAGTGATAGAGTCGCGACCAGACCCTGACTTCTGGCATCGAAACACGGGCACGCTCCCGACGGCGAGATCTCTATGGTCGACGTGGCATCGCGCATTAAGCTTGTCGACCCCGGACTTGCAATAGGAACAAAGCTGTTAGGTAATTAGCCTCGCATCCCAGCTGTCATCACACCTCATCTTCCCCCAGAAACGAGCGCACAGAGCACGGAGTGGCCAACTAGAGCGATCGAGACTGGATCGAGAGCGGTAGTGTGCCTGTTGGATGCATGTGTCAGATGCCAATGTTTCAACTGCAGCAGCATAGGATACTCGTCTTTTTCAGAGCCTGTGAACGAGTTGCTGCTCTGATGCTCTCCTGGATCTCCAAGGCTGATGGTAAATAGCGCAGAGGCCTCTGCCCCGCGAGAACAGAACAGAGAGTGCGGGGTTAAGCGGCGGCCGCTGGGCTTGCGCTGCGCAGCCCAAAAAGGAAGCAGCGAGGAGAGCAGACATCCTCAGAATTTTCCTGGGTGAGCAGGGGAGCCAATCGCCGTCCGTCGCGCCCGGTGGAGCGCTGCGCAGGCGTCATGGCGCCCGAGGAGATCGCCAAATAGGGCTGCGCCGTCTCGGTCTCGACGCCGTAACCCGTCTGTATCGCGGCCGTCACGATCGGTATGGCCTGTATTACCGCATGCTGCCTCCGGGAAAGCGGCAGTGCCTGGGCGGTCAACAGCCTGCGCTGGCGCCACGTGATGGCCCGATGACGGCGATGGCGGCAGGCCACCGTTGCGTGTCGACACGTCAAGTCTTCCCTCTACTGGAATATCATTGAATATCGCATCCATCCAGCGACCGTCTGACATGAAATTGAGCTCATAGCACGACATGATCATGACATTTGCGCGGACTGCTTCTGCAGTCGCCTCAGAATCATTTCATCTTGATCCCACCGCTAAGAATTGCCGTCCTCTGCGCATGCAGCAATCTATCCATCCTAGGAACAGATGTGAGCTCCAGTGATTCACTAATAATAATGGATCTACAGTTGTCATCGAAGGGCGCAGGATCACCCCAGAAACATCACGGCTAATGCATGCTCCTCCGCGGAGATCTCGTCTCCCAGTTTGCTCTGCAGCCTCCGCGGGATCCATGGTCTTGTGAACCGACAGGACTGACCCAAAAAAATAGGTCTTTCTCGAGAACTTACTGTAATTAACTTTAAAAAAAAGTACATACTTCTGAACCGAGGTGATCACAATAGAGCGAAAAAGACGTGTTAGGGCGTGCCGGCAGAGGGGGGGCCCAACTTGATTTGATGAGGCGTCTGAGCTAAATTCGTATGCAAAGCCCACTATGGAGTATGACTCGATCATTGTTGTCCCTCAAGCCAGTGGTTCAGCACGTGAGAGGCCGCGTTGAGAGCCAGACTCTGGAGATGATCAGGGACTGACCTCCGATTCCCCCGAGCAGCACTGTATCTCTCGACGCACGGTCATTTCTCATGTTGACCATGGCGATCATGTGTCCTTGCAGAGTCTTGTAGTACCCCGCATGTGGTCTGACAAAAAGTCTAGTGGAAGAGCTGGAGACGGTGGTCAATCAATGGTGGGAAGCATGACCTGATGCAGTGGAGCAGTCCTGCAACAACAGTAGTGTGCAGGGAGTCGAAATTATCAATGCCTTTTAGTAAGTGTACATGGTAGAGTCATCGAGTCTGTTTTTGCTTGGGACTATACATCTACAGGGATTTCATGCATCTGACGAATTGTGGGCTTGTGGACAGATGAAGCTTTCGGTATTATTCTGTTTCGTCTTGAGAGCGAAATGATGGAAGGACTTGCCTAGTCAGGCTCACTTCTAATCATAGTAGTAATAATAATAATAATAATAATAATCCAGGCAAACAAACACAAAAATACCTACTTGACTAACAGCGATGGTGTCATCCCGCGATCTCACGCCATCGGAGCCGTTCGACGGTACGGTACGGTATTGTATGCGGTACGAAACGGTAAGGAGTGACGGTGCCGAGACTCGTCGATTCGCGAGGCCCCACTCGCCCGAGAGCATCGGTGGCTAGGCCGTCAAGGTACGCTCAGAATGCCCTGGAATGAACCACTCGATGGGAAAAAAAAGTTCTCGACAGGAGAAAAATTTCGTTCCCTGGTCGAAGCTTAGATGGATCTGGGAAGACGTTGACCGCTGGGTCCTGGGTGGCCCCTTGCCGCCTTGCAGATGTTTGTTCTAGACATAGACTACAAAATCTCCCCAGCACCCACCGTATACTTGTAGAATCCGATTTTGGTAGTATTTCTTTTCTGGAACTTTTGGGGACCACCACTTTGCCCACTCCTCCTTACCACGCGCTATCCTATTTTGATACCCCGTTGCTGTGTGCATCCTATCGAATACCATCATAATACCTGACCTGGCTCCATCATCTCACGCAACTAGCGCCCTTCTCGTCACCGTCGACTGAATCACGAATTCTTCAGTCTCGATTGCGCCTGCGCTGCCGTCATCGCTGAACTATCTCGCGCAGAGGGCGATGTATATGTGACCTTCGTGCTACTTCTATCTCACTGATCGGCTCGAAGCACTATAACAACATCCGAATCCGCATTCCTGCTTCAATTGCGCTTTCTACGTCGCATCCGCAGATACGGTCTCTTTCCGCAAACGTCACTCCGGACAAAGCGACTGTTGGCGCCATTCACCACCTGCCATTGGCCCTCTGATCTTTGATACAAGAGAAGAACCTGATCGTCTTATCTATCGAGGGGGTGCAATCTTAATCGACACATTTTTTTAAACCCTCTTCCGCCTAAGGCGTGAACCTCGCCCACCATGCCCGGCCGTCTACTCCCCAATTTTGTCCGGCCCGTCGCCTCTTCTCTACACAATTCCTCCACCTCGACACACACGCAGTCCAGCAACTCTTCATCATCATCAGTCAACGAAATTCCCAACCAGACAGTGTCGCGGAAGCAGGTTGCGAATGCACACGCTGTGCAGGCTCTCCTACCTGAACGTCGCCTCTCGTTCTCCATGGAATCCCTCGAATCTCTGATCCACCCCCACAAGGACAGCAAGGACAAGCGCCGCAGCCTGGGGCGTTCGTCGCGGTCAAAGGAGCGCTCAGCACACAAAGATGAACCTCACCATCATCCTGCCAAGCTCGACGTCATCTTCGAATCCCCGCCTCTCGTCTTCTATGGCAGTCCAGCAAACTCGAGCGGTGCACTGATGTCTGGCCGTCTTCTCGTCGACGTGGCGGGAATCCCTGGTGCTGTCGTTCTCCAGAAGCTGGAGATGCGTTTGACGTCTAGCATCAGCACCAAGAAGCCAGTCTCAAGGGATTGCCCCAACTGCTCGACGCGCACCGAGGTGCTGAGTGAGTGGAATTTCTTGACAGAGCCCGCCAAGCTGCAGCATGGCAAACACGATTATCCTTTCAGCTACCTGTTCCCCGGCCACCTCCCCGCTTCTGCCCAGGGTACACTGGGAGGCGTGGAATATAAGCTCTCAGCAAAAGCTGTGACATTGACCGGAGAGGAATTCAACTTCCAGACACCCCTGACCATCCGCCGCGCCATTCTCCCTGGAAACGACAAGTCTTCGATCCGCATCTTTCCTCCTACCAACCTGACCGGTCGTGTGGTGCTTCCTTCCGTCGTCCACCCCATTGGAACATTCCCAGTTCAAATGACGCTGAGCGGAGTGGTCGACAAGGGCGAGGAAACCCAGACGAGATGGCGTCTACGAAAGATGATGTGGCGCATTGAAGAGCACCAGAAGATCGTCTCCACCGCCTGCACAAAGCATGCTCACAAGATTGGCGGAGAAGGAAAGGGTGTCCTGCACCAGGAAACAAGAATCATTGGACACAACGAGGAGAAGAGTGGATGGAAGACGGACTTCGACACCGCTGGAGGTGAGATTACGATGGAATTTGATGCGAATATCAAGCCCGGCTGCAACCCAGTTTGCGATATGGACGCCCCCGGTGGACTGGAAGCCAAGCACAATCTGGTGATCGAACTTATCGTCGCCGAGGAATTCTGTCCCAACCGCAACACGAAACTCATTACACCCACCGGAGCTGCTCGCGTTCTCCGGATGCAGTTCCACCTGCACGTTACCGAGCGGAGTGGACTGGGCATCAGCTGGGATGAGGAGATGCCACCCGTCTACAGCGATGTACCCGCCAGCCCTCCCGGATACGCGATGTTGGACGTCAACAGCACTATGGAAGATTACCGGGGCTCTCCGTTGCCGCTCCCTGACTACCAAGAGCTTGAGAGGATGGAACACTTGCGACTTGACAGTGATTCCACCAGATCCTCCCGACCATCCATGGAAAGGCAGGAGTCCCGTCAGGAGAGAGCACGATTGACCCCAGACGACCTCATTGCCGGACCTTCAATCGAGAACAGAGGTCGCGCTCATCCTGACGACGACAGCAACTCGTCTGATGTCGCACAGGGCGTTGTACGGTGAAGTCTCATCTTGCAGTCATTCTATCTGCACCTTTGTTTGCATTGCATTGGAACTCTTACGAAGTCATGAATCTGCTATTACTCATGAAAACCGGGAATCTGGTTCGCCTGTGTGCTTTGGAACGATTAAAGTTGCTTGCGTGTTCATCGTCCGTGGGACGTCAGAATTGCGGGAAGCTGCTGGAGTTGGCATCAACCGTGGTCCATCAGCTTCCCATTCTGACTACCATCTGTTCCTTAATTCGCCAAACCTAATCTCGATGTCCGCGACGTTCCTTCATTACGACCCCCAACCGCATCGCGATAGATGCTCGAGAGGGATTCTTTTTTTCTTTCCCTTCGAACTTGCAAATTACACCGAACATACACATTTTAATGACCCCATTTACGTGATAAAAAAAAGAATTTGTCTTATTATTATACCCAGCTCGAGAAGAGAGCATCTTCTGGGATTATTGTTTGTTTCCCCATACTTCGGGTGGATCGGTGTTCTGTTGAAATTGGCGAAAAGGGAAATAGCATACAGGCGTCCATATTGCACAAACGTACTTAAAATATCATGGTGATACGACCGGGAAATTGTTAGCTACTTTTAATATCACATGGTAATCATTAATCACTCTAATCCACGTTATGTAGATAGTAGATAGGAGCTTAATAAGTTGAGATTGTCTATTTCAGAAAGAAGCCCATCTCTTACTACTTAGTAACTACGTAAGTAGTACCACATTCACATGTCAACTTTCACCCCTCTTCCCCGCTCTACCTATCCTTTGATATGTAGTTGTTAATTACAGCCGAACGACTCGTTTTATAATTATTCTGATATAGCACACATGGGCTGATGTCCTTCATCAAATGGGGTTGTGGTTTAGTGGTATAATGCATCCTTAGCATGGATGAGGTCCGGGGTTCGATTCCCCGCAACTCCATTTTTTGTCGATTTTTTTTTACCACCTCCATCCACCACCACGGCGATGGCGAGAAAGCATTGCTAGTTACTCGATTCTATAGGTGAAGATGATCATAGGTTGAGTATGGTTCATGGTCATGATGTGAAACGGGACAGATGTTACTGAAAAGTGTTGGAATGTGTTTACAAGTACCTAGATAGGAACTAGTGGAAGACTCGATGCGAATGGATTGATTTAATTGTAGTATATACATACATACATGTATTTGTCATGGTCTCGTTATGTTTGATCCGGAGCTACAAAAAGAACGACATTAAACGCACCCACGGGTGCGAAAAGAGGGCGCGTACGTAATACATTATAGTTATAACTACCATGTGTGTAGTTACTGAATCAAGATGGCAAGCTCGACAGTCGGCCTGCGGGATCTTGACTACCGGTCAAAACTTACTACCCTGCAATAGATCCAACCAGCGGATAGAGAATGTCATCTCGTGAACAGTTATCGTGCTCTTGGAAGTCGGCGACTTCGACTTCGGGGAATGGAATCTCGGAGATGTCCGCGGACGTGGTGTTTCGTCGCGCACCGTGGATTCTGGCGTCGTAACTGTCGGACAGCGCCCTGGCGGCAAGGAAGGCCATGTCTGATTTCCTGCCTATCCACCAGAGAGCGTCGATGCACATCCGGCATCGTCGTCGGGACTCCTCGAGCATGCCGGGTTGTGCAAGGTAGATATTCGGAGGCTCCTCCCCCAAAGCTGGAGCTGCGACACCGTCCAGAAGGATATATCCTGCTCGCGCGAAAGAGCGGATGAGGACGGCCGTCCATGGCTCAGTGAGGAAGGCTCGGGAATTAACCGCATCGTGGAACTCGGCGGTCTTGGAGAAGGATGCAGCTTGATCATGGCTAGAGCAGCGAGCCAGGTCCGAGACGGCAAAGGCATTCTCCTTTCGCAAGGCTGAGGCAAAGTGTGTGGCGCGCCTTGATTCTCGCTCTGATTCGACGCCTAGACCAGCTTCGTCCATCCCGTCCAGAATGTCGGCCATTAGGATAGGCGCGAGGTGCCAATGGGCGGCGAGGAGAATATACCATGATTGCACTCGAGGTGGAAGGCTCTCATGATGCGTGACACAGCCGAGCATGAACCGTCCGTAGGTGTGATTCCAGTACTGATATACCCGAAGCGATTCCTGAACTGCTTCTTCGAGTTCCTCAGCAGGAGCTCCTCGATAGATCAGCGTCTGCAAGCGTGTCAGACGCCGGTAGATCAGCACTTTAACCGGCGCAGCATCAGATAAGATCTCCGCTGCCTCGTCATAGGAACAAGGCCAGTTGGTGATATTCTTCCAGCGCGTGACAGGTCTCTTGTCGAGGAAGAAATCTCCCCATATCTCTTTTCCTTTTTTCCCGGCATCCGCGTATACAGAAAGCATGTTCCATCCATTCAGATCGATTTCGTTCTCCATGGCTGTGGTCTGAGCTTGTTCTTCAGGTATCGCAGTGGTGACATCGCTATCCTCATCCGAGACAACCGGAGGGCGTTGATACATCACCGCGGACAAGGTGTCGAACATGATACCCAGCCAAAAGAGGAGGTTGAAAGTTTCGTAGTCAGTAGGGCTTAACACCGTTTGCATTTGTGAGTTCTGCTGTGAAGCTCCACTGATGCTCCCTCTCCGTTCTGGAAGCGCGAATTGTGCGAAAGGATCCATCATCGTTGGGGTTTCTGATCCGCTCCTATGTTGACTGGCTAGGGCACCACGCCGTTGAACCCCTGCCAGTTTGTGTCGATAAGTGTACATCTGCCGCACTGCCGTTTCCAAGAAGAGAGGGGCCTTATCAGAGTCAAGAATCTCCGATAGCTCTGAGAAGTCTGATACAGCGCAAGTACAGTCATTTGCAGGTTCTGCGGATGGCAGGTTAGGGGAACTTCGTCGTCGTTGGCAGCTGATACAGCGTCGCGCGTTCATTTCCTCCAGGTGTTGCTTCACGTTCAAGGGCCGTAGTGTGAGAGAGAAAATGATGTGGGCAAAGACCACGCGGAAAGATTCTATACCGACTGAATCATTCAGGGCCTTGTATGCTTGATTCCAACATGATTCCTGGATCGATCGATGTATACCTTTCGGCGACGTAGAGGAGTCAGTGCTGCCATCCTCCGCGATGGGACGACCTGTCTGCGTCCATTGCGTAGCAAAGGCCATAATAGAAGTATGGAGTGCTCGAGAAGCGGCCTTCTCTTCCGTAGAAGTCAAGTTCCGCCCGCGCACTGTCGAATAAGCGCGGTCCAAGCGGCAGACTCGTGTACAGATGCGATTTGACCAATTAGGGCCCCATTCGGACTTCATAGAGAACTGCGGAGGAGCCTCTGGCTTCTTGCCGCCTACAGTGACCGGTCCGCTGTATGGACAGGTCCTCTCTATAAGCCAACAAGACAGAGCATTCTCCATGCTGTCGCGATATATTCGGAGGAGGTTCTGCGTCATGGCAGAACGACTGAACGACTGGGACAGATTTTCTGACTGTTGCAGCAGCTCGCTCACCGTCTTTGGTGGTGATGAAGCCTTTTTTCGATAAGGATGCCTCTGTGATTGCAAGGCTTGACGACGTCGCTGTTCATCTGTTCCAGAGACGTAAGTAGACTGGTAAGGTTGAAGGCTATTTGGGTCTAATAACAATATATTAGCACATGATATGTGTTGTATTAATCAAATCAAGCATACCTTGATAGCCTCCCCCCATTGTCTCCTCTGGCTGCACTGAATCGTCGTTCCTGATCGCAAAGCCGATTACCTCTGAGTCTAGTACTGGCATGTCATCTTCGACGGAACCAGGACCTCGACTTCCGGATACATCTGAGCCGTCCGACGAGTCCGGGCCTCGCAGAACCTTTGTCAGTGGATCCTGCTCCCATAGCGAAGGATTCTCATAGTTCGTTGTGCTGGTAGCTGGAGGACCGACATAGGTGCTGGGGACCTGGGAGTTCGACTCATTCAGCGCTGCAATCGGTTCGCATTCTGCTTGATCCTGCGCGGCCTCCGATTTCCTTCGCCGCTTCGCACTCTTTGTCTGCACTGAGTGCAGCCACTTGAACGTGCACTCTTTCCGCCATCGTCTGCAATTCGAACACGGGCCAGCGGCTGGAATCGCTGTTTCTGGGGAACCGTTGGATGTTGACGAAGAGACAGACGGGCTCGTCTTCCCCACGATGGCAGCATCGCAGGCCCTCTTGCCTTTGCGACACTGGTCACAGCTTCGATTCTGTCGACGGCGGGGTAACTCCGGCCTGCTGGTGGACTGCACATTGGGGGAAGTCCTGATACTGAGGATCTGTTGCCCCTGGAGGCTCGCACAGGGGTCGGCCGGGGGCAACTGGGCCATGGAGGACGACGACAAGGGTGAGATTTTAGCGTTCAGAAGGGTGATTATCTCTGGATAGTTGGCAACAAGTCAAGTCGTTGTCAGGCACGGGTATCCTCGATGCCAGACACGCAGCAGCTGGACAGGCGACACGCCAGGAGCAGTGGCAGCGCAGCAGTTAAGTTATCCAGCACGAACATGAACAGGATGGCGAGCGGTGAGGGGGTTTTTGCGGGGAGTTAGTTCAGCTGAGCCTTGACCTTTCTCGCCTCGTCTCTCCACTGCTTGCGTTTGTTCGCAGTCCGGGGTAGTCCGGGGTAGGTTAGCAGCCTCCTCTAGCAGCCTCACCTCCCGATGCTGCTTGTCCCTGTTTTAGGGTCCATCGGACATGTACGGGCAAAAGCTCCATCAAACCCTCTGGCTTTTCAGCATCTGGTAGCAGATCGCTCCTCGTGCCGCTAACTAGCTGGCCCATCTCTTGGTTCCGCCCCGCACGACGGAACGGGCTTGATAACACGGACGCCTGAGCATCACAAAGTGGCGACCGGACTCACGGCTCTCGAGCTTGTCCTCACCTTAGCCTTGCGAGAGGCGCGAGTCGAGCCTATCAAGGACCATGTCCAGAGTCTGTTCGAGAAAAGCATCCCGGTATCCCAACTGCAGCCGCATCAGACTCGCGGGATGCGATGCTATACCGGACGACCGGAACTTACCGTACGGATCAAAGAAGAATCCACCCGCCCGCCCAGTCAGTCCACTTGGCTCTGTCAGGCCCTTGAACCGTTCTCCGCAATGAACAAGGGCTCACAGAGCTCAGATATCGTGCATGAACGGATGGATCTTGCGTGCATGTCTTGTCGCGTGTTGCTCTAGCTGTTGAGCTACTAACTAGCAGAAGAACAATGACCGTCAGAACAGAGCAATAAGTAAATCATTGTTTACAGCCAACAAGAACGACGTATTTACTGACTATATGCCTAGTCCACAACCCTTAGCTGGCCAAAGCTTTGTATACTTCGGCCTCAACATCAACCCACAAGCCCAGGACCTTCGCATCCGCAAATGGCAATACTTGCGTGCACACTATGCCTCCAACGCCCTTCTCCCTGTCACACCACCACCAAAGGTTGGGCAGACCAGCCCAATGACCGGTGCCTGTCGATCGACCGGTAGCCCCTCCAGTTAGCATGAAGGTCAATCCCCAGCCTTGACCACCGGTCGGAGGAGGTGGATATAGAACTGGAATCGGGTTGGTAAGATCGGCCTTGGCGTCTGGAATGCCCTGAGTTCCGAATTGAGGGAATTCTGGGATCTGATTGCGGAACATCTCATCTACAGTCTCCTTTCGAAGAAGTTTGGTGCCCGTCGTTGGAGAGGTACCGTCATTGAGCAATGTAGCAATAATTTCTGACAAGCTCGTCAACCCAAAAAACCGGTATATCTCAGCAGCGAGAGGAAACTTACGACAATATTCCTGTGGCTTGGCGAAGCAACCAGCTCCACCGCTATTAAAGCAATTCTTGATCTCCTCTGCGCCTTCAACAATCAGAGGTCTGCGCAGCAGGTGATCGCGGGGCGACAATTGGCCATCAGGAGCGCGACTGTTCATATATGCTAGCTTTTCCTTCATCGATTTTGTGGGGAGCATGGATATATTCTTGAGACCGAGAGGCTCGAATATATGCTTGTGCAAGTAGTCGTTCAATGTCTGGCCGGTAACACGCTCGAGGCATATACCTGCCCAGTCAATGTTTACCTGGTCGATGTGAGAAATTCCGATTCTGGCTATGGGACAGGTTGCTTACACCGTACTCCCAGCGCTCACCAGGCTGGTTCACCAAAGGCTGCAATATGTCATAAATGTGACCAGAAAACTCGTCATAGCCGAGTGGCTTGCTGTAATCTCGGAGTTTATTATTGAAAAACGTATATCCAAATCCAGCTATTGATCGTCAAGAGATGCCTTTGGTCAGGTCATGTTCAAACTTCAGACTCACCCGTATGAGACAGGAGCATCCTCAAGGTGATCCCCCTCTTCTTTGGGACTAGGGTACCGTCATCCTGCAGCACTTTGACATCTTTGAGCTCCGGACAAAGCTTTTCAACCTGATCTGAGTCGTCCAAAGAGAGTATTCCTTGCTCTACCAACTGCATACAGGCAATCCCCACGACCATCTTCGTACAGGATGCGATCCAGAAGATATTATCAAGCGTCATGGGCTGTGAACTTCCATATCCACGCTTTCCTCCTGAGTACGCGAACTTTTCCTTGCCATCTTTTCCTACTACAATAACAGTCGTGCCGGGGAGGCCTTTCTCTTGGTCGGCACAAGCAGCATCGATCTTCTGCTGGAGTGTTTTAACAGTGGAAGCAGAGAATGTTCCCATTGTGGACGAGGAACGAAAAAATCGCAAGGGCTTCTTCCAAAAGAGGCTCTTTCTCTTCAAAAACATCTTTGACGATAGAAGAGAGCGGTGGGATTTCTTATATGATTTTAGACACCTCCCTCTTTCGCCCACGTACGATGTCTAGTTGAGCCATCGTCCGAGGGCGTACCTTATTTTGGAAACAGGTTGCTCCTATCGCATCTGACAATCACCAAGCGGTTGGGAGTGCGGTAGATCGTGCGGCCTGTTATCTAATTCCCGTGATATCCGCATGAATTTCGGTCCGCATACATCGCCGACCCCTCATTGACTCTGCAAAATACGCTGTTTTCTTCCCGATGCTATGATTTTTCAGGAATAGCTCTCAGTATGCGGAGCAGAAAATCACCAAGATCCACCATTATGCGGACTTTAACTTGAGTGCAAGATAAAGCTACGAAGTATGTTGCCGGATAGGTTGAAAGATAGAATTCAGGTAGCCCAGTGGGCACTCAGCCAGGGATCTGGAGGGAGGCTTTCCTGCCATTGAAGTCTATCGGTGCATTATGTTACAGGTAGCTATCGGATTCCCGTCACAATAGCTACTAGGACAACGAACATACACCCCAGTGGCGTCAAGATTGGACCGTGTATGTACATTCCACACTCCATGATAGGAGCCATCGAGGCTCGTGACAATTGGGAGATTGTCGATATATGTCTCGAAAAGTAACTTCGAAGCTCAGAAGAATGCGGTTCCGGCAACATTCTAACCCCGCAGTTCAGAAGCTTGGAACTCTAGAATCCCCGGATCGCCGTCCTAGTTGGCCACCTCGATGTTCATCAGGGCCGAAACGCGGGGTTTCTCTAGGACACACTCCACTTGATGCGGAGATCACTCTGTAGACCATCAACGTGTTTTTGCGCGTCTATTGCCACCGGCGCTTTGTCTGGCCTTGAGAATTCTTGGTTTTAGAACAGATTCCCGCGCTTAAGAATTTGATTATAAGTCCTCAAAATTGGAGACGCCGATCATGGACAATCCACGTGACGTATAGATAGGAAGCGGTTCAAAGAAATCCAGTATGAACCGATGCGGATCCGCAACCCCGGATTCCAGGCAAATGCACTAAGTTCAACTAACTCCAATTTGCGGGGATGGCAGTTGCACTGACCTTAGTATGTCATAATAGACATGCTGTATGACCGAAAGCGGTGATCTCAACTACCGACTCCTCGGGCCTTTGTCCGAGCGACCATGCTGATGAAGTATCAGGACTTGCGGGGAAAGCACAACATGGAAATATGGGGTCTCAACGACAGGATATATATCCAAGAATCCCTGCTATATCAGTTCGAAAGAACAAAACTGAACAATATCACGGTCAAACTGCAAATTTACTATACTCGCTGAGGCTCCGGAGATCGTCCGATTGCGGCCCCACTCTTCATTATGCGGTCCGATCTTAAGGAATACGCAAACCGACGGGATACGACCGGACCCTATGCGGACAACCTCGAAGTCGATGCTCTAGTTGTAGGTGGGGGATTTAGTGGAGTCTTCATATTGCATGAGCTACGCAAGCGCGGACTCAAGACAGTCATATATGAGGCTGGCAAAGACCTCGGAGGCACATGGCGTTGGAATTGTTACCCTGGAGCTGCTGTTGACTCTGAAGTCCCAGAATACCAGTATTCAATTCCGGAGACCTACAAGGATTGGACATGGAGCACGAATTACCCCAGTTATAAGGAGTTGCGGGCCTACTTCGACCATGTCGAGAAAGTCCTCGACATCAAGAAGGACTGCGCGTTTGAAAGCGTGGTCATTGGGGCCGAATTCAATCAGGACGAGGGTCGCTGGCATGTGAAAACTGCTGATGGTAGAACTGCCAAGGCGAAATATTTAGTCGTTGCGGCTGGTTTCTCCGCCAAGCGATACATCCCCGAATATGAGGGCATGGATAAGTTCAAAGGCATTATCCACCACTCATCATTCTGGCCCGAGGAGGGCGTAGATGTTCGTGGGAAACGCTGCGGCATCATCGGTACCGGTGCCTCTGGCGTCCAAGTCACGCAAGCATGGGGACCTGTTGCCGGTTCGCTCAAGGTGTACCAGCGGACTCCCAACCTCGCTGTACCTTTACGCCGGAAGAACCTTACGAAAGAAGAACAAGAGATCTGCAAACAGCATTACCCGCAACTGTTTGAGCTGCGCGAGAAATGCTTCGCAGGTTTTACATACCACTTTGCCGAGCGAACTGCATTCGAAGACAACGAGGAAGAAAGAGAGGCCTTCCTTGAAAAGATCTGGCAGGACGGTGGATTCCACTTCTGGCTGGCTAATTATAAGGACTACTTATTTGACCCCAAAGCCAACCGAGAAGTATATAACTTCTGGGCTAAGAAGTCGCGGGCCAGAATCGCAGACCCTAAGAAGCGCGACATGCTCGCTCCCGTGGAGCCACCCCATGCATTTGGAATCAAGCGGCCGTGTTTGGAAGAGAACTATTTCGAACAATTCAATCGTCCCAACGTGGATGTCGTCGATGTCAAAAACAACCCTATCAAAAGGTTTACTGAGACAGGCATTGAACTGGAAGACGGCACGATCCACGAATTAGACGTCGTCTGTGTCGCAACAGGCTTTGATATCACCACTGGCAGTATGACTCAGATGGGCCTTCGCAGTATTAACGGCACCAACCTCGAGGACGAATGGAAGGCCGGTGCCTACACCTATCTAGGAACGACCGTCAGCGGCTACCCGAACATGTTCCACCTGTACGGCCCTCACGGCCCGACCCTCTTCAGCAACGGGCCGACGAGCGTTGAAGTCCAGGGACGCTGGATTGTTGATGCTATTCGTCTATTGGAGCGTCAGGGCATCAAGTATATAAACCCAACGCCCGAATCCTCCAAAGAATGGAAGAAGCACATCAACCATCTTTCTGACATCACACTTTTCCCCACCACCCGTTCTACGTACATGGGTGGCAGTGTCCCTGGGAAACCTTTCGAGCAGGTCAATTATGCTGGAGGCATGTGGCCGTATCTGAACGAAATCAGAGCAGTACTCCCCGATTTCAAGGGCTTTGATGTTGTCAAGGCGTGATTTTCGTTTTGGTTGCTTTCCTCTCCTTTTTTTTTGGGCTTGCTTAGTTTTCATGTTCTCGTTGGAATAGGTTAATCTCGGAGTGGAAACAAGAGGGCTGTAAGGGAATGAATGACCAGATGATTCCATAGATGAATACATTACATTCTAAAGAGCTATATCTGAACATGTCCTACCCGACCCAGAAGACTAGGCAAGGTACCGTATAAAGTAGTGTGTTCCGGTTTTCAAGAGAAAGCATCCAGCATAATGATAACAATCTCACACCCACAGACTGGACATACTTCGACATGGGAGCAGCTCTTATCCCATATGTAAGATAAATTACTGGCGTTTTCCTGATACCATGTGAACTCTCCCTGATGATTCACAAGAGGAAGCGTAATATATCAACCAATGGGGTCGTGGTTTAGTGGTATAATGCATCCTTAGCATGGATGAGGTCCGGGGTTCGATTCCCCGCGACTCCATTACTTTTTGCATTTTTTGCAACAAAATTCGTGTACGTATCGGTTGCTGAGTTCATATCTTGATTCTCAAGATACTATTTATCTATTTCTGAATCGGGATGACTGGGAGTGCCTAATTGTGGCAGGTGTCTTTCTTTTTGCCGTGGTAAATCCGTTACGGTACTTCTACGGGAGCAAGAGACCTTTCCAATGGAATGGACGAAGGTAATATAGATGCGCTGTCCGCTGACTCGAACGATTCTATCTCCGTCCACAATTCATGCTCTTCAGTTTCACTTATTGTATGTAGTCTATCTATATACTCTCTGATATAGGAGCATCGACAGCCAAAAAAATGAGAGAAATCACGTGGCAACAATGCCCTTGCCCGTTTTTAGAGTTTCACCGGACACCGTATTTTCGGGACTACGGCTGGATCCACGCCACTGCCGAAACGGACCGCGCAGAGACGATTCAAAAAAAGATAAAATTTCGCCCGCACCATCAGTCCTCTAGCAGATTATGAGAAACGGCAAAAAGGTATGGAGTCGCGGGGAATCGAACCCCGGACCTCATCCATGCTAAGGATGCATTATACCACTAAACCACGACCCCATTGGATGATAGTCTCGTTGCAGATTGTGCATCTTGGAACAACATACTGATGTCGAGTTGGATCTTCCATGTACATTGGCTGTCACCAAATCCTCCTTACGCGCTTATCTGAGTGGATATTGGAGATATGGTCTTTGGAAATACAGGAAATAAACTGAGCGCATGCAATAGATGTGCGATAGTTATATGACCTTTGTGGTAGTGGTGGCCGGGCAGATGGAGAGCGGAATATATAATTGATCATCCAAAAGCGTAATTCATGAAATGCAGGCCTAAGTAGCTGATAAAAGAGCCACGGCCCAGGCAGGCAGGTGTATTTGAAATTTACCATCGATGGTCCCAACAGAGCTTGTCTGAGGTGTGATTTGTGTCTCGGTCAGGTCGTTAGTCGCAAGTGGCGAGCCATTGGAGAGAAGAGTGAATTTGCCCGTTGAGGTCCCCTCGATAGTGATATTGACATCCTGCGCTGTGCCATTGTAGTTGGCCAACTTGACATAGTAAGTGCTGTTGTCTGATGACAGGGAGGCTACATAATAGACTGCAGCGTGTCAGCCAGAAGGAACCACTTAACTTGACATGGACAGTGAGATGGGCTGATGGAGAACTCACCAGGGTTGAAACCCTTGTCAGATGTAACGGGTAGATTTGTCGTGCCGCGATTCGAGGAAAATAGCTGCTGTACATAGTAACTCGTAGTCTTAACGATACTGTTCGGATTCTGGTTGAACGGGATGAGGTTTGGCTGGGTAAATGTTAGATGGCTTATACATCACCCTTGTCATTCTTTGGTTAGGAAAGGTAAGGTAGAATGGATCAACCCACGGTCCACTGTGTGTAATTCTCTAGCTGTAGCAGAGGTGCATAGGCCGTCATTTTAACTACATCGCTATTCCTTTCCATGCCAATCATGAAGACTGCCTCCGCGACGGAGCTCTGCATGATCGGATAAGGTACTTTCGTGCCATTGTTCCACTTAGTGCAGGCATATTCGGTAACCACCCACGGAAAAGCGCGGTCAACGTTGTCGAACTTATCAAACTGCTCGACCATGTACCCCATAGATGCGTACAGATGCCAATCGAGCCAGATCCCGGCTGGCTTCGGATCCGGGAGGTAAAGAGGTGTACTGGTGACAATAGTAAGTTGGGGATAAGTAGAATTAATAGCATCATGAAAAGCTGTGAAGCGCTCTGCATATGTAGGTCCACCCTTGTGTAGATGATCCTCGTTGCCAATCTCCACGTATGTCAAGGGCCATGGATCAGGGAAGCCATGAGAGGCACGTAGAGCACCATAAGTCGTGCTTGTATCCCCGATGATGTACTGCATAAGTTAGATTTTGTTACCACCTAGACGTAACATAGATGAAGTGCATGGGGTTACCTCTATCTCATTGAGAACATCGTCAACGTAAGGATCTAATGCATCGCCGGTAATGATAGGCCCATTCAAAGACAAGCCATCCCAGACACCGAGAAGTGGAACCAAATTCATGTCCTGAGCCCAAAGGAAATATTCATTGAGTCCTTGTCGTAGTTAGTTTATCGTAACGGGTGTGCGGATATTAGACCGCCTTACCAAGGGCATCGGTATTAGCATAACCCCATGAACCATTACGACCGGGACGGTCCGTCAATGGACCAATCGTCTCATTCCACTTCCAACGAGAATCAGGTGTCCATCCCTCACTGCCTCGAGTTAGTGAATCAGATTTCGGGGAGACAACGACAGTAGTCAAACTTTACAGGTTATTCCCTCCAGGAAAGCGTAAAAAAGATGGGCTAAGGTCTGATAAAACATTAATAATATCAGGTTTTAACCCATTAGTCCTGGAAATTAGAGTTAATATACTAGATCTTCGGAAAGGACAGACAACGGAACCACTAACCTATTGTTGAACGTAGAAGGAAAGAGTTGGAATAGATCAAAATATAGCTCGCTCCCAGAAACATGGGAAGTATTAAATGTCAAAGTCCACAGGTTGTTACCATCTGGAGCTTGACTTGCTATGAATTTTGTTTCAATATATGAAAACTTCGAACTGTTGCTGGCGACGTTAATCGTTTTGGACGCGTATACAGTCCCACTGGCCGCACCGACTAGACGAAGCGTGATTGGCCCACTGTAGTCTCCTTTGACATAGAATGAGTTCGAATACTCGTCCTCATTGACTGGGATACCCCAGTAACCTGCGTTAGAGAAGCCCACCTCTCCCGAAGCCCCTTCAGGCACCGAAACCTTCAGAGACCGCGTGATGGCTGTTGATAAGGGGTTCTCTGTATCTACAGCCAATGTCACGTCTCCAACGGCATCGTATCCGACAAGAGTAATATTTGGCCCTTGGAAGCCGTTATTCCGCAAAAGTTGGCCATGGATGCCACCGTCTCCGGAATGTTGGTAGTCCTTGAACCAGTCAATTCTGATATGAGCTTGAAGATGCCATATGGAGAGAAAAGCAAACCAGTATAACACAGAACAGAGATTAGGACAGTACAGCGCTCAGTGAAACTGAAAAGACAAGAGAAAATATTTTATAATATACCTCGAACATAAGACCGTAGAGAATGGGGCTCGACTCATTGCCCCCAGAAGTTGATACCGAGAGCTCTAGACCAGTAACTGGCTGCGAGATCCGCCCAAACATAAGAAAAAGACCGCATAATAGGCTTGTAGATACAGGCGCCATACTTCGAATAACACAGTATGGACTCGAAAGTAAACCTGGATACAGCCGAGAACGGGATATCAGAGAGCTCGCGATGCAGACATAACCCTTTATAATATGCGGAGTTGGCCAGGAAAGATTTGACGAAAACACTAGGTGCCATGTTCTTCTATGGAGAATAATGGATATTGCTAAGAGATACTAAGATGTGGATTGCTTTCTCTGGACTTGGCGTATCCATTATCTGGACTAAATAACGAAGTATAACCCCACTTCAACATTGTTTTGTGGTCACGGTACTTAGTGACCAAATGTCCTAGGACGACCCAGGATGAGACTGAAGTATATCTGGGGTAGGGCTAAGATAGATCTTCCTGTCAAGCCCAGTAAGAAAGGGCTGTTCAGACTCACAGCGATTAGCACTTACAGTAGTCTGTTTAGAAAAATTGAAGCTAAGAGTAACTGTCTTATCTCCACTGCTATATTTCCCCTCCGCGGAAAGAAAGCAGATTTAGTGGTCCCCATATCCACACTCTATGCGGATCTCGTACTGTCCTTCTTGATTTAGTTCGGCAGATGCCCTGCGCAAGGGTTCTGGGAAAGGTGGGTATTCGGTTCGGCTCTCTTGTCAAGGTGAGCTTGGGTCGATACAGGCTTCCTCGACGGACGAAGCTGAGATAAATGAAGTCTAAGGTAGAGGAATTAACATTACTAGAGGTATTCTTTGCCGGATGCATTCATATGATATACAATGTCCCCGTTTAGGTGGGATACGGGACCGGTCCGGGCATCTAGAAGCCTATTTTTCCGTAGCGCAATGCAGCAACAAGTACCGCTTCAGATGATCGAAATAAGATCTGTTCATCTCGCGTACGTCGCTATGATCTGTGCTGCAAACTAGACCTATTACTCTTATTCCGCACGGCATTTGTTGCTGCCAAGTGTGTTGAAACAGCGATCAATTGAGACCCGTTGGGACATTCTCAATAATAAACTGGCGGAGAAAAGGATCAGCACGAGATGTCGGTCAATATGGTAGTAATAGCCTGCGATCGAAATCGCATAGTTACATGGAGTATTATTGTTGGGGAGATATCCTGATTAGCCAATGGCGAATTCGGATTGTCAACTTGGTCCTCTTTGGCGGTTGATGATGCGTGGATAGTGCACGCGGCACAGTGGCTTTGCATTAATCACGCGAGCACGTAGTAACCGCTACGGATCACGACATTGCCGTTGCTTACGATAGGATGTACATATACATGCATCGGCCCAGATCGCCAGTTAATAACTTTAGCCGATATACTGATAAGGCCCCAGATGACTGGTCATTCTGAAAGGGCAAAATGGTAAAAGAGGAACGTTCAACCGTAGGTCGCGCGGCTCTAGTTACATATCATATGGAAGTCTAGGGAGGTTGCATAAAAGGGTCAAGCCGAAAGAAGCAGACCTAGAGGCCAATGGACTGCAATATTGATATTAATGGATGGTTCCTTAACGATATTGGTCTAGAATACTGGTAAAGAAACTTTGCGCGGCCCGAATCAGCAACTGCACACTGACCACGGCTATTGTCCCCTAAATACCGAACATGCCTACCACATCTCACAAGAAGTTGTTCTGCAATGCTAGGGAAGCTCCGTACCCTGACGAATTATTCTCTCTGAGCGTAATTCGAAGCCAGAAATCTCGCTGGAAGAATATCCCATGGCACCGGCTTTTCCAGGGACTGATAGGGTTTATGACTGATATCTCGTAGCGTCGCAGAAGCTAGATCACAAAATTAGAAAAGAATAAACTTGTCCTGACTATCCTAGAAAAAGTTTAACACATACCTCAACAAATACTTTATTGAGAGTCATCGTCGCAATACGAATCCCTAGACATCGCGTTGCCCCATGGCCAAACACAAGGGCTTGGACTCGCTCCATCTGCGCTAGAGTCGCTGAATCGGCTTCCAACCACCTTTCTGGCCTGAAGGTGTCGGGGTCAGATCCAAATACGTTGCTTAGCAATGAACCGGCCATGTTGATTCCGATATTAGTGCCACCGGGTACGAATTTTCCAAGAATGTTGTCTCCCTCTGGAGGAACTATGCGCTCCCGAAGAGAAGTTATAGGTGGGAAGATGCGGAGGCCCTCTTTTATACATGCTTGAAGATATGGTAGTTGCACAGCCTCATGTGCTTGCGCGGGAGATGAAATAAGGCCCTTCGAGATTGCATCATCGATTTCGGCCGTTAATTTTTCATAGACGTTCGGGTTTGTTATAATGTGAAGTAAGGTGCCACGAAGACCGCTGGCTGTAGTGTCTGAACCCGCGAATCTGAGACATCAATGAGCATTTGCATATTTACTGGGAATAAGTTAGGGAAATGATGTACTTACAATGAGATTGTTATCTCAGACTCAAGCTGCTCCCTGGAGACCCCGTTTTTTAAGAAGGATCCGAGGATATCAGTTCGCAGAATAGCGTTAGGTCCAAACCGTGTATCTACTACCTTCTTTGATATCTGCCAATAGCATCAGTATACACGTAAATTTATCTTAATGTAATTCCAAGTGAACGTACCCCGAGGATCTTACCTAACCCATGCTCATCCGTCGATTTGGGTAGGATGCAGTGCTTGAAATAAGGGATATATGACAATATCGACAGTAGACGGCTCAGTTCCACCAAGACTGAGAAGTTTTCTACAATTGGAAGCCGAGACTCCAAAGTCGCCAGAAATCCATAGACATCGCCATGCGTTTTGACGAAACCAAAGGGGTCCCCGAAGCACAAGTGGGATATGATATCGGTAGTTAGATATTGCAGGCTTCGAGCCATATCAAATTTAACCGTCGATGAAGAAGTAGAGATTCCAAAACGATCAATATGTGCTAGCCACTCTTGGATTCTCTCGTCTATGGTAGGCTCTAGGCTTGGAATGTCATTTCCGCCATACTACCCGAGTCAACAGACAAGGTCATCATGACGAGTGAAAAATAATAGCTAACTTACACCTGCTGCCATCTGGTGGCGGAGCTTCTGATGTTTCCGCTCATCTCGCTCTGTAATCAGATTCGCTCTATGGGGGTCGATTCGTAGAGCATCATACCATGGCCCTCGCGTATAGCGTGACCGTGCCGCGAGAACGGCTCGGATGCTAGTTGGATCGCTCAGAAGGAGATGATTCGGTCCGATCCGCGCGAGCGGTCCTGAACGATGTGAGCTTTCAGAGCTACTTATTGAGAGAACAGAGACGAACCGTATTTCCGATTGACGTCGATGTAGATGTTGGAGGAATCCTCGGATGCCAGCGCTCGCAACATCCAAATCCTAGTGAAAGATGCCCACCACGGGCCGCGAATATGTCTAAGCCTTATATGCTGTGTTGCTATCAGATACAATAAATAAAGGACTGCAAAAATGGCTGCCGTCTGCGGCCAAGATAGGTGTAAAAGCTGTGCATCCTCAAGCACAGACGGGAGAGACATTCTATGGATCAGAAGAGAAACGTTGTCCGATGGTAGAAGTTTAAAAAACGTAAAATATAAAATGTTTAAATATTCATTTGAAGGAGACTATAATGGGTGAGCAATAACAAATTATTCACTTAACCCAGATGCGAAGGGATTTCCCTAAAATCTGGGAATGGAGATATTCTATGCACATATCACAAATATTCACGTTCCAGGAACGCCGCTTGACACCGGATACAGTTCTGTGTAAATATGAAAGTAACCGACAAGACACACAAATATACACAGAATGTTCATGTGAAAGAATGCATAATGAGTTACAAGGTCGTAAATCTAAGTCTCGAACAAAGCTCCCATTCCCTGCACCGTCAAATTTGAAGCTATTGCAAGCGGGCAAATGACAGGGCATGTTTCTTGGATGACACACGTTGTTCCTTTCAGTATGGCAGAATATCTGCAATACACAATCGCCACTTCTAGAATTAATTGTTACATGAACGACCGTCCTTATCAACAAATAGCCTTCGGATAGCGTCAAAAGCTCCGGAAGATTCCTGTTCCGGCAGTCGAGGAATTGTAACAACGGGAACGTACCGAAGGCCCCACACAGAGAAGGCCACGAGCTAAATAAAACTCTTCCAGATCGTGCGCGAATTGAGCTGTCAACTCCGCTTTCAACAATGGCAATGTCTGCTTCTGCTCAAAGCCTGCAAGGGACTGGACGAGTTCCCACACGGTGACACGTGTGCTGGGATTAGAAAAGGGCTTGAATTACATTATAAGTTGTAGTGAGTTTCGCACGAGTCGAAGGCTATTCATCGTCGTTGCACGAGTGATCGTCGCAGGCATGCTAATTCGAACGTTTCTGGAAGCCTGTGGGACTATGGAGTCGGAATCTGCCATCATCGCCCAACCACAGTTACTCTAGGGTAGATGAACACATAGGTGGAAGTGTCCGCTACAACAAAGTAAGTCGAAGGAAACATTCATCGAGTGCGTCATAAGAAGGTAGGGCCTTACTGGCAGCCATTCAATAAAGGAGGATCGGGTGCTGATAAAAACCGGCGTAGAGAAAGAAAGTCCCACTCACCACCTAAGTGATCGACACTCATGTTTATTCTACAGTAGACGCTATGATATATTCTATTTTAGATAGCGCTCTGCGGAGCCTGCAGAGTCTCGGCAACCGCGAATTCAATGCAATTGCGACTATCTGCATCCTAACGATCTTTTGGCTGAGCTGGAGAATCTGGAAATTTACTATCACTCCACTGATCTGGCCTAATGAGCCGGTGGTCTTTCCATATACTGTTCCTTTCCTGGGTAATGATATTCTATATCGATATCCACTATATAAAGGAAGATCGCTAACAGATGCCGTTTTCTCTTGAGCAGGCCATACACTTAGCTTCCTGGTAAACCCAGAAGGCACCATACAGCGTGCGAAGTGGGCAACCTTATATACTCTGTGTCGGAAATATTTTGCTAATTTATACATCTATCATCAAGTCGTCATTTCAAAGGAGATACCCCATATGCACTCAGCATTGGCGGCCGTCCTTTCCTCATAGTCCGCAACCCAAATGATGTCCTGGCCGTATGGAGAGACACCAAATCACTATCTTTCGACCATTACATGCAAAATACGTTCGCAGGAATCGGCGTCCGAGAGTCCAGCTACAGCCTGATGTTCCGTGAACGGCCAGCAACCTTTTATAAAACCAACCACGATGTCGGCAAAGAGGCACCGTTCTTCGTGAAGGAGAACCCACTCGATAAGCGCTTTATCGATATCCAGGATGAATGGATCAAGGAACAATTCCAATCCAGTGACAGGGCAAAGGCCACTGAGAAGCTTCTCCTAGAATACATGGATAGCTCTTTGGCTTGGGAGAAGTTGTCAACATCACGATACCTCATCTCTGAAGACCTTGATTGTCGCGCAGGCGGAACAAAAGTCTTGAGTCTCTACAGCTTCTGCCGGTACACTCTCGTTGATGCAGCGTGCATGACATTTTTAGGGCCAGAAATATTGAATGTTGATCCCGAATTCATCGAGCACTACGTTCAGTGGGATAACACAAGCTGGAAAATCCCACACCAAGTCCCTAGATTCCTGTGCCGGGATTTGAACAAGGCCCGAGACAAGCTAGTCAATGCCTTTGTCAAATATTACTCCCAACCGGAGGAGGAACGACCTCACCTCAGTTGGCTGTTCAGTCGGATGCAGAGTGAGCAGCAACACCTGGGGTTTTCACTGCACGAGGCTGCTTCGATTAGTATTTTGATGCTCTGGGCGTAAGTTACCTTTGCCATTTATGTTGACAAATTAGTTGAACTTGTGGACTGAGAATCTGAACCAGTGTAAACTTCAACACATTTCGAATGGCTTTCTGGGTCTTTGCACACATCATCTGCGACCCGCAACTTAAGTCTTCCATTATCAGTGAACTGGCGCCTCTTCGACGCCCAGATGGCTCGCTGGATCTCACAGACCTCCCTTCGTCCTGCCCAACGCTCGATGCTGTATGGCTAGAAGCCCTTCGCCTGTACAACAATGGCACTGTTGCCCGAAACACGATTCGTACTACCGTCATCGGCAACAAGACTGTCCGCCCCGGGACTCAAGTACTTGGCCCTCTACGGACGACCCACCTCCAACCAAGTATATTTGGTCCTGACGCTGCTGATTTTAACGTGGGCCGTTGGATGAAGGATAAGAATCTAGAGTCTACTAAGGGCTTTGCCCCCTTCGGCGGTGGTAAGACATTATGTCCAGGACGGTTCCTCGCCAAGAGAGAGGTCACGCGTTTTGTTGCAATCGCGCTGTCAAGGTTTGATTTCAAGCCGGCTGGTGAGACGAAAGTGCCTCTTCCAGCGGTCGAGAAGCCAGCATTGACAATGCTAGACCCTAGGACTGATCTGCTGGTGGAGGTGACGCAAAGGAAGGACTAGCATGTATTGAATATTCTGACTATTTGGACTGGCATATTTTCCTTCTCTTGGTAATGAATGTATCCATATCAGTCAAACTCTACGTAATCGATATTTCACTTTAATGAGAAATTCTCTTCCTTAAGCTTGTTGATAGGTCTGATCGTTTGGAGATGGCGAGAGAGGACCCCACTATACGTGCAGCTACATATGCTACTATCATACTGTCCTCGATAATCTGAGTAACAGGATGAAGCATTTAAAAGAGAGATATCTAAAAATTACTCGCTGCGCGTAAAGCTCAACTCTATATTCGCCAAAGATACTCGATCTGATACGTGTCTAGCTTCTGATGTGGCATCCATGCTCTACCGAGTCTTGTGCTACTTAGCTTACCTAGGAACCGAGTACGGCATCGACTAAGGACTTTCGAATACCAGAAAATCTTCAAATAGAGGCTACTGCGATGTTATTAGGCATATTTCATCAGTATGTCTCTCGATCAGCAGTTTCCGATAGGTATTTTAGGCGAACTCGTACATAAACACAAACACATCAAGGAGCATCATTACTGTGCGTCAATATACGTAGATTGTGACCATTCCCGGAGAAGTGTCATTGCGCCTTCTCGTTGCCACTGACGAATGTGGTTATACAGTGCGACATCTTGGCCGAACTGTGCCACTGTAAATCGACTCGAATCTTGTCCACAGAATAATTAGCCCCCACATCTGTGAACCATTCTCTCGCCTTGGCTGACAATGGAGTCAAACAAAGGGAGAAATTCGAGGATACTTTGTTTTAGAGCGCTCTGCCCAGGTTAGGTTCGTGAACGATCTGTACTGAAGTTTCTCCTGGATCGACAGCTTGTGATGACCTTGGTGACCTTGATATACTTTCTGAATTCTTATCACCGATGTCTGACCCGGCTTCCAAAGCAGAAGAACCCAAAGACCAGCATGATGCGAGTAAAACGGATGCCGGCATTATCGTCACCCCTGGCAGTGGTGAATTTGACCAAACTGTTTCACCCGGAGATACTACATGCTCGACGGAACAACGACCAGCGGTATCTAATAATATATCGTTCCTTCTGCTTCTTATTGGCCTGTCGCTCGCTGCATTCGTAGTATCGCTTGACCGAACAATTGTTGCGACCGCTGTCCCTCGTATCACAGATGCCTTCCACTCTCCCGGCGATGTGGGCTGGTACGGCAGTGCATATCTTCTCACATCTTGCGCTTTTCAACCAATCTACGGCCGTGTATTTGTCCATTTTGATGTCCGCAGCGCCTACTACATCGCATTCGGGCTGTTCGAATTGGGATGTCTAATTTCAGCGGTTGCTCCGAATTCTGCAACCTTGATTGTAGGCAGAGCCATTGCCGGGATTGGAGACGCAGGAGTACTAGCGGGGAATATGAATATTATCTCGTTGATGGCGCCATTGGATAAGAGACCAATTTACATTGGCATGGTTGGAGCGATGTATGTTTGTTTTCTGATGGGATATCTCTTTTTATACCTTTAACATCTAAAGGTCTGTGATGTCGCTGACCCCTCTAGAGATTTGGAATCGGATCCGTCATGGGTCCCATCATAGGGGGTGCCCTGACACAGCGTCTGGGCTGGCGCTGGGCTTTTTATATCTCTCTCCCAGTGGCGGCGGTCACCTTGATCTCGCTCATATTTTTCTTCCAACCCCCTAAGAATGAACGTATCCGGGAACCGTTCACTAAGCGACTTTTTCGACTAGATCTCCCAGGAAACCTTCTGATAGTCACCGCAGTGATCATGCTGCTTCTTGCCTTGCAATGGGGCGGCGTGACATACCCCTGGAACAGCTCGCGGATTATCGGCTTGCTAGTTGGGTTTGGGGTTGAGAGTGCTTTGTTTCTAGCATGGCAGAATTACCATGGAAAAGACTCGCTTCTCCCACTGCATATCACGACAGAAAGGACCGTGGCAGCCTGCTTAGCAGCGGCATTCTTTCTTGGAGGAGCTACACTTCTCGTTGTTTATTACCTGCCCTATTGGTTCCAGGCCATCCAGGATTCAGGCCCCCTGCAATCCGGTATCAATTTGATACCTTATGCTATAGCGGACTTTCTTGCTGCTGTTTTGGCAGGCATTATTGTCACTAAGACAGGTTTCTACAATCCTCCAGCCCTGATCGGTCCCGCAGTGGGCCCTATTGGCGCAGGCCTGCTATGTACCGTGCGCGTAGATACCTCTACTGGTCGATGGATTGGGTATGAGATTATCGCAGGCACCGGTTTCGGCGCTGCAATCCAGCAGTACTTCCTCGCAATCCAGACTGTCTTGCCTGCAGATGAGGTACCGATTGGAACTGCGTTGTTGCTTCTCATCCAGAATCTCTCCGGGGCTATATTCGTCTCTATCGGGAATGCCATGATCCGGAACCGTCTGGCATCTGGACTTGAATCGCGGTCGGAATTTTCCAGGTCAGAGATCATGGCGATTTTGTCTGCTGGTGCAACTGATGTACGGAATCAGGAAAATCCGAGTCAATTGCCTGCACTGCTCGAAGCATATAACCAGGCACTGCGGAGTGTGTTTATATTGGCGATACCGCTATCTGCACTGGGTACAATTCTCGCATTTCCAATGAGGTGGAATTCATTGAAGAAGAAGAAGGCAGAAAGTGAGGGCGCTGCAGAGAACAGTGATGGATCGATGAAAGTGGTGTAGTTTTGATAGAACTTGTAAATTCACCGAGAGACGAATCGCGCATCAATAAGAAGAAAAATTGTCGCTTCTGAGATTCCCATCTAACACCGGCCATGCTCCATCAAACGCACGTTTAATATAAAATATTACATTTTGAGAAGAGGAGAAAGCCTGTCGGTTAAGTAGTGAGGTATCCTCTCCAGAGAATTAACATGCACCGGCCGCATGATCACAGCGCTTCAACTTTTAAACTCCGTATCCAATGCAGAAATCGTGAATCCTATATCGCAATGAGCAATCCCATTCTAAACGATCGTATATCCCATCCACCACACACCCCATGCGAGAGGGACTATAACGCCAATAGCCGCTGCCCCAGCAGACAGCTCAAGTATAGACCACACCCAAAGCGTCCCGATGGACGGCGCTCTCTTCATTACGGCATAGTATCCCGCCTCGTTTGTCAATGCGACGAGTTTTGCACCAAGAGTTACCGCTAGCGGCAGGAACACGAGAGTACGCAATGTAGGTGGGAACATTAAATTCCGGATCGATGAAAAGGACAAATCAAATAGACGTGGTGGCTGCTTGGAGTCTTTGTCTGTGGCCCCAAAAGAGATGATATGCCCATGAGATAGATGAATCAAGAAGGTGAGAACGGGTAGCGCAGCGAAGAGCGACTCATTGACGAGTTTCTTCACGGGTATGTCCTGCGCATATTGGTGTGCAGCAAGGTAGGAGAGCGTGAAATGCATAGCGGAGAGTGGGATCGAGAGGAGAAGGGTATCGATGAGCGGGGAGAGGGTGTCATCGGGGTCTGTGGTCGAATCTTTATCGTCATCATTATCGTTTGTCGTTGTTGATGTAGATGGTGAAGCTGAAGAAGGCACTTCTGATTGCTTCACAGGAACGAGGTTTCCGTCAGGCCCTATCCGCATGAATTGCGCCTGTTTCTGCCTCTGTGCTTCAGTGCCATCTTCTGTTGAAGTTCCTTGTGCTTCTCGCTTCCCATGTAAACGGTACAATTCCCGTTGCCGCTCTTCTGCGATCTCCAAGAGTGTTTTCGTCTTCTGGTTCTGTC
Organism: Paecilomyces formosus; assembly: GCA_029606185.1. Classification (NCBI taxonomy): domain Eukaryota; kingdom Fungi; phylum Ascomycota; class Eurotiomycetes; order Eurotiales; family Thermoascaceae; genus Paecilomyces; species Paecilomyces formosus. The sequence continues at coordinate 1,288,491 of JAPVCB010000029.1, forward strand.
CCGGAGGAGGCGGTCGCGCCAGAGGTATGGAGGCTGAATCGAAGGTGTCTGGTTCTTTGGCAGCAGCAGCAGCGCGACGTTGTCTTCGGTTCCGTGGAGCGTCCATCGTAGAGATTGTTTTCTGTTTTCCTGGTCGAGAAACCTCACAAGCTAGTGCAGACCAGGAGGAGGTGATCAGATTATCATCGCGAGTCGTGTTTGGTGGTTCGATAAAGTGGTCAGATTATTTCCCGATCGAGAAGTTTCCTTGGCATCCCGGCGTTAGGCGGCATTAAGGAATATAGGAAGTATTTTATTTTTATGAGCGATGCATATCATTTCAACCATCTTTCTACTCATTGTACTCCGTAGAGTAACGCGTCTGCAATGCAAATCAAGAGTGACAACTATCTTGCTGAAACCAGATGATGTTTGAATTGACTTTGTCAGTTCCCTGAAACCCGCTCATCTGACCCAGGGTTTCTTTGCCACGCCAGATCCAGACCTCGTTCGGCAGTGGCCGAATCCTCTAGAGTTTGGTGAAGAAAATCCATAACTATGCGATGATGATCTCATAGCCACCACCAGACATCCTTAACAAAGTTCTCGAAGTGCACATACTACTCGCAACTTATTACGGCAAAATTTTGTACTGAGAGAATGAGCATTCCGCATTAACCATCAAATAAATTATCATACATTATACTGTTGCGTCTAGAGGACGTAAGATCTCCCTCTGTACACATTATTCGAACAGATCAAATTCCCATCGTATCAGCGTTACGGCATGCTCAACCCAGCATCTCGTAGCGTTGTGCGTTGGACTCTTCAACCAGATTGGTACAAAGCAGGACCAGCCACCACGTGAGGGTTGATCAGACTAAGGTTGAAGGGTGTCAGGAAGGGGTTGTCGTCAGTGATTGCGACAAACATGGTTCCGTTGATGGCTGGATCGCCCCGGTAGGTCGATACGTTGGGCTGGGTGGTCCAGCCAGCAGTAGAGTTGCTGCTGTTGAGAGTAAGAGCAGAGTAGGTCACGTTCAGCTGTGTCACCCAGACGACAAACTTGGGAGACCCAGCATTTGACGAGGTGATATAGCTATTGTTAGGACCAACAGCCTTACCAGGAGTCTCCCATTCGAAGAAAACCTTACGCCCAGGGAAGGACAGCGGAATGGTACGGTTGTGGGTAATAGCAGGGTTGCAGTTCTCACCAACAGTGGTGGCATTGAGGCAAGAGTCATCGCTGGGAACCGTTGCGTTCATGGTGTTCATGCCAGCACTGATTGTCTCGTTGAAACCGGATGAACCGTTTATACGCTCAGGGTTTGGCTGGTTCAGCACCCAGAGAGCTGGGAAGTTTTGCCACGCCAGTCTGGTCTGGTTGGCTGGACACGAAGCTATGTAGGGTGCAATGAGAGACCAAGCCCAAGATTGAGGTACGCCGACTTCAAACCAAACTGGCATCGGGAATAGACCTTCGAACTGACGGAAAATCATCTGTTGACGGGCCTCCGTAGTGATTGACTGCAGCAGAAGCGTTGCGGCTGCCCGGGAGTCCAGATGGCCAAGGAAGCCGTAGACACCAGACTCACCAAAGCGGGTGAGCTTCTGACAAAAGTCGACAAACTCCCGTACGTTCGTGAACGGATAGTTGTACTGGCACTGCTGCGGAGCCTCGGCACCTAGGATGTTGCTGACCATAGTGGCGTGCCCAATTTCTTGGTCTGCCATGAATTCAATCAAGAAACGGTCTTCAGCAGTCAGGCCGGCCGCCTGGAAGTCTTCCACAGAAAACCTTGCCAGGCCATTATGGAACAGATCCAATTCAATCCATTCCTGATACAGCGCAAGTGCCTGTAGCTTATCAGTACGCATGATTTTTTAGATAAAGACTACGGAGCACATACAAACGATTCATAGTCAAAGTCACTCTTTGCGTTATAGACTGGTGGAGTGCCATTGGTGCCAACACCTCCAGCTGGTATGTACGGACCAGGCTGGGGATCATGAAGCTTGCCGTCGCTTGGGTACGTCGTCGCGTTGGGGTTTGGTGGCAGCGATGGGATACCAGTTCCAACGCTGGCAGCTGTTAAAGCTCCCGTTGTTGTGGGTGTCCCCTTGAAGGGCCCATGGCTAATCGAGGTCGGATGACTGCGCAGAGGTGGTGCAGATGCTTCCGATGTACTCGACGTGGCAGCAGCAGAATCTGAAGTTGTGGTAGCAGATGTATCGGCTGGTGCTGCCAGGGCAAAGGGGACTAAGGCGAGCAACGCCGCGACACTGATGCGAGTCGAATACATCTTGAAAGGCTGTGTGTCCCCAAAAAGACGACTCAAGCTCTGCTGAAGATACTAACAACCTACCAAAAGATGGCGGATAGAGGGTAGATATACACTTTTCGTTGCGGTCTAGGCATCATCTTTTTGTCAGCTAGCTACAGACCAGTGACGCAAGCTTCCCAATAATTATCCCAAAGAACCCAGAGAAGGGGAAAGCCGATTTTCTTCCCAGACTTCCAATTCGAGTAGATGAAAGCTACTCCACATCTTCGGTAGATCGCAGCAATGACGTCCGGATGGCATCGCAGCTGTCGTAGCTGCCGGCCCTTACGGAGGCAGACCAAGAGACATATCTGGAGATGAAGTCTGATGGACCAGTAAGGGAGAAGAGACAGTCCTCCGGTTTCCGGGTTCTCCGTAAAGTATGGATTGAGATCTAAAGAACTCATTATCAAAGAGGATGCCGCTTGTGCAGGAGTACGTGGCTCATCACCTTCCGCACGCGCATCCGGAACTAGCCGGTCTAAGGACATTTGTATATACCATATAGTCACTTGGGACACAGATGATAGGCCTGAGATCTTCAAGGACCAGAGATCAATGGTGGATGAAGCATGATGGAGTTTCGGATAGCTCCAGTTCGGATCGAACGGCTAGGCGAGTGGCGATGCTTGCTGCTCTAATTCTCTCGCTGATCTTGTTATATTGCCTAAAGCATTTCCTTTTTCCATCTCGGATTCTTCAAGGACCGGGCGGGGCCCTATAATTTGCAGCGCAGGATGATCCCTCAAGGCAGAATAGTTTCCAGATGATCGTTGCGACGAGGCAGAGTGGGATATTGCGCCCACATTGGCCACAATCAAGATGACCGTATCTGTGTGCACACCCTACTACTCGAATTGGACGAAATCGGCCATTGCCACTGCATTGCCCTTCACGAAAAGGCGATAAATACAGGACTTTCCTTGTTGCAATAGTAATAGCGTACATTGCAGAAGCTTATGCTCGCGTTGTTCGGCAACAAAGTGTGGATGACGTTGGACATCGTCACGGTTCCAAGGACTACTCGCAGCCTCTCAGCTTACTGCAAACAGAGTGGAAACTGAATCCTTCTTCCAACCAGATATGCCAGCTGCAAGCACGGGGCCAGATTGCGGGGGGAGCCACTTACTTTGTTTCTAGACAATTTCTTAGTTGGTGCAAGTAGTTAGGTATGCAGTCGAGAAGTACGGAGTAGTTGTTCGGTCAATGCCAAATCCAGCATCAGACCACATCAGCTCCGGCATCGGCCCGTTACGTCAGCACAACTGCCGATTGTCGATCAAGAAAATTGTTATTGATATTGAAGATTTCGCAAAAGAACATACAGAGCACAGTAATGAACTCGTTCTCAGGATTCCAGTTGGCTCTCTATGTGTATTTTGAGACATTGTCGTGTAAGACGGTGTACCAACAGCTTCACTACAGACGTCGAGGCATTATCCCAGTTAATGGAAATACGGAACATTGTCGATGATAGTTAGCACTCAGCCTAATAGAACGTGCGAATCTATACTGGAGTGAGACAAGTGGTCCCTACACTTTTCCCAGGAAATGCTTATTTCCTAGCGAACATCCTAACACGGTAAATGCGAAGCAAAAAGTTGGCGGATTCCAGAATGCTAAACTCTAAATCGCTATATCTACAATTGAGACATTAACTGAGATCCACTACGTGGTAAATCATAACCCGTTTAGACTATACTTGCAGTTAATCTGCATTGTATTGCGGCAAGTGGTCCGCAAGCCCTTAAAACACATCTAATTGGGATAGTCGTTAATAGTTCCCTATCTACTTGATTATTTCAGCATTGAGGTCTAGACCTCATGATTTAGTAAACAGACACATCGATGACTGAAGCGACACTGGTAATGTACCCCTGAGATTTGAAATATGAAATATCCCAATTCCGATCATCTTTTACTTCGGCTGTGTATTTCTTTAAAGTGCCGAAAATATTATGTTACTTCAGTACCCTCATCTTTATAGATCTGTGACAGGCATTGCTTTGTTCTCTGGGTGTTAATCATTCCCGTTATCCTTGAGGTCTTTGTGTCGGATTCTAGCCCTAGGATAGAGGCGAGCTGTATTCAGCTATCCGAGACATCGGGTAGTCAGCTTCACCTGCCTAGAGCCGAACCACGGATTCAACTCCGTGAACGGGTAGCAGCTGTATACAAACAGCTGCAGGTGTAGCTAGAACCTTCCGTCCACTACCCAGAGTTATTTTATAATAGTTAGATAGATTCTAGAGTCAGAAAAATCTAAGCAACCTAGAGGATTTCTATCCCATACCTATGTTCACGTTACTGCTTCTCTGCCACCGAATTCGACACTTTGTTTATATAGAGATTATTAGTGTATATATCTGTAACTTAAGATAAATAATACGGGGAAGAGTCCATTTTCTTGATTGTCGCTATAAAAAACACAGAGGATCTCCAGAGTCACTCAATCGGGATGACCTTGTCCTAATGAGTAAGTTATTGGCAAGTGAGGTTTCCGTGATCCGAGTAACTTCCACTCTCCCACATGGCAGAGACCCTGATGGAATTCTAATGCTCTTGTGCAAGCTATCTCCAACACGGATAAACACCTGATTTCCTGAGTGGATAATGTTGCTCGCTACACAACCAGGGAGCTCTAGGACGCTGGGTCAAGGGCCAACAACATGTTCCTGATTCAAACTCGCGAACCATACGATACCAGATATTCTGAAAAGACCGAGTGGTCTAATATTGGTCCCATGTTTATTTCCTATAAGAGTCATCCGAACTGCTGGAAAGGAATTACCATTGCGACCATATGTCGGATTCTAGATGTCCGAATAGTGACGAGCTGCATCTGCCAGCTACTGCTATCCGAGACAATGGATAGTCAGCTTCACCCTGCATGAAGCCGTATCATGGATTCGACTCCGTGACGGGTAGGGAGTGTATAATAAATAGATGGAAGAGTTGTTGGAACCTTCGTCTCCCTCCAGGTATCAGGGTATAATAATTAGATAGATTTTAGACCTAGAATAGTCAAGCAATCTAGTGGATTCCTATCCCATACCCATGTTCATATCGTTGCTTCCGTGCTCCCGAATTCGACACCATAGTGAGAAAATTCCTCATCATATGGAGTCTCTTGAGAGTTGGTAGTTAATCTTGGGCCCTAGAGCCTGTTGGAAGTCGCCTACCTTCTTCCTTTCCGGGCCTAGCCCAGCGCACAGCTATATAGCTAGATACTTAGTTGCTGGAGTTGGAGCTCGCTCCCTCCTAGAGAGTTCATCACCTCCTAGAGGATTGAACCTCATAGAGGAATCAAGCTCAGTTCTCTCCTCTTTCCTAGTCTCTCAATAGGTTCTTCGTCCCTCGATATTTAATCTTTCAAAGTTTGCATATTCTGAAAACTTGACACGAAAAATATATGAGAGTATTCAACATTCTTAGGGGAACCGAAGGAATCCTAAATACTGAAAAGTGTAGCATAGACGGCCAACGGCGAAATCGCTCGCTCCGATCTGCGACTCTGATTACTGATTACCTATTAGAATGTTTCCACCACAGATAGCATACACCCTTATAATAATCCCAATGACCCCAACCTGTCTAGAATCATCATATGTTCATCTCTGCACGCAGAACGCAAGAACATCCATGCAACTTGGGTGGATTGCGCTCTTCAAGATCGTTTACATTTCACGCGCCCTCAAACAACTGATATGAAAGAGACCCTCGAGAGGACTTCCCAATGAAGGCATCGCCATCAAGAAGGGATTATTTCCTTATTACGGCTAAGTGGACATCCCCGACGTATCTACTTCGAATTCCTACGTCCCTCCCCCTACAATTTTCGTTCTTCCGCTGACCACTTTCAATATCCTAGTGCCTGGAGACCCTGCGAATCAGCATGCGACGACCTTTACCATTGAGAAGTCTCTCCAATTTGATATCGCCATTGAGCACGCAATGCCGATGATCGAGCGGAGAGACATTGTCCACTTTTCCCGAAAGCCCGCGGAATTGCGGCGAAGTTGTTCTCATGCGGAGTATAACCGTGTCGGAATGAGGAACCGGAAAAGGTCCTCTGTACTCTCTCTCGACTCTTTATCTCTGATGCGGAGTAAATGTATCGGGAAAGCCCCACAGAAAAGGGACTACACTTGTTTCGTTCGGACCGCGTTCTCCAAATCGATCTTGGCGGGAAACCACATACTTGCGCGAAACAATGCTGTTTCTGGACTAGGTCGAAGGTGATACATCAAGAGCTGGATCTTTACTCCGCATGAGGCCTACGTGAGACATGACGAGCTGGATCTATATATACCTCTCACCATGACTTCCAAGGTCCTTGGGAGAACAGTTCCAGAATCAATCTTGTCTACCTTGTGAGCAAACTAAACGACCCAGAGTCCCAATCACCGTCAAGATATAAACGCTATATAATCCAGAAAATGGCCCCTTCTATCCATCCTCTTATCGACAACGGCATCACTAAGGGTGACCCCAACTTCAGGGGTGGGAAGCTGTACTGCCACTGCCCCAGTGACAAAGTCGAAGTGACTCTTGGTGGAAATGTCGCTCACAACCACGCATGCGGATGCTCTAAGTGCTGGAAACCCGCCGGCTCTCTCTTCTCGGTTGTCGGAGTCATCCCGAAGGATAAGGTCTCGGTGACCGCTCATCCAGAAAAGATCGAGGTCGTCGACAAGAGCGCTGCCATCCAGAGAAACCGATGCAAGAAGTGCGGAGTCCATATGTTCGGTCGCATCGAAGTCGACCACCCCTTCAAGGGCCTTGACTTTGTCCATGTCGAGCTATCCGACAAGAAGGGCTGGCAGGAGCCTCAATTCGCTGCCTTCGTTTCCTCCATCATCGAACAGGGCTTCAATCCGGCCGGTATGGACGAGGTCCGCGGCAAGTTCAAGTCTGTGGGGTTGGAGACGTACGATGCACTGTCGCCGCCCCTCATGGATCTCATCGCTACTTACACTGGTAAGAAGGCGGGGAAGTTGTGATGAGATGATTATTTGAAGCTTTGCAGGGGTCTTGATTACGGGATGGCTCAGTACCTATTATGCCAATGCTTGGCAGCTCTGCTATCTGAACCCTTGACTGTATATATTATTTTATAATGAAGAATAAAAGCACTATCGGATATTATGATTAAATACCCCGTTATCTATCGTGCATCCTCATAACAACACCATGCTTTCTTCGTATACGCAACATCTATCATCGGGGTGCGAACCCGCATAAATACTAAGTTCACATCAGCACATCTACTTACCCCGCACCCCGCTTGCTACAACTCACGCTGCAACGAATCAACCCAAATAATGGAGTTCAATAATCCGCATTCACGCTTTTGTAAGACAGATGCGCTCCACAGTGGAGATGAGTTGACGTCGATATACTGGAAGCCGCCCGGTGGTTATTGATTGTTTTGTGGTTACCCGAGTTCCATATTTACTACTGCCTCTTCTGCTTTCTTAGTGGAGTGAAATAGTCATTGTGAGTTTCTAAAAGTATGCCAAAGAAGAGAAACTTGTGTCTATTAACCTGGTGCATAAGTAGACCATGTCAAAATTCAAGTGATATGGGAGAGAATGTATAGTATATCTCGAAATGGTAGTGGTATTAGCGCGAATCTGATTTAGGGACAGTCAACTCCGTATTGCCCACTTGAGAATACTAGAGTCATAGTTCCGTGGGCCCAGCGGAGCATATGGTATGATATTGCTCGAATATGCAGTAGTATATCACCGTATTGTACTACTAGAATTATAAAGCATGTGTGGACAGACCACGGTGATCCTAGGACTTGTTATGTCTCACGATGAGGAGCAGTCTGTGTCCATCCCAAGCGAGAGGACTAAACCGTGGAGGTGTTTTCAATACTATGAGAGTCGATTTCTCATGACCGGTCAAGGAGGTAAAACTGAAGATAGACGACTACGAAAGACTGCAGTAGAAGCAGTAGCAAGGTTGATTGGGAGGCCGCGAACTGAATCTTACATGTCACAGCTGTGGATCAGATCTTCTATGAAGTATGGTAGTGCCCCTGTGGCGATCGTGATCCTTACTGTTGTTTTTACGCTTATTGGAAGGCCAAGCTGTCACTGCCTGAATGAGGCTAGTATATAGTCAAGCCTTCAAATTTAAGGCCAATACCATATTCATGTTCCAACTAAGCCCCAGATACAAGCAACAGTAACAGATAAGTCTGGAGAGTGTTTTCGATTAAGTTAAACCAGTCAAACTGGCTATGTCCGGATCCGCTGAGGTAGAAATCTATAGAACTGTAGTCCACAATTATTATTGGCAGACCACCCGGTGTAACAGAAGTGGTTACTGATCAATTCAGGACAAAGAAGTAGTCTAAGGATTTCTAATCACATTGAGTGGGTAATTGACGTTGCCGTTCGGCGTCATCGGGGCTTTGCGTCTTTATCTCCGACCCCGCAGGGTATCAACAGCCTGGAACAGTGATCTCGAGCTCTTCTTCTTTTTTTATTCAAAACACATCTCTCGGAGGTAGATCTCACTGGGATCTGCAGGTACATCCAAAAATCATCTTGTTTGCAGAGATACTCGACACCGCAGCATAATGGCGGAATTCGAAGCTTCCAAGTTGTTCTCCGTGAAGGGGTTGGTGGCCATTATAACTGGAGGAGGAAGCGGTAAGCATTGTCTTTCACAGCTGTTCTATTGAATCTGCCCTGGGTTGGTGTAGGAATGCACCTGATCTGCCAGTTGAATCCTCTCCCAATATCCTTGTGTGGCTGTATAACTGTCTGCCATAGAAGCCATAACGACAAGCAGCTTGGGCATATAACGGAGTGCTAACAACTGATGCAAGGTCTGGGAGCCGTGATGGCACGAGCCCTTGATGCCAACGGTGCTGATAAAGTTTTCATTCTCGGCCGCCGTGAGCAGAACTTGAAGGAAGTCGCCGCGCAAGCCATCAACAAGTCCATCATCCCCGTTACAGCGGATGTGACTTCCAAGGAGTCCCTTCAAGCAGCATACGACGCCATTTCGAAGGAGACCGATCATGTCGATCTTCTAGTCGCCAACAGTGGTATCATGGGGCCCAGTATTAGCCCTGGGGCACCAGGGAAACCAGCTGGTAGTACACCAAGCTTGTCCGAGCTCCGTGATCATCTCTGGGCGACACCAATGGAAGACTTCTCAAATGTCTTCAATGTTAATATCAGCGGCACCTTCTACACTGTTCTTGCTTTCATTCCTCTCCTGCAAGCCGCAGACCAGAAGAGACCGCCTCCTGTTCCTGGGAAACTGTCTCCGCCCAAGCCGCAAGTGGTGATCACCTCGAGCATAGGAGGATTCTCTCGAATTGCTGCATTCTCTCCCGCTTACAGCATTTCTAAGTCTGCCACCAACTATATGATCAAGTCGCTCTCGACCATGCTAGTCAAATACGGCATCCGTGTCAACGGTATCGCGCCCGGTTTGTACTACTCCGAAATGGCAGCTCCGGCATTTGAAGCGCACAATGCTGTTGGTGCTGGTATCTCGGATGGCTCACTACCTCCTGAATTCATCCCAATCACAAGAGGAGGCTCTTCAGAAGATATTGCCAGTATAATTTTGTGGATGGCCGGCGCCGGAGGCGGTTATCTGAGTGGCAATATCGTTGTCAGTGACGGAGGTAGATTGAGTACCGTGCCATCAACGTACTAGACTATGGGGTGGGAAGGATTCTATGCTCTCTATTACGTATACAAAGATCCATGTGATATAGAATTAGTTAAGAACACAAGATAGGCTCGCAACATGTTTATATTGAGCTTTGATACTCCATCGACTATATTATATCAATGATCCAAGCTTCAGTTCAAGTACCTGAGTTTACGGTATCTCATCCAAGATCTCATCACAATCTCTGATTTCGAAAATTGAATTCCCATCCGCATCCAGCTGCTTTTTCAACTGACGATGCTTAACCCAGTCACTGATAGCCTCGAAGTTTTTACAGCGATGCTTTGTGTCGAAGTCTGGATAGATTCCATAATCTCGTACCCAGACCTGGCCAAAAACACTGAGATCGGCTTTGCACATCAATTGCTGGCGGAGAATATCGAGACAATGTCCTAAAGTTCCAGGATCAGCCCAGCGATCTTAGGAAAGGGTAATATCAATATCACTGTCCCGCAGGGGGTAAGAACGTACCAGCGTGGAACTTGATAACGGGCTCTGAATTCATAAAGGGACCTTTCCCCTCCTTGAGATAGTACTCATAGTTCCAATAAGAAGTCTGACGAAGTAGGTTCTGTTGTTTGTATTTAAGGTTAATATCGGAACTCTTAATTGAGAAATCCGCCTAAGTTAGATTGATCCCGGCGAAAGCTCACCAGACAGTGTAGATGATGCATGGCCTCCAGGTACACAGGATATCCACCTCCGGCCTCCGGTCTTCGTTTCACGTGGCTTTTCGAGAGACCGTATCTCTCACCCTGATCTTCTGGGATAATGAAGGGGACATCTATTAAATTACCCGACAGAAGGTATGCTGTTAGAACTTCGCCGACCGTGCTAGAGAATTGATGAAGAAAACACTAACTTTGCACCGCAAGTGCGTCCCAAGCTACATCAACTTCAGGCGCCGGAGCTTTCTTGTAAATGTTCTCTTTCAAAAGGGACCCGTTATACGTGACGGTATTATATGCGATGAACATGTCATCGAGGATAGGCGATGATGCTACCATATAAGTCAATACACAGCTTCTAAGCTCAAGTATAACTGCCATATTATCTGATCCTTACCTTTCTCTCCAATTACATCTCTGCAGATAGCTTCTGGACTTCTGATAAAGGATCCCCGATTGAGGTACAGAAGAACATTTACCGCTAACGATGCCAATAAGAAACTCCACAAGAGTATTTTACCGAAGACAGACCACCGGTTCTGTCGAGGTCTGAATGTGCTGCAGAATGTTGCTGGAAGAGGAAGGTCTGTTGCGAGACTAATGCTCTCTCTTGTAGAACAGGAACTCCTTTCCCCGTTCTCTTCGGATAGGAGGCGTTGTTTATCTGACTCAACGTGTGCCATGATGCAGATTATTGAGATGTGGTCTGCATTGGAGTATTTGCCATCAACTGCAGTGTATTAGAAGGGAGCAGATATCATTCTATCAAACATGTTAATGACTATCCGCATCTAGATACTGGGGAACATTGAATTATGGGAGAAGACATTCTATTATAATCTATTATAAAAGCGAAATCTTGCAAAAGTACCGCGCCTCGTACTATGTCTTATGACGTGTGTTCACTTCGATGTTTCTTTGTTAAATGAACAAAGAAAGGCTATCTGAGTTTTCCAATGGTGTGACAGGACACTTACTGCTAAGTAGAAAGTAGATGGGGACTCCAAGTCGGCCTAAGTACGCTTAGGATAGCGATAGTAACCTTATACCTGAATCATAGACTTCCAAGCAGATCTCTACACGAAGGGATTCCGGTGTTGGCTATAGGGACCTATACTATTGATTTTGAACGCACAGTGGATTTTGCTGAGGGCCGCTTTAGCGGTAAAACACGTTTACCTCCGCAGAGCAGCCCAGCCGAATCCGTTAATCCGTCCTTAACTGTAACATGGAAAAGACTGATCATCTACGCAAGGTCAACTAGCTGAGTGCAGCAGCTACTGAACTCAAAAGGCACCCATAAGAAATTTGGTTATGGCCGACATTGAATTTTATTCTTTACCTTCTTTTTCTCTCGTTCTGATAAACACCTCGAGGGCTAATATTCATATACGTCTATGTCGTTAAAATGTCGCCGATAATCCACTCCCTTAAAAAAAGTGATATGAAATATACCTAATAAAATCGAACTGTTCAAAGGGAATATGTATATGTGTCTTCTATCATCATTGCTTTTATGATACATATGTTCTCCAAGGGATAAGTGGGCATAGTCCATTTTATACAACAGAGTAAGTATCTTAAGCCTGAGGCCCCATGCATAGTTTCGCGGAAATGCTCAATGATTAATACGCTTGTCTCTCATTATATGTAATTAAAATTATAGTGCACTAATATATGATGCCGAGGGGGGTTGCCGTCCTCGACTTTCGAGATCCTAACTTTGGCCGAATTGAAGCATCAAACAGTATCATTACCAAAGCAATTTCGCATAGTGTTAGAAAAGAACTTTTGTTAAACTGTATTTTATCTAAGACTCTTCAATTACACGCGGCTTATTTCTAATGGTTTTATTGCTGATTACCCGAGAACGAGGACCTACGGGGAAAATAATCAGCGCCTCGAGTACCTTGGAGGACCCCCCGGACGACGGTTGAGGACCAGTCCTCTGGGGCTTACAGACCTCATGTCCAATCATCATGTCCCAATTTGCAAGTATATCAAACGCGGTCTGCTCATGTATATTATATCCTCCACGGGGCATCAACCTTGGGAGCGAGGTGTACGAATCTTTTGGCCTATCAATATGATTAAGCACCCATTCTGTACTCGTTTCCCGATTGGGAATCCTTCAGGGTACTTAAACGCACATTGTGCTTTCGATTTCTGATTCTTTCCTTATTACAACCTTGTTAGAAGTGGCATTTACCATATCCTGCCCAGAAACCCATTCACAATTGGTGTTGATCTTTTCTGAATTCCATCATGGCCATCAAATCAGATGCTCCTCCGGGAAAGGACTATGTGCAGGGGCCTAATGGAGTTGAAGCTAATGATAAAAGTTCGACAATCAAGCAGATGCCAGTCACCTTGCTCTCTGGCTTCCTGGTAAGATTCATCAACCCCTTATTGCCTACTCTACTATTACCACAAGATTCTTAGCCTGCCTGGCACTGGAAAACATCACATGCTGACCGCTGTTTCTGTTATAGGGGAGTGGAAAGACTACGTTACTAGAGCATATACTGAAGTCACCAGACCATGGCCTGAGGATTGCAGTCATTGTCAATGACATGAGCAAGTCCGTTAAACCTCCTGACCAGAATTACTGTCAAGCTTGTCTAACATGTCGATAGGCTCAACATAGATGCCGCTCTCATAACAAACCATAAGGTCTCTCAGACGAAGGAAAAGCTCATTCAGCTCCAGAATGGCTGTATCTGTTGTACACTGAGAGGGGACCTGCTGGGAGAGCTCGCCCGTTTAGCCAGATCGAAAGAAGTGGAATATGTCGTTATCGAAAGCACTGGAATTAGTGAGCCAATGCAAGTGGCAGAGACGTTCACTGCTGAGTTCAGCTCTGCCATGATGGAGTTGGATGAGGAAAGCATGGAAACAGATGAGGATAGCAAGAAGATCCTCGCTGAAATGTAAGTTGAAGTCTCCTTATACATTAACCCAAGGCTGACATGATGATACCAGCGCAACCATGGGAGGTCTGCACAACTTGGCAAAGCTAGACACGACGGTTACTGTGATTGACGCCTTTAACCTATTCCACAACTTTGATACCACTGAGTTCCTCTCTGATCGTTATGGCTCGGAAGAAATAATTCCTGAAGATGAACGAACCATCTCTGATTTGATGATCGACCAAATCGAGTTTGCCGATGTTGTGGTCATCAACAAGATCGAGACTGTTGACGAGTCTACTCGTGAGAGGATCAGAAATTTAGTTAAACTTCTGAATCCTGACGCTAAAGTCCTGGAGGCGAGTTACTCCAAGATCGACGTGAGAGAGATTGTCAACACCGGAAAGTTCGATTTTCTCAAGGCAGCCTCAGGAGCTGGATGGCTGAGAAGTTTGCATGAGATGACCGTCAGAGAGACTGGATCCGGAAAGAGACTGGCACCCAAGCCAGAGACCTTGGAGTAAGTCTATACGGAACCCAGGGTATTAGGGTAGTACTGATCTTCGATATCTCCTTACAGGTATGGCATCAATAACTTCGTATATACCGCTCGGAGACCATTTCATCCTCGTCGCATCTTTGCCCTTCTCCATGATAAGTTCATTCTGCTGCAGAACAATGAATTACAGGAAGAGGAAGAGGAAGAACAAGATGACAATGATGACCAGATGGAGGAGGATGACGAAGACGAGGAGGATGACATGGACGTAGACGAGGTCGAGGACTTTGAACAGCCGGAACCTGCTACGATCATGGCAAACAAGCGTGCTCACCCGGCATTTGGTCCTATTCTCCGCTCAAAGGGATTCTTCTGGCTAGCAACTCGGGCCCACCAGTTCGGAGAATGGAGCCAAGCTGGCGGTATGCTGACGGTTGGCTGCGGCGGGCCCTGGTTTACGGAAGTTCCACGGGAGTTTTGGCCTGAAGACAAGGACGTCTGCGAGTCCATAGAGCGAGACTTCAAGGGACAGTGGGGTGACCGGCGCCAGGAGATTGTGTTCATCGGTGAGAACATTAATTCCGAAAAGATTACTTCGCTGCTGAATGAATGTCTACTCGATGATGAGGACATGGCTAGATGGGAAGAAGTGATGAGAAATGACAAGTTAGAAAGAGATGAAAAGGATGAAAAGCTTGCCAAAATATGGGAAGACGGCTGGGAGGCATGGCCACCTCTCGTAATCGAAGGAGGAGCTTGCGAGATCGATCACGGAGCGGAGGACAAGAAGCCTGCAAAGCACCGAATCAGTGAGCATATTGGCCACAGCCATGGCCATGCTCATCCACATGCGAACGGCATCACAACGCAACATGCGAGGCAAATGGTGAAGGCATAGCACGATGACTATATTTTCTATTCTGTTCCTGATCATCCCAAAAAGAAACGTCCCTGCCGATCATTATGTCAACGGAGAGTTTCAGTTTAATGTTCATCTTGACTACGAGATTACGATATCGTTAACTTTTCTGTGCCAATGAGTAGTATTTCTCACCTTGTTGTAGTAGCAGTGGGAGCATTCTAGAAGAAGTCTCTTCATTAAGAAAGATCTAAAAATAAGGGAGCATTGGGAAAACATCAAGGAATAGTCAACCTCTGCATCAGCCTTACGTGACCCGGTGCGCTGGCCAAGATTACCGATCCTCTATCCTCTCCGCTGTATAGAGGTGAATCTGGTTTATGGACGCTTCCCCGCGACATCCAACATTAAACATGGGGAATAGATATTCCAAAAGGTTCTAGATATTATATTATTCGCTCACGGATATTTAATTCCAAGAATTGGAACGCCAGTGTATCCATGGTCGCGACTTGAAAAACGGGACGTTGCATCATGATGCGCTCAGGGCAATTCGCCATCGCAACTACTTATGTCCCTGAGGACAGCACAGCATAAGAGAATGCGGCAATCACTTGCAGTTCTGAACTTCTATCTCCATAAAGCATTCATATTTTGAAAGATCCTCTATTATCGAGCGAGACGCATCCGTGGAGGCGCTTCAACAATTAGCTATTTCGCTAGACACATACAGTCTCACTCAGCTCAATCCAACCTATACAACCGACAAGATGCCATCCAAGCCGGTTGAGTCACCGGAACCAAGACCTAAGAAAGCGCACGGAACCGTTCTGAGCGATGACCCTGTCGATATCGACTACAAGGAGAGAAGAAACCTGGAGGAGCTGGCCAGACGGCCACCCAGTCCTCCTAATAGAGCGGCTGGCCGCAAAGAGGGTACTCATGCACCCCATCCTTCCAAGAATCACAAGCACAAGGGCACTACCGGATCCATCTATCGATCTCAGTGATGGACATGAGCCTGAGTGAACCGTTATCGCTCGCATCTTCAGCCTGTATGTATGAGGGAATCGACATCTGCATGAATTTGACGGCTTGCATTCTTTGTACAATAAATAACTTCAGAAATGGCCCTGGTGGCTGGATTCTGTCGCGAGGGGCATCTGCATGCAGATACATTTAGATTACCTGTCATTATGAATGAAATAAAATGAACGGTTTTCCGTTCATTGGTTATGTACCACAGTGTCTTCACAACAGATACTTGAGTGCTGTAACATGGCTGGAATTTCCAGAAAAGGGAATATGTGTATCTGGCTCCATCATTTCTGCCGACATACCCGGCTTCCACTTTCTAGAACTCGAACAATTGTCTGTAATTGGCTAGTTATTAATTCTTAGACATCAGAAACACTATAACCTAAACACACGCTAAATATAGTTATCTCCACCAAAAAGTATTGGGTTCTCCATAGTTCCCAATGTAAAGCTGAGATTCTAAACAAGCCTCCGAGCTAATGCAGAGACGGGACATACATAGTATACTGGCCGATCGACTAAAAATACAGGAGAGTCCAGTTGGAAAGGTTCCTTGTCAATGATCATTATATTGTTGTAGGGACTGCAGTTTATCGGTTGAAAATGGCCCGAATACTTGATATCCATGCAGGTTCTCTGGACCTCGACACGACTCTAACTATGGTCAACTGACTGGTTTGATAATTCTTTGCGTTGGTGTCACAAGCCACATAGAATGAGTTTAACAGAACTGGGTTTGTGCTTATACGCGTTGATGTGAAGTATTAGGCAATCTCAGATGAATGTCTGTATGGAAAGCTTAGCCCGCGAAATGGTTCACTAGAAGCTTGTCCTTTAGCCTCAGATCCTACAGTGGCAAGATCAGATCTAGCCAAGCCATTCCTAGATGCATTAGTATATTATGGGTACTACTTAAGTAGTCTGATGAAAATATTGAGTCTCAAGTTCCTAAGTACCGGAGGTCCTCATGCCGGGAGCCCCGGTGATCAATGAAATTTGAAGTCCAGTATTTGGAAGACCACAAAACCGAATCACAACCCTGATATCTCAGACAGATCTGAAAGGGTGTGTCCTGCTCGCCGAAAAAACATCTTGATACAAAATAGCCGATCCTATACTGTTAGCAAGCGTCTCCGTTATCGGAGCCAAGTGCATAACCCAGACTGGTTTCCCACCGTCCTATTGATACGCTCTGATAATATAGTATATAGAAATACTCCGCTAGTCGGATATTCAGAACTACTCGGCCTTTTCAAAATCGCCTTTCGGAGCGAGGGGCTAGAAGCTAGAGCTCCTGGACTGTGGAGCATACGGAACCGAGCCGAGCTGGTATGGCTATTTCGTTTGCCTGTTGGGTTCCTGTCAAAAGTCTCGCATGGTTCGGCCGAAAAAGAGGAACGCGCCGATAAATCTGACAAGACATTCTCCGTTCATAATTGTAGGGAACGTCGTGGGCTTATTCTTGCATCATAATTATTGCGGACGTCATCAAGGAGAATCTATATCCGCGCATCCGTCCGAGCTTTCTCCGGTTATACCGAAGAGATGTAATATGAGCTGCAAAGGTCATAACTTCCTCTAATCACCCATAAATGATATAGCATAAATGGGTCAAGCAATCATTCACATGGGCGTAATTCTTTTAAGGCTACCAGACCCCTGGAGTTGGGTTCAGACATTCCGTCGGTAGATGGTGATAAGGTGTGGACATAGACTGCTAGGATCTACCGATGATCTCTCTCTCTTTTTCTGTGGCTTTGCTTTGGCATGCAGACTCCAGTTGTATCTTCCAAAGCACTAGCCTCAGATACAGAATATAATCCACAGTGGACGCTTCAGCGTGGTGCCCAAAACAGAGTAGTGCTTCGTCTCTATCCAAGTTTACGATCAAGCTACGCGGTTGCCGGCGTCTCCGCGACTCCACAGGACCAGAGATGTAATGATGATTCGGGTATAGCGGATAAACATCCACTGAACGCTTCTTTAAACCGCAAGCCTATCTTTACTTCTTAAGGCATGAGATCTAGAAGCTATCTGGGCTTGACGGTCCAGTGAGACACACATGGGAATGTCCGTTTTTCGGAGTGTCTCTAGGAATGTTTGTCTACTCCGTTTCGGACTATGGAACAGCTTCTCAATGCGCCATGTGTATACGTATGGAGTACACACAGTACTTTACTTGGTATCACACCCGAAGCTTCCGCAGAACCGGAAACGTCTTAAGTTTAGCAGAAGCGAAGATAATAATTGTACATACAGGGGAGTTTATGTCATAGCTTCAGTACTAGGTCCATTTATGGAACTGCAATGGTGAGTAGCTGTCAGAACTGCACTTCATTCTATTACGCAACGTTGTAACGAAGGAGTTCACCGAAGTATTCCCGACCTTCTGTGGGCATCTATTAGTGCCACGCTCCTCACTGTTAGTTACCCCTTTCGGATGCAGCTAAATGACGAGGTCATAAAGTGACAGCTTATAAGCATGCATCCTTGCCAAGTGTCTGGAACCAGCTATTGCCGGGGCTGGAGGATCAATGATGCTTCCATAGTTTTATTCGAGCAGAGGTATGTGTATAGTTCACAGTAATAGAGCATAAGTTAAACCAACATTGACATGATATAACCAGGACTAAGAGACGTTCGTAGTGTATCTACACACCGTTATCCCCTCCCTCTGACCACCATGTCTCTCGAAAGAATCAACGGATACACGGCTCAGGAGACCGCTATCCTTATCACGAGAGCAGGCGTCGAGAGAGAAGCACTTCCGTTCTTTCGCTTGGCCCTGAAGTCCTTCCTCGGCGGATGCTACATTTGTTTTGGAGGGCATGTCGACCTTCTCGTCTTATCTGGGAGCCCAGGCTTACGGGAAAGCAATCCCTCCCTAGCGACCATGATCTCTGGTTTTACCTTCCCACTGGGATTCGTTCTCATCATCCTCACCAACGCCGAGCTTTTCACATCGAGCTTATTCTTCATGACATTTACGACCTGCCAGCGAAAGACCTCGATCCTGGGGGCCCTCCGCGTCTTGGTAGTGGGCTACATATTCAACCTAGCGGCTGGCCTCTTCATAGCAGGCTTCTTCTGCTGGTGGTCCGACACCTTAGAAACTGATATCCAAAAGGCGTACGCGGTTACTCAGGCTGAAAAGCGCGTTAATGTCCAGTGGTCCGTGAATTTCCTTCGAGGCATAGGCTGCAACTGGTTCGTCTCCCTGGCCGCTTTCCTGGCGTGTGCATGCAACGATCACGTCTCGAAAATCTACTCCATCTGGATCCCAATCTGGTCGTTCGTCATCATGGGCTATCAGCATTGTATCGCCAACTACTACCTGATCCCTATCGGCATGTTCTACGGTACGAACTTTGGAGTCGGCAAGTTCATCTATCAGAGTATCATCCCCGTCACGATCGGTAATATCATTGGAGGAGTGATCCCTGCGGGGTTGAGTTTCTGGTTCCTTTATGGAAGAAACTCACCAGTTGGTCTTGATGAAGGAAAGAAGTTGGCTGAGAGAAAGGAGGCAGAGGTTGGTGAGGAAAACGTTGAAAATCCGAGCGTCGCGTTCGAGACGAGTCAGGTCGCCTACAATGCAAGTCATATGGTATAGATATGGGGTAACGAGAGTCTGAAGTGCTAGTCTTCGAGAAGTATTGGGTAAATGAGTGGTGTCGTGGTGCGGATTCCCTTTACGCTGTAGATAGGTACCTCGAATAAGGATATGAGAACTGAGAAAGGCCATTGATGATTCCTAGACATCACCACCTCTATTCAAAGACTAACTATGATGAGATTTTTGATCTAGAAGAATATGATGTTGATTGAAGATTACGGATCATTGCATGCCGATCATCTCTGGTAGCAGCTCGGGGTATTTCATACAACAATGATGGCGATATGCGGTGGACCCCAAAACTAGAGAGGAAGAGACGCATGCATTAGGATATTATGTTCTACAGATATCGCGAGGCAGATTTGGGGCTTTGAAAACATGATAGGCAAGGACCTTTGATCTGGTTGTGGACTACAGTAGGGAGTACAGGCGCACTTGCATCCGTCATCTTGTGCAAGCTTCTAGCGTGCCATCTGTCGTGGGTTAATGAGCTACTGCCAAGCATAGGTTGGGCTTGGTAAGAATGATAGGCTGCGCCTACGGAGAGTTACGCCACGGAAGATATGGACATAAAGATTGGACGTAGCGGCTGAATAACTAGATCAGGGGAGGATATGAAGGCATTTCTGTAATGGTCGACAAGAAAGGAAGAGAGCAAACAATATGGACTTTACCCACAAGAACAACATTTGACGCCGAGAGAACAGACATAGGACACGTCAACGAATAAGGAATATGCTGATCCCTGCAGGGTACGGTCTAGCATGATATGCGAAAGGATACCTGGCTGAGATCCGTACCATGCCATGACGATTTGTAGGGTATGCCTGCAAAATGACTGAGGACGGTACGAGGCAAGAAAATGAGAATAAGAGATAGAAGTAATATTTCCAGTGTCGACTGTAATCCATCGTCACAGACGTTGCAAACCCCATCCGACATGCGATTTGTCTGTCCGTCTGCAGATTTCAATCGGCACAACCAGCATTAAAAGCATACCATCAGCCCAGTTACCTGCAGCAAATACCCTCGAGGTTCACAGTTGGAACGGATCTCGACCAAGCGAAAGGGAAATAGAATACGGAAGACGGGAAGCAAGAATGAGCACTCGTTAAAGCAAAATGTCTAACAATTGCAGGCACCAGCGGCCTGTGTGCCGGGCGCTTCTGGTCTCAGGTCCACACCAGATCGAGGCGTCGTTCTCAGATTTCGGGGTCCTGCCTGGTCGAGAGGCAGTTTCTTGGCGATAGCGGTGAACAGTTCCTTGACATTCGACGAAGTCTTCGCGGAGGTCTCGAAGAACAGTAGGCCGGCTTCGCGCGCATAGGCCTCTGCATCTGCGACTGGGACAGCACGCTTATCGGGGTTGTCGGTGACCAGATCAAGCTTGTTTCCAGCAAGAGCAATAACGATGTTCTCGTTCGCTTGGCGCTGAAGCTCCTTCACCCAGGACTTGGCCTTGTCGAGGGACGACTGTAATCATGACTAGGTTAGATACGATTCTGATGGTGCAGTAAAGAGAGCATGATGGATCCCTACAGCTTGCGTGATATCATAGACGACAACGGCGCAGTTGGCGTTTCTGTAGTACATGGGCGCTAGCGACTTGTACCGCTCCTGACCGGCGGTATCCCAGATCTCGAACTTGACCGTTGTGCTCTCATCGAGTGAGATGGTCTGCGTAAGGAAAGCGGCGCCGATTGTAGACTCCCGGTAGTCATCGAATTGATCCTGCATCCATATTAGCCCCGTCCCGACTTCTCTCTGCTTATCGTCCATCGTTGGGCCGCTTCTCAACGTACTTTGACGAATCTCAAAACAAGTGAACTCTGGAGTGGCAAGTCAGTCAAACAACGAGCGCAAATAAAACCTAGCGATGCTAACCTTTCCAACAGCAGACTCTCCTACACAGCAACTCTTGTCAGCGATCCAGAACTGATGATATCACAGGGCACCGAGAGGGACTAACCGAGCAGGACCAGCTTGAACTGGGCGAACCTCGCACCGGGACGGGCTCCCGCAGGCGCTCTAGAAGCCATGATCGCAATTCCCGGTAGATGAAGAGACGGTTAGTAATTATGGAATGGTAGAGATGTCGTTGGAGGTGGCAGGTTGAGGGCTAGTGGACAGATGGGGACGTTCTTGGACGGAACCGGGAGTTGAGGGTCGAGCACGATGATGGCCGCCTGCTGCTGCTCCGTTGGTTCTGACTGGTTACTGAGTTAGCACGGCGGATGACGGAGGAGGCCAGCGTCCAGCCACATGTCCAGCCACAATAACATCCTTAGTCAGCCTGATAATTCACTGATCAGTGAATAGATTAACTATATGTAGTTAGCGAATTACTTCTTTAGGACTGGGGCGGTGCAGCAGCGGCTAGGGATACTATTACCATACTTACTGTACTGTAATTAATACTGACTAGTACGGGCAATGATCAATCGTCCAGCTCAAGGAGTCTCTCTGTCAACCCTCGGCCAGCGACGTGTCCACATTCACAAGCATTTCTCCCGGCTGTCTTGGGGCAAAGGGTCTAATCTTCTCTGTTGTCCCACCATGCAGAGCAACTCCTAAGCAAAACACCTCCTTGTCTGCTCTCCAGCAATTCAGACAATCCCAGGGACCGCAGCTCACCATGGCGCGTCCCGTCCTCCCATTCCGTGATATTAACCTTCACGCCTCGGCATCTCATTATGCTTTTACCTCTCCTTCCTCTCCCGACTCGCCTACGCTTGTTGTTGAGCGCCCAACAGGCGATATCCGTCTGAACGATGGAACGCTGCTAGGCGCTAAGCGCGTCTCCAGCATCGCTGGTATCCTGGGAATCATCAAACTAAAGCTGGGTACGCTAATTCACGTGGTTCCGCATAGTATATCGTAGTACTTACATAGCCAGACAAATATATCATTGTCATCACAAAGGCGCAGCCCATGGGAAGGTTGCGCGGCCACATGGTATACCGGGTTGTGGCTACCGAATTCCTACCCCTCCGAGAAAGACCGCTCCATGACATCGATGAGGATACCTACCTCAGTCTCCTGAAGGACCTCCTCCGCAATGGTCCCCTGTACTTCTCCTATTCTCTCGATATCACCAACAGCTTCCAGCGTCAGGCCCAGAGCGATCTCAGTCTCCCGCTGTGGAAACGAGCAGACGACCGATTCTTTTGGAACCGCTTTGTCCAGTCCGACTTGATCGATTTCCGTGAGGGCGCCAATGACACCACGGGTATACGGTATGGACAGCAGCCTGGGGTCGACCCGTTTATCTTGCCCGTCATGTACGGTATGCTGCGCATTACCTCGACCAGTGTGAAGTCCAGCCCCTTTACATTCGCGCTCATAACGAGACGATCAAGACATCGCGGTGGTACGCGATACTTCTCTCGTGGCATAGACGAACAGGGCAACGTCTCCAACTACAATGAGACCGAACAAGTGGTGATATTGAACGATGCCGCCGGAGGCCTCTCCGGGTTCGCTGGAGGACAGTCCATGAAAGGAGACGGGACAGGTCAGGATTTGCAGGTGCTGTCCTATGTGCAGACAAGAGGAAGTGTACCGGTCTACTGGGCCGAAGTGAACAACCTGAAGTACACCCCCAAGCTTGAGGTCAGAGGGGTGGAGACTGCCGTGGATGCCGCCAGAAAACACTTCAGCCAGCAGATTGAGATCTATGGGGACAACTATCTTGTCAATCTGGTCAATCAAAAAGGACGAGAAGAGCGAGTGAAACGCGCCTATGAGCAGATGGTCCGGGCCTTGGTTTCTTCATCCCAGGAGGTCACAGAGGCCGATAACATAACCGATGAAAAGGTACATGTGGTGGAGCCAGTGGAGAAAAAGCAAGAGATGGACCGCTTGCACTATGTCTACTTTGACTTCCACAATGAAACCAAGGGTCTCCAATGGCATCGGGCGCAGCTTCTCCTTGACCGTCTTATCGATGGACTCAACCGCGGCGGCTATTTCCGCGGGGTCGAAACGCCCGGTGATCAGCTCGGACAGTTGGATATCCGTTCGCTTCAGACAAGCGTTGTGAGGACAAACTGCATGGATTGTCTAGACCGCACAAACGTGGTTCAGAGCATGCTGGGCCGCTGGGCAGTGACCCGGCAATTGGTCGACGTAGGAATTCTTCGGCCTGGAGAGTCTGCCAGCGATGATCGGGACTTCGAGAACATGTTCCGCAACATCTGGGCTGATAATGCCGATGTCGTTTCCAAGTCATACTCGGGCACTGGTGCGCTGAAGACCGACTTCACCCGAACAGGCCAGCGTACACGCGCGGGTATGCTCCAGGATCTGAGCAACTCCATTACCCGGTACGTGCGCAACAACTTCCTGGATGGCCCCAGACAAGATGGATTTGATGTTTTCCTGGGAACCTATCTCCCGCCGGACTCGACGTTCGGCGGCATGCTGCTGTTTGTTGACCACAGGCCGGTCATCATTCAATCCATCCCCTACATTTTGGCAGCGAGTATCTTCATGATCACAGTGGCTAGTTTGACACGGAAATTGCCCGATTCGGCGTCCTGGCCGCTAAGATTCTTTATCGTTTTCTGGATCATCATTGGTGCCTGGAGTCTGCGCTTCATTCTCGCTCATGGAATGCTCTATGTAAGTCATCTTGACCCCTCTTTCCTATCCTACTTTTTGCTCACGCCCATTGCAGGTCAACTGGCCCAGGTTGAATACTCCCGCAGCTGCCTCTGAAGGCTACCAGGACGCTCTGATCCATGCACGGTCGGATAAAGTCATCGGCAAGCTGCTGTCAACACGGAGACACCAGCGCGGATACAGCAATGTCCGCCTTGGCTACATGGAGGAAGGGAAGAAGAGGATCGAATGAAGACGATATCTCGTACTTTCTTTTACCATGTTCCTCCGTGGACAGCGTCTATCTTGCCTCCGGGCTCTTTTCTTTTCTTCCGCTCGATTCCTTGTTTGGAGCGACTGCACTGTATGACTATTTATTTTATTGTTTGTTTAATCATCCCGCATCCGTAGACAGGGTACATGTCATTCCACAACTGTTAGAATCCAGCTTCCCAACATTTATTCATTCCACCAAGCTTCTCTGTTGTTTTATTTTTATGATTATTTTACCGTCCACCTCGGCCCGCCAATGGCTGTCGCGGACATGTGATTTATATCCAGGACCTCCGCTTAACTCCGCCCTCGGCCTTTAGAAACATCCACTATCGCCATCTCCCAATAACCATGTCTTACTTGCAGAAGCCACTCAGGCTGTTAACTAGTGCTCGAATGCTTATTCAGCTATCCCATCGCAAAAATTCCCTGATCTGGTCTTAGCCTCTCTTTGATTTGTAGCTCACCCATACCAGATTCGGAAACGTTTACTGTATAGAACCAGGAGATTATCATAACTTCCTTGTATTATCACCGAGCCTGGAGTTAATGATATATGACTGCGAGCTCATGATAGATATATAGAGAGTGAAAATCCGTAGTTCCAAAAGAAACCATAAACGGCACATCCGCATACATACGTACGCAGAAGACAGACCTTCTATCAAATTCGAATTACACATTCTAAAGAATTATTCTATGGTCTATCTTCATTCCTCATCGACTACCACCATGACGAAAGTCCTCCTTCTCGGAGCCACAGGCTACCTTGGCAATGACCTCGCGAATATCCTCGTCCGCAATGGCCAATATACCGTCTACGGCATTGCTCGCACGCCAACCAAAGCAAAACAACTCGCAGCCCAAGAGATCATCCCAGTCTTATGTCCCGACCCCGTCAATGAGCCCTCTGCCTACCTCTCCATCATCCGCTCCGCCCACATCGACATCGTCGTAGATGTCGCCGGGGCAAATGACGGAACGTACCAGATCCTCAAAAACGTCAAATCCATCGGCCAAGAGCGTCTCGATCACTACGCCAAAGCCGGAGTCAAAGGCCCCAAATTAGGCTTCATCTAGTGCTCCGGCACGTGGGTTCACGGATCGACCACAGCGAGAGTAAACGACCTCGACCTCGTCGGACCAGATGCTATCGCGCCGCCAGCTCCTCTCGTCGCATGGCGCGTCGCGCTCGAGAACTCTATCCTAAACTCCTCTGATGTCCTAGACGTGATGATCCTTCGACCGGCTCTGCTCTATGGCAGGGAACATACCATTTGGACACCATTCCTCGCTCCGCTATACGACGCTGCGCAGAATCAAACGCAAAGCTTCGAGACCATCAAGATCCCACTCGACCCGGTGTCCAAGCCGGCCTTGGTCCACGTGGACGATGCCGCCGCGGCATTTCAATGCGCTATAGAGAAACTACCCGTGATTTCTGGCACGGGTGTATACCCGGTGTTCGACCTCATGACGAGCCAGGAGAGCATGAGGGATGTTTTCGATGCCATGGCGAAGACTTGGGGGTTCAAGGGGGAGGTGGAATTGGTCGGGCATGGTGGGGGTTTGTTTAATGAGGCTATGAGTACGACATTTAGGGGATCTTCGGCGCGCGCGAAGCAAGTTTTGGGATGGGAGCCGAAGAGAGTGGATTTTGTGGGAGATATAGATGTTTATGCGGCGGCTTTTGCGGCGAGTAGGTGATGGGTGATGGATGATGTTTTACTTGAGTAGTTGTATGTTGGGCGGCTTCCCTGGTAATCAAGTGCTTCGTATATGATAGTGCATCCAAATGAAATTTGGATATACTTGTATGAATATCCATATTATTGATTCAAATTGTATTAATCTTGGATCAAAAACATCTGATAAACAGATGTATGTACACATCTTATCGCTCACGTGGGGCACCGATAAGCAGCTCTCCGAAGGCGGAACCAGTATTACTTAGCTTCTCCGGCGGAATGCATGGAAAATCCCCGGTAAATTCATTTCATCATGACTCCTTCTACAGTCCAGAATCTCACGGCGCAGGAACGACGATATTTCCCAACGTAGACTCGCCAGACGCTCATGAAAGGGCCTTGGAAGCACCTTCTTTGCAGAGCACCTCAATCGTCCAGGCTCTTTTCGACAAGTCGCATCGCAATGGCTCGGGGTTACCAGGTTTGTCTCCTCGCTCTTCTCAGCTTGTTTAGCTGCTGCAATAGCAGTGTCTCTTCTGTTCTCTTGGTAGTGTAGTCGAAGCTGACGTGTGTGATCTTAGGATGCGATTGCAGCGCTCAATTCGCTGCAGTCGAATTTTGCGGTTGTTGATGCGATCAGAAAGTCGGGTATGGCCATGAACCAGCAGGCCATTCCGGAGATGATTGAGTGGTGTAAGAAGATTGGCTATGAGGTATGTAGTCTGTCATTTAATGTAGCATTGGGTTTTGTTAGTCGACTAATTTATCCAATTTATAGCCAGCCGAATTGAATCGTCTGAACCCGATCCATATCGCCGGTACGAAAGGGAAAGGTTCGACTTCAGCTTTCGTCTCTTATATCCTATCCCAGTACCTCCCGTCTTCATCACAGTCATCGTCAAAGATCACTAAAGTCGGCCTCTACACGTCTCCCCACCTTCGCTTTGCGCGGGAACGCATTCAGATTAATAATACCCCTCTATCCGAGGAACAATTCGCGAAATATTTCTTCGAGACATGGGATCGGCTGGAGGAGTCCGCACAGGCTGCAGGAGTAGACCCCAAGGCTCCCGGGACGAAACCCATCTATTTCCGTTTCCTCACGCTCATGGCATTCCACACATATATGAGCGAGGGCGTAGATGCTGCTGTGATTGAATGTGGAATTGGGGGTGAATACGACAGTACCAACATTATCGTACAGCCAGCTGTCAGCGGCATCGCAAGCCTGGGCATTGATCACGTCGCCGTCCTTGGATCAACGATTGAGCAGATCGCTTGGCATAAGGGTGGTATCATGAAGCCCGGGGCCAAAGCTTTCACTGTTCCTCAAGCAGATGCTGCGCTTCAAGTGCTGTTCAAGAGGGCTGAAGAGAAGGGTGTTGATCTGCAGGTTGCAACAGGTCATCCGGAACTGAACAAGCAGAGCGGGCTGAAGCTCGGTCTCGCTGGTGATTTTCAATACACAAACGCTAACCTGGCTGTTGCTGTGGCCGGGGAGTTTTTGAGGAAAATGGGAGTTGAAGGCGTTCCCGAAGATATAATGAAGGCCCCCTTACCTGTTGAATTCCGCAGAGGCCTGGAACAGACTCAGTTGGGAGGACGATGCGAAACGAGACACGAGAAAAATGTATCGTGGTATATCGACGGTGGTCATACCCTGGAGAGTATCCGAGTCGCGGGAGAGTGGTTCGCATCACAGATTCTCGCTCACTCTTCCTCTACTGAGGCAGCCGGAAAGAAGCCAAGGGTGCTGATTTTCAACCAACAGACACGCGATAGCGTGGCTTTGGCCAAGGCTCTGCATCAAATTCTTGCTGAGGCACTGGGTGCTGAGAAGCCTTTCACCCATGCTATTTTCTGTACTAATGTCACTTACAAGGATGCCGGATACCGACCAGACTTGGTTAGCATCAACACTAACTCTGCTGACGTCGAAAAATTGAGTGTTCAAAGTGCCCTGGCAGAGACGTGGAAGACGATCGATCCCACGACCGGTGTTGAGGTTCTGGGAACAATCGAGGAGGCTGTCGAATACGTCCGGCGCCTGGCCGGGGAAAACCAACACCAAGTTTCTGAAGCCGAATCGGCCGTTATGACTCTCGTCACAGGCAGTCTCCATCTTGTCGGTGGCTTCCTCGATGTCGTTGAGACTCAGCCAGGCCCGCAGTGATCCGGCACAAGCTGTCCATGCGGCGTACCTATCAACTCGCTTCTTCCTATCGTTCTTGCACTAGACATTCTTCTTTTGCATATAGCTTCAACGCGTCATTGGCAGGGGATAACAATGTTGGCGTTGTCTTCATTTTGAGCCATGAATTTGGCTAAATCCTCGGCTCTGATTAGTATATATTTGTGTTCCTTCTGGCAGTTGGCTTGGATGGATACTGAGGTTCAACACTTGCATTAGCGATACGAAATCTGGATGAGGAAAATCATTATAAGAGAAAGCTTCTGGTCAAATTGACCCAATATGCGTCGATATATTTCCTTCAATCTCCTATTAACGCACTCACTGTGAGTTAGCGTGATTGAGATTGTGCAGCTGTGAAATAGAGCTGCGCCGTGACGTTGTGATAATCTACACAATTTAGTACATACTAGGAAATTTACTCCCCAAATAAGACTCTTGCATGCGGCATCCATGGCCGGCGCAGGAGTGATCACTAAACAACAGGGCGGATAGTCCAATAGTGAGAGTATCCTTCAAGTTCCCCCGCCAGTAATGAAGTACTACTGTTGTTTAGTTCCGACGTGGGGCGGGCGCTTGAGGCTGTGAGCGAAGCAGCAACCGCCAGGCAAAGAAAAGGTAACCCCGGAGCCCGAGTTCCAAAATCCACCACACTGTCCCATTGAGGCCACGGTTATCTTCTCTCCCTCCTTCACATCCTACCGCGGCCATGTCCGAATCCAAGGAAATTGAAGGCAAGGCCACTGCCCCCGCCGCCGAGGAAACCGGCAACGTCGAAACCGCCGACCCCTCCGTCGCGGGGAACGAAGCGCAGCCCGCTTCCGCCGCCGAAGACGACTCTACAGACAAGAAAAAGAAGAAGAAGCTATTTGGAAAGAAATCGAAGGATGGAGCAGAGGAGGGCCCGGCGACAGCAGGCAAAAAGCTCACGTCTGACATGGCGGAGTCTTTGTTGGAGAAGAACCCTGCTCTGAAAGGCGAACTGGAGGGGCTGGACAAAAAGAAGACTACGGAGGCTCTGCGCAACATGAACATCGCAGACCTTCTGACGGGTCTGGCTATCGGAGGCAAGAACCAAAAGGATATGGCTTCCTATAAATTCTGGAGTACGCAGCCGGTGCCGCGCTTCGACGAGAAGGGACAGATGGTGGAGGGGCCCATCAAGGTCATCAACCCGGACGAGGTACCCCAGCAGCCTGATCCTCTCCTGGAAGGCTTCGAGTGGGTTACGTTGGACTTGACGGATGAGAAGGAGCTGCAGGAGCTGTATGAACTGCTCACGAACCATTACGTGGAGGATGACAATGCTATGTTCCGCTTCAATTACTCGCGATCCTTCCTTGACTGGTACGTGTGCCACCTTCGGGCCGTTCCATTCACAGCCTTGGGGACGTATTAATTAACAAATAATTCCAGGGCCTTGAAGTCGCCTGGCTGGAGACCAGAATGGCATGTCGGTGTCCGCGCCTCGAAGTCTCGAAAGCTAGTTGCCTCGATTTGCGGTGTTCCTGCGGACATCCGTGTGCGCGATCAGCTTCTTCACTGCAGCGAGATCAACTTCCTCTGCATTCACAAGAAGTTGCGATCAAAGCGTCTGACCCCAGTGCTTATCAAGGAGATTACTCGTCGTTGCTATGTGAATGGCGTCTATCAGGCCATTTACACCGGTGGTGTCGTCCTCCCTAAGCCCGTCGCCTCGTGCAGGTATTACCACCGTCCATTGGACTGGCTGAAGTTATATGAAGTTGGCTTCTCTCCTCTTCCTCATGGCTCGACCAAGGCCCGTCAAATCACCAAGAACCACCTTCCCAGCGAAACTGCGACACCGGGAATCCGGCCGATGCAGCTCAAGGATGCTGATGGTGTCCAGGACCTCCTGGAGCGCTACCTGAAACGTTTCCAACTGAACCAGGCCTATTCGAAAGACGAAATTGAACACTGGTTGGTGCACAAGGAAGCGCCAGACACGGAGCAGGTTGTCTGGTCGTACGTCGTGGAAGACCCAGAGACGCATAAGATCACCGATTTTGTCTCGTTCTACTCCCTTCCTTCCTCTGTCATTCAGAATCCCAAGCACAAGGAGGTTCGCGCGGCATACCTGTACTATTACGCGACGGAGGCGGCCTTTAAAGATGACGATAAGGTTCTCAAGGAGCGACTACTGACTCTTATCAACGATGCACTTATTCTCGCCAAAAAGGCAAGTCCACCCAAGGACCTCAGTCTGTGAAATGAAAGTCTGACCTAATATGTTGTAGGCTCACTTCGATGTGTTCAACGCCCTCACTATCCACGACAACCCTCTCTTCCTTGAGCAACTCAAGTTCGGCGCCGGTGACGGACAGCTGCATTACTACCTCTTCAATTATCGCACCTCTCCTGTGCCTGGCGGTGTCAACGAAAAGAATCTCCCGGATGATAAGAAACGAGGAGGCGTGGGTGTTGTTCTCTTGTAAAAGCTTTGATGCATGGCCTGGGACAAAATGTAAACAGTGAGCATGGGACACGGTTTATGGCGTCCGCGAGATGATGTCTATTGGTCGACCACATTGTGCTTTAGCTGTTGAAAGAAGATAACTGGCAGAATACCCAAACAGGAATCAAATGATATAATGATTATCGTGGCCCGCCGATTGATGTAGCGCAATAGAAGCTCTCCGCTTTTGCCACTTTCGCAATGTATATAGACGGTACATACATAAGATGTGGATATTGGTCTAGAAGACTACTTGAGTCAGATCAATCAATCAGCCCCTTGCTCTAGGATAAGATATAAGACTGCGTGTATCTTTACTTTTCTGAATATGTCCGATGTCGGATGCGTTTGTTGATGGAGACGGCTTGACATCGCGTGAGTCATGGAGTCTATCAGATTAACTATCTTCTACCCACGTTGAAACGAAACTACAGGCCAGTATCGCGAGAAACATGCTTATTATGTGCTACACCTAGACAAGTATCTCTTCTCCTGTCGCCATTCTTTAGTCCTACAACCTATTGCATTTTCCCCATGCAAAAGATTTAACGAAAAAGCCACGCTGGTGAACATTTACACCACGAGTGATAATACCATTCTGCAACCAATTCCACAATGGCCAGCCAAAGCTCAAATGTCACAATCACTGCCGTACGAACAAGCGCAGATCTTGAAGCAACCAAGGCTCTCTTCACCGCATATGTCGACTGGCTTGATCTCGATCTCAGCTTCCAGGACTTCGAGATAGAAATGGCTTCAATGCCGGGAAAGTATGCACCACCGACAGGCGAACTACTCCTCGCACGAGACTCGCGGACACAGACACCTCTGGGCTGTATTGCACTACGACCGCTGCCTGGAGCTGGTGCACAAGGATCCAACGATATCTGCGAAATGAAACGGCTCTACGTCTCCCCACTAGGTCGGGGTCACGGACTAGGTAAAAAGCTAATCCAGGCGATCATCGAGGCTGCGAAGACGTTAGGATACAAGGAAATCAGGCTAGATACGCTTCCAAAGATGGAGGCTGCGAGGAGGTTATATCCCTCGTTCGGGTTCCGGGAAATCGAGCCGTATTATGATACCCCGCTGGAAGGGACCTTCTTTTTGGGGTTGCGGTTGAAATAGATGTTTTAGAGGATGATGTTCTGGGGGAAGATTAGTATCACAAGAAGTATAGTTACCATATCATTTTGTACATAATTAATCCCTTTTATAAGAATCCAGATCTACTGCGCAGTGTGGGCGACTATACTGGACCATCTGCTATTTATTATCTCAATGACGTTCTTTGGTCGGACCCCGGATTTGTCTCAGCTCGAACGTCGCGGTCCATCCATCGGCCCCTCTTCTTTCTCCAACACAGCTCCATCCTCCATGCTGCTAATGGAACTTGCACCCGAACTTTGAGTGATGAAATCTTCAATATTTGCCCCGCAAGAGCATTACACATAGGATAAAGCTCCGTATCTCCGCCGTGGAGCTTGCCCGGTAGCTTGGACGTTTCTGCCTACCTACGAATCGCGCTACGTACCTTCGAGATACCAGATGCGAGCGATTGGCTGCACGTAGAGAGCTGCAGCTTATCCTTTGACAGCTGTGGACTTGGGGTTATCTTTTGAAATGAACCTCCAATATCGCGCTGTCTAAGTTCGAAGGCCAGGTTGAATTGGTGACAGGTCGATTAGAACTGCCGACAGCAGGCGTACTGGGCCAGGAGCCAATCTTTCCCATCTTTCTTGAGATATCGGTTGCTCCTATATAGCTATAAGCACAATATGGGCGCTCGACAGTCGACTGACGGTGCAGGCAACGGGTCTCCCGGTTAGCTCTTCTCCCTAGCACATCGCGGTGGAGTCTCGATATAGCTAGTTTCTATGAAACCGGCACCCGAAGGCTCCGCGACCCTATCTGGTAAAGAGATATCACTGACCGAATTGAACAGAGCAGCTGAGCTATGTGCTTGCTGAGCGCTTTGCAACAAAATGCTTCACGCCGCTGGAACTGACCCATTTCAAAGACAATTTCTTTACTCGCGCCGTGGACCAAGCTGGGCTTCGTTACTGGAACGAGAAGATCCTGTCAGACTTTCTTGGGATACCAGATGGAGCAGATAGTGGTGCTGGACACGACTCTCCGCTCGATGCCGGACCGGTCATCTTTCGAATGGTATCTTACCTGGGAGCGTTTCCATTCCAGACGACCCTCGCGCCGAGTGTGTTGACCTTTGAAGCCATGGTGAAAGTCGCCGTGCTGCTCACCGAGAGATATGGCAAAGTGCTAAAACGAGGGCGCAGAGACAGAATCAAATTGCTCTTTGGGAGCCTCGCAGATGTTGGTCGAAAAGAAGTCGAGCCGAAGGTAGAAGAGGCATCGCCAGAGGTGACGGACGATGCGGACCCTGCACCGTCCAATTCACACGTTGCTGGATTCGCGATTGACGACCCTGTCAATGATGAAGAGTACGAGGATGACGATGATGATTTGGTTCTCTCTGCGTTGGAGTCGCTTGATGCAATCGAGGTCTTCAAGCACGACCAGCGTATTGACAAAGCTGTCTACGAAGCGCGAATTTCGGTTAATACCTTTCGACGGCTTTTGATGTTGCTGCTCGTTATTTCTCCTCTGAAACAGCTGGAGCCAGTCTCAAGATACACTTCCAATATCGACAGCGAGCATTTAGAAGCCGTTCGTAAACAAGCTGACAGCATAATAGCAGCTTTCAGTCCAGAAGACACCGCAGGAGGAATCAGTTATAAATCATTCGCGCGGACAATCTCGGAAGCACTACCACATTTATTTGATCCTCTAACACCCTTGTTCGAGCATTTACTATTCAGCAGAAACCTGGATCTCTCTCGGCGACGGGCCAATACCAATTCATCTGATGTGCCACCGGAAGAGAAAGCATCTGATATTGCGCCCGCACCCCCGTCGCCGGTCTTACTACAAGGCAGCTTCACTTCCGAAATACTCAACCAAGCTGTTCTATCTCATCTGTCGTTCTTTTTATCAGTCAACTCGTCAATCCCGAATCTCTTCTACAGCCGCACCCGACTGCACCCGGTGTTTTCAACGGCAGCACATGGGCAGTCTTTAACCTCCTTTTCCCACCATGTCCTATCATGGCAGTCGCCTACACTTCTATTGCTGCGAGGTGCTTTGGCGGATGAGTCTAGCGACGACGAAAAACTGATCACGATAGGTGCTTACCTGCCCCAGGCTTGGAAGCCTGCTACCTCTGCTCAGGGTTCGATCAATCCTTCTGACCCTTCTACACTTCCTTGTCTCTTCCAGCTATCTCCCACCCATGCTGTCTTCAAAGGAAACCCATCAGCTTCAGCCTCTAAGCCGACGCAACCTACTGTATACTTCTCAACGAGTACAGGTATCGCGATTGGCTGCCGTATTCCACCTTCATCCCGCAACAAAGTGCCTAAGCCAACACCAGAAGGCGCAGGGAGCCTGCTGATTGACGGAAGTCTTGAGACAGCTGATCTGTATATCTCTACAGGCGACAGATCAGGGGCCTTTCTGCCTCCCGTTCCGCCAGATGCATTCCCCTCATCAAAAACAAGCATCAGCATCTACGACTTGGAAATCTGGGGTCTAGTCCCCGCCCCTGAGCCATCTGCAGATCAGACTAGGTCGGACGCCATTGCTATGCAGCGCTCTAACTGGGACTTTGAGGCCCGGGAAGCAGAAAGAAGACGTAACGTGAACACGAATATCGGAGGGGCTGCAGATAAAGAGACTGCGAGAGCCCTTCTTGAAATGGCAGGCATTGTCGGCGACTCGGGGAAGGGCGGCGGAAGCGTTTGACAGGTAGTAGTTATATTGGAAGAACTAAGATATCAATCGTCCATGGACATGGAAAATGAAGCCACCTATTTATTCGGAGTAATCCAGTTCTCACTCTGCCGGAAGGACAATAGCTCGAAATCACACCCACGTGATAACAAAGAAACAGCACCCTCCCAGAATCCACCTCACCCTACATAACCCAACACAAAGGTTCCTTTAACAATCAGGGAGCCCAGGTGGCTCAGTGGAAAAGGTGGGATCACAGATAACACCCCAACCCAAGACCACAAGGGCTCCCTGTTCGATCCCCGGAGCGCGCCGATGGTCGAGGAATTCAGAATTTCGATATTAAATATCGAGTTCTCCTCTCTATGACCAGAGGTTCCTTCCAAAGGGGATCGATCTGAAAGTAAAACCCTGCCCGCCAAAAGCAAGGCGGGGTTTTCCTTGCACCGCCATAGCTCTCTGACATGAAGGAGAGAGATGGGGGTGTGAGTTGTTTTGGTGGTGGTATCGGTGCAGGTGGTGTTGTTGGGTTTCCCTTTTGGGAAGGTGTGATGTTAGTTAGGAGTGGTGGTATATGATTACGATTATTGTCCTCAGGAAATGCCTTTCCCTTTCTTTTGCTCGAAGTGTAGTATACATAATATAGAAATGTAATATATGCCTAGTCGAAGGTTCGAGATGTGATGGCATTCTGACTGGGTTGAGGCTACTTTCGTGATTCTTCTCCAGAACGGTGTATGCTTCAAAGTACTGGATATCTACGGTCTGCATATCATCGTTTCTTATAACCAGAGAATACAGGAGAAAGGATACGGTAGAGAATATGATTATTTGTGGTATAGTAGAGTACACAGATACATGTATGCTAGATCGAGAACGCCTCCCCATGACTTGCAGCGAACTCTTGTATAATCGTACAATATCCAGCTCACTGGCATTACGCGACTCCTAACGGAATAAGCCCGCTCGGTGCATCATAGAAGTCCTTCAGCTCTTCTTCTTCATCTTCTTCATCATGAGTAATCTCCACGCCGGAGTCATCATCCGTCGTATGGCCTTTGGTGCGACTGCGCGCGGTCTTTATAGCACCAGCACCCGCTTTGTCCTCATTATCCTTTGGCTCTGTTTCTTCCGCCTCTTCGCGAGGAAGGCGGAATGCAAGAAATCCCTCAGGAGCGCGCTCAGCACGGTCCATGACGTCCTCCATGTACTTGCGGACCTCGTCGGGAGGCTTGACTACGCGAGTCAGGGGCTCCAAGACTCGAGGATTCGAACTGTAAATGCGCATTGTAACCGGCTGGTAGTACTCTTTCAGCTTTGGCTTCTCATCCTTTGCCTTTTCTTTGTCTGCGCCCTCATTTTTAGATTTGTCGCCAGCGTCAGTGGAAGCCGCCGTTTCTGCTGAGGGTGGATTGGTTGCCCCTTTTTGGTCGCCGGACTCGGCCGCCTTGGGCGTTTCTTGACCCGGTGCGGGTGTAGCGGAGGGAGTGGCCCCATTTGTCGCAGCAGCACCTGATTTATCTTTGTTTTTATCTGCTTTCTTAGATTTTGAATTTTTCCCACGCTTGTTTGCGACATCTGACGCGGTTTCTATAGGGAATGGAGCGTTCGGGTCGACTTTGCGCACAATAAGAAAGGAAGCAAGAACTGCGTTTCCGCCTGGGAGAAAATCCAAGATAGTGTATTCAGGGAACAGATAACGGTCGCCTGAGCCTGCGTGGCCTGAAGTGCTGCTGCCATAAGGCGTCAGGGGAGACGTGAACTCAAAGACAACGGATTTGATATTTGGCTTCGGAGGAGGCGGCGGAGGAGGTGCTGGTTGATGGTAGTATCCAGCCGAGGAGCCGTATTGTGGAGGACGTGACCTAATTGGAGCCTGAGGAGTCTGATATGTAGGGGGGTACGTAGGCGCGTATTGCGAGTGGGATTGACCGGATGAAGGTTGCATCGGTTGAGGGGGGGTTGTTAGAGGCCGTACAGCAGCATTTGGCTGTCCAGGGCTAGGATTTGGACCTGCTGTGACCGAAGGGCCAGGATTCGCACTAGAAGCAGGCATTACCGGACGAGGCTCAGCCGGTGAGGACACTGCTGGAGCAGACATCCCTGGTTCTTGCTTGATCTGAGGAGCAGCCTGAGGTGTTGCGTTGGGGTTTGACGGAGCACCATGTGTCTGCGAAGGCTCCTGTGGAGGCTGAGAGGTGTTCTGAGTAGGTCCTGGTGAACTGTGGTTGTTCTGTTGGGGAGTCTGCGCAGGACTCTGTATAGCTGGAGCAGGTTCCCGTGGGCTCTGAGATGGCCCCTGGGCCTGAGTAGGTCCTTGGGGTGTTGGTGACGGGCCCTGGAGAGTTTGCTGGACGCCTTGGGCACTCTGGGGCCTTCCTTGAGAGGCACTAGCAGGTCCCTGAGGTGTCTGTTGTGCAGGGCTTGGGTTTTGAGGAGTTTGTGGTTGAGAAGGGCCTTGGTAACCTTGAGGTCTTTGAGGATGTCCTTGGGGATTTTGTCCCTGAGGTGTAGGCGTCGGCCTGGGGCTCTGACTTTGGGTCTGGGCTTGGCCATGCCCGTAAGATGAGGGACGACCGGGCTGAGCCCCTTGGCTGTGCTGCTGCTGTCTTTGAAGCTGTGCTTGTTGCTGTTGCTCTCTAGCTCTTATGATCGCATTGAGTTCGTCTATGTGCGCCTGAAAAGTCCGTAGCTGCTCCTGAGATGCCTTGCTCGACGCGACGACCCGCATTAGCGCCTTTAACTCTGGATTCGACGCAGCCCTCGTAGCTAACATCTGAATAACAGGGTCTGGGCTGGATTTGGGAGGTTGTGGAGGAGGCTGAGGAGGTGGTGGCCGTTGCTGGACTGGGGGAGGAGGCTGCGGAGCCCGATGCGGTGGAGGGTGACTTCTCTGGTTATAGACGTGCTGCTGAGGAGCTGGAGGATGATTGTTATACGGAGTAGGCTGACGCATTTGGTTCTGTGACGGGTACGGTTGATACTGGTGGAAATTGTTTGGAGGGCCATAATGGACCATCGGCCGCTGCGGAGGTGCGTATTGAATCGGCGGTTGCGCGTTTGGATCTTTGACGGTATACAGCATGCCATCGAAATGATGAGGTTCAATAACTATGCTGCAAGGCCCAACTTTCGTCATGGACTCCTTTGGCGGATTCTTTCCTTCGATCTGTTCTCTTTTGGTCTTTTTGGGCTTCGTCCAGTATCGTTCGAATATCCCGTCACTCAGCCATTTCTTCTTAGAACGGTCCAGCGATACCAGAAGAACCGCACTGCACCAGAAGAGATATTAGCTTCTATCCATGGTCTAAAAGACTGATGGAACTGATGAACTTGATCCCGTACCTTTCTGCGATCGACTGATACTCCCTATCGGAGAGTTTCGATAGCTCCTGCGCCTTGCGAACCGTTGGTAAAGCTTCTCCATCCTTTATCTTAGTTGGCAGAGGTTCTGCGACCGGCTCTGGTGTGGGAGGAGGCAGCGTAACAGGCGTCGATGCCTTTTTCTTTGGGGGAGCTGGAGGCTGCGGAGGAGCTTCGGAGGCTCGTCTCTTTGCCGCGGACTCGCGACGATCGCGTGCGGGCAGCTTGCGCTTCTCCACCATCGCGGAGAGCGCGCGTCGTTGTGAAGTATATGTGGTTGTTGGGAGGTTGAATAAGAACCATCAGAAGGATAACCTTCGAAGGGACGAAGAGAGGCGGCGCTGCCGTGATGCGCGTGTGATGGCGGGAGTGAAATCTTTCGGGAGATCGTGACGCGGAGGCGGAGAAGTTGCTTAGAGAGAAGCTCTCCTTGGCCGACATCAGCGAAAACGCTACGACGGATGTCTTTGGTCTTCTCTCAACAATTGAGCCTTATAACTGGTTGCAGCACGGTAAGTGTTAATTGCATGCTAAACTGCTATCACAGAATATTTGAAGATTTTCGTTTCATATTCGATGCTATTAAAGTTGGATTGTATTGACGCGCCGTTTATCTGTTATCTTATGAAATGCTTCCTAAGGTGTCAAATCTATCCCATGCCTGGAATAGCGAACACCGTTTCCAACATGCATGATGGATCTGAGATCTACATTCTTGATTTATTGTTTAGTTCTGTACTTACTCAATTTTAAAATGATGCGCTACGTTATCTACTAGAGGACTCTGCTCACATAGTCCAGGATCTATCATGGTCGAACTACAGCCTATATTCAAAAAGGCCTATTGGTCACTGGCCATTGGTGGCCTTCTATATGTGTCTATCGTCTTCTCATTGACATTTCCAACTATTCAACGTTTGTACGCTGGCCGTTTTGTCTGGGTAACCCATGCCTGATGCCCAATGGCTGACCGATCTCGACAGTGCGCTATATGCGCATATGGTTAATCCAACTTTCTGGCAGAACGTGAACGATGTAGAGAATTTTGGCTTCCTGAGTACGTCTTCCCCTCAGTCATACTCCTTTGTGATGTATTAATCATAAGGAAACAGGAACGCAAGTGCAGCCGTTCAATCTCACCACGCCGGACGGTGAAACCATCTATGCCTGGCATATGCTGCCAATTCACCTGTGCCGCGAACACGAGGAACTCTTGAATGCCAACGAGCCCTCTGGTCCAGCCGAAGATGTCACAAAGACTCCTGCGTTCAAACTTCTAGCCGAAGACCCGAATGCGAGAGTAGTCGTGAGCTGTAAGTTTCCGCATCCAAGAAAGACCTTGCTCCCTTCTGACAACCTTAGTCCACGGAAATGCCGGACATCTCGGCTTCGAGCTACGTTCGGAAGGATACCGCATGGGTTTAGGCCTTTCTACACCTCAGAATCCAGTACATGTCTTCGCCATAGACTACCGTGGGTTCGGACTCTCCACGGGCTTTCCGACGGAGGAAGGCGTCATTACCGACGCTGTGACGCTTCTCAACTTCCTTACGTCTCCGCCTCTTAATATCCCACCATCTCGAATAGTCATTGTCGGTCAGAGTCTCGGAACTGCCGTGACCGCCGCAGTGGCGGAGCGCTTCGCGTTCGGCTCGCCAGATCTGAATGCTATTCAGCCAGCTCTCAAAGACCCTGAACCTTTTGCTGGCATCATCCTTTTAGCCTCGTTCAGCAACGTCCCGAAACTTATTGAATCGTACAGCCTCAAGGGTCTCACCCCACCCATGCTGTCTCCGTTGGTCGGATACCCCCGAGCTCAGAAGTATGCGCTCGACCACATTCTCGACCGCTGGGATACGGCTTCTCGTCTTGCTCGTTTGACAGGCGTGGCCCAGAACGAGTCTGACGCTGCGTATGCAAACAAGGAGCTCGACCTCGCCATAATCCATGCGCGGGACGACCACGAGATCCCCTGGCGCGAAGGACGACGTAACTGGGCTGCAGCTACAGGGGAGGGTCTTCCGGATGCACCTGGAAGCATCGTCCATGAGAGAACTGCAGAGGATGGCCGTACAGAAGTCAAGATCTGGGAGAGACCTGTCTCTGGGTCCTCGAAGGGCACAGGAAAGAAGAAAGTGAAGAAGGTTAGATGGGAGAGAGTAGGTTATGGAGGTGTGTACTATCTCTCAGATAACGCAGGATGGCATGCTAATGGACAATCTCTACAGGTCATAATCGCGTCGCAACATACTCCGTGTCTGCTCTCGCTATCCTGAGAGCATTTGAAGAGTGAAGCATATACTGATCAAACACGAAACGGAGACAAAATAAATAACAGTGTATTTGGAAAGAAATCGCTCTTTTGCTTTGTATGAGAAGAGAGGAGTATAAAGAATATCAATTCCCAGCCGTTCGCTTATCCAATAGTACAATATGGTCAGGTCAATTCCTGATACAGTCCGTCATGTGACATACTTGTATCAGCCCAGATTTTCTTCTCTAGTGACATATCCTTCCATAAACGGTCGTCACAAGGTCACTTTTCACCAAGCAGCACGGTCTGTAGAATGCGTTACATGAGTTAAAGTAATAAATATGGCCGTGTCCTCCAGTATACACATGCGGGAAAATTGGCGTAGTAATGACAAAGGGGGAATATAAGACACGTCCTCGAGTCTAACGGTAGAGGGTCGTTAAAAAAATGAAACATGACACCGTGCCGAAGGGAGGTCCCTTTCCACCAAGAGATTAGTCGTTGTCAATACGCATAAATAGCGTCTTTTTTATATTTATGCGCTTGCAGCATTGGGATCCTTCTTGTGACGATCAGCCTGCGCCTTCAGGTATTTCTGGACAAGTTCCTTCCTGCGAGTAGTAAATGAAGATTAGCATCATAATTATAACAGGGAAAAGAAAGGTCTGATGGAGGAAAACATACTGCAACTGTCCAGGAGCGCGCTCATAGTGACTGAACTCCATGGTGTACTCGCCCTTGCCCTGAGTAGCCGCGCGCAGGTGACTACTGAAACCGAACATGCCGTTCAGACTGCAGTCGGCGTAAACAGTGAACTCGTCAACACCAACCTCAGAGTCGTTGATGGTGGCGTTACGTTTGTTCAGAAGTGCAATAACATCACCCTGGAATTCAATCGGGGCGGTAACAACGGTCTTCATGAGAGGCTCCAGCACAGCCGGCTGGCTGTCCATGAAGGCCTTACGGAAAGCCTGCTGGGTAGCATTCTTGAAGGCCATTTCGGAAGAGTCGGTCATATGAGTAGCTCCATCGTAGATAACCATCCTGGTACCAAGAACCTTGTGTCCGATAAGAGGGCCCTTTTCGGTAGCCAGGTTGAAACCCTTCTCACATGCAAACAAGAACTTCTCAGAGATACTTCCACCGACAATCTGCTCTTCAAACTTGTTGTCTTCCAAAGCTCCAGTAGGCTCGAGGTAGCCAACAACACGAGCGTACTGACCAGGACCTCCGGATTGTTTCTTGAGCAGGTGGTCGAACTCAACACGATTGCCCAGTGTCTCACGGTAGGCAACCTGAGGCTGACCGGTTTCGCAGTCTACACGGTATTCACGACGCATACGCTCGACATAGATGTCAAGATGCAGCTCACCCATTCCGGAGATAATGGTCTGCTCACTTTCGTTGTCGTAGGAGACTCGGAAGGTGGGGTCTTCACGCTGGAATCGAGCCATTGCCTTTGAGAAGTTGGCGGCATCCTTGTTATTCTTGGGTTTGATAGACAACGAAATAACCGGCTCGGGCACGAACATGGAAGACATGCTGTAAGCAAGCTGGCCGTCGGTGAAAGTGTCACCAGAGGCACAGTCAACACCGAAAACTGCACAGATTTCACCAGCACTGATCTCAGAGACCTCCTCCATTTCATTGGAGTGCATGCGAACAATGCGCGGCACCTTGACCTTCTTGTTGTTTCGGGCATTGAAGACATTGGCACCTTTGCGGAGGGCTCCTTGGTACACACGGATATACGTGAGCTGTCCGAAATTGCTCTCCTCGAGCTTGAAAGCGAGACCAACAAAGGGGAGAGCGTTGTATGGGACGAGCTTAACAGAAGCTTCATCGCGCTTCTGGTCAAGGGCCAAGTTTGTCACTTCAGATGGATTAGGCA
This sequence comes from Paecilomyces formosus, assembly GCA_029606185.1. NCBI lineage: Eukaryota > Fungi > Ascomycota > Eurotiomycetes > Eurotiales > Thermoascaceae > Paecilomyces > Paecilomyces formosus. The sequence continues at coordinate 1,330,644 of JAPVCB010000029.1, forward strand.
GATAATCGACGACACCATCCAGCATAGGCTGGACCGACTTGTCAGCGAGGGCAGATCCCATGAAGACCGGGGTGAATTTCAAGCCAATGGTGGCGCGTCGAATAGCGGCCTTGATTTGGTCCTCTGTAGGCTCAGCTTCCTCCAAGAAGATCTCGGCCATCTCATCGTCAACGTCTGCAAGAGTCTCGATGAGGATCTTTCTCCTCTCCTCCGCGATTGCTTTCACTTTCTCGGGAATTTCGTCCTTCTCGACAATGGTTTCACCGCGGGAACCTTCGTTGTAGAGGGCCTTCATGCGAATCAGATCGACCACACCCTCGAATTCGTCCTCAGCACCAATTGGTACTTGAACAGCAGCAGCGGGGATCTTCAATTTGTTGTTAATTTGGTCGATAGCCTTGAACGGATTCGCACCCATACGGTCCATCTTGTTGATGAAGGAAATACGGGGCACGTTGTATCTTCTCATCTGCCGGTCGACCGTGATTGTCTGGGACTGAACACCGGAGACGGCGCAGAGAATCATGACGGCTCCATCAAGAACTCGGAGTGCTCTCTCGACTTCAATGGTGAAATCGATGTGACCGGGAGTATCGATCAAGTTGATGTGGTAAGTCTCATCCTTGCCATCCTTATCCTTCTTGACCCAGTCGCAGAAAGTCGCCGCAGATTGGATGGTGATACCCTTCTCTCTCTCGAGCTCCATAGAATCCATCTTCGCTCCAACAGCATCGCGACCTCGAACCTCGTGGATAGCCTTGATACGACCGGTGTAGAAAAGAACACGCTCGGTACAGGTGGTTTTACCACTGTCGATGTGCGCCTGGCATGGCAAATATTAGTCTCGAAAATATTCCCAAAACAAGAAATAGTGTCTTATCATACCGCGATACCAATGTTCCTGACTTTGGAGAGGCGTGCAGCTTCAACAGGATCAAGGTTGTCGATGATGGCTTCCTGGGAGAGACCTTCGGGCTCCGCGGCGGCTTTTTCCAGACTGTTCGAGGTCAATGATTATTCTTGAGGTGTTAAAAAGCGACTCTAAGCTGCACTTACACTGCAGCTGCAGTTGCAGAAGCATTTCGTCTCTGCTCCCAGCGTCTGCTCAGCGGTTGCTGGTATGAGAGCGCCGTAGCGGGATAACGCAGGACGGCCGTGGACGCGCATCGTCGACACAGGAGATTCTGCGTCTGGAGTCGAGCTGGCGCCCTCGTCAGGCCGGAAAGGCCGCGAACCTGTGACCGTACAACGGAATGGGCCCTCATGGTTATCAGCAGCCCCTGACAGAATTGACCGAGTATCTGCCTCTTTGAATCCAGCAGCGTCTTTCACTTCCGATCAGACTCCGAAAAAAAGTTCGGGGAGCCAGGAACAGATCACGTGGTGGTCCGCGCTCTGTCCGCGAATGAGCCAGTAAGCTGTTTCGGATATCGACTAGACGATCATCACAGTACTGTACGGAGTACAGGCAACAGTGTTGTTTTGTATATAACTAGAACGTATATAATCTTCATCACCCCTAGACTTCAATCTATCATCTACCATTTTTCACTCTTTGTATCTCTCGTGTTGAACTCCGTCATTCGTTCTGCTATTAGATAGCTGCCTGATTTACCGCACTCGGCACCTACGCTTTACATACAATGGCTACGTCTGCAGAGCTACCAAAAGCCCAATTTGGATCTCCGTTGCGTCTGGGTAATAAGAATGATGGTCTGGCATATTACGTCTTCAACCCAGAGAGCATGGAGTCCGTGCTATTCCTTCATGGCGCCATGACTGGCGCCCCAGACTGGGATGCAGTTATACCTCACTTCTCGAAGCAGTATCATCTTGTCGTACCAGACATCCCTTTTCACAACAATTCTATGAATATGAAACTTGGTAATCCCGCTATCGATACCGCAGAACTCTTGCGCGATCTTATTAAGAACGAGGGAAGACAAGGGCAGGCACATATAGTGGGGTTAAGCATGGGATCCCACATAGGCCGAAGACTGGCAGTTCAATGTCCAGAAGTGGTCCAGACGTGTTTTCTATCTGGATACCACTGTCTCAATTTCGATTGGATGCCGTGGAAGAATTGCCTCCTTTACATTATTGGCGCTGTGGAATATGTCGGTTCATACATCCCCAAGAGTTGGATCGATGGGATCGAACCTACCACTGAAACTACAACCCCACACACTATGGAACATCTCAAGAAAGTCTGGACTTTAGTCGGCGATGAGGGCCTGAAGGATAAATCTTGGAGGGCTCGGACTCTCGTCGTTGCTGCGTCGAAAGGTAGGCTTATCCCGACGAATGACTCCATTCCAGAAGCTAGGAAATTGGCACTACTGGGACAACGAGAGAACCCTGAGACTACAGTTGTTCAAAATAAGGGTATGCGTCATGCTTGGAGTAGACAAGATCCGAAGACATTTGCAGAAGCCACAATGTGCTGGATCCAGAACCGTCCGTTGCCGGACGGCTTCGAGCCTATCTAGGATTTCAATGGCATAACTAGTATTCTCGTTAGTGAATCGGACAAAACTATGGACACAATACTGTCTAATTAGTGTGCAGTTACTTACTTTACACATAAGCATCTCAATCGCTTATGTTGTAAAAGTCAATCGGCATATAGTTAGAAGGTAGGCAATTGTAATTCAAATACATCTTCATCAGACAGGATCTAGGCCTAGTAAAACAAAAGACTGAGTTAGAAGATAATACTTGCAGCCCCAAAGACCCCTAAGTATTCACAGCAAAATAAAAAATTATATGAGAATGACGAGCTTCTAAATCCAAAGCAATTTGACGTGTGGTGACACAGAACTTCAGAAGTGAGTGTACGTATAGAATTCCACAAATACAAAGAAATAATAAGACTCCTAAACTTACCAAATTACATTAACAAAATAGATCAGATAAAACACTCATACTCACAAGCAGAAATGTAGCTCAAAATATTGCTCTCCCTGGTAGAGCTCCCAACTATCCTTAGCTGGATAATAATAATCTTACAAAACAGATTTTATGTTCTTTGGGTGTAATGTTGTCATATGGAGACAATTTAGGCAGCTTTCCGTCTAAGAGTGTATAAACGCAGGGTGACATGCTCGTCATCACAATGACAAGAACGTCACCATTATCATTCCACAACAGTCGACCGCATTATGAGTATAACAATATAGGATAGGTATAAGTATAGTAAATCCTTCGCCACATTGGAGGCAAAGATCCTCAACACACCTTCTTTATCATCAAGTGAGAGACTCACATAATTTTGAAGATATACTTATCCCTGAAATCCCTCTTTTCATAATGGTATACAAGTTCTCGGATAGTGTGCCTACCCCTGTATCCGAAAATTCTGACTACATACCGATCGAGATGCAGTCGGATACCCGAGAAAATAACACAGTCGAATCCGCCGGCGACGATTTGTCTTCAAATCTCGATAATATGTGGATTAGCGGGGAGAAAAACGCGATGAACAAGGTGACCGACCTTGAACCGCATTACAACACAGAAGGGGAAGACCATATCTGCCTGGATGATTCCTCTATCGCTCAGTGTGACAAAGTTATTGAAATTGCCCCTGACGGCGACGTTGCGCTTTGCGTTGATTCGAAGGTCCTTCTTGTATCATCCAAGATCCTCAGAATGGCGTCTGCCGTATTCAATAAAATGATGAGCGATGCTAGAATTGATCCTGACGCAACCGTGATCCTACACTTGGAGGATGATGATCCTGATGCCTTGGTTCTGCTGTGCCGACTCCTGCACCACCAATTGGATGGTATTTCTGAGGCACATCCTGGTCTTCATATGCTACTGAATTTCGTAGAGCTGGCTAAGAAATATGAATGTCTACCCCCTGTTCAGTTTCAAGCGTCCTACTGGCTTCGTTCCAAGGCCGGCTCCCTGAGGCGACTCAGCTTTGAAGACAAAAAGAAAGTCTACAGTGCAGCATGTCTACTGGGAAACGAAGACGAGTTCCAGAGTATTAGCATGGAAACAATGGAATCTCTCAAAGAAGAGGAACTTGAAAGCCTATTATTAGACTTAAACCCTTCCGCAAGACCGATAGCTATGTCCCTCGAATCTTATATGTACACGCAACTATCAAGATAAAGCATTACTACATATGCTCCAGATGATCTTCTCTCTTTACGGTCTCTTACGAAACTACAGTTGATATACTCTCTCGACGACGCAGGTTTCTGCCGAATTATTTGACCACAGTTAAGGGCGCTGTCAAAAGCCTGCGAGAGCAGGGAAGAACAAAAAGGCCGCAAAAGGTCTGCGGTGGGTGTCAGCGACTCAATCTTGGGAGAAAAAGAGTATGTGGTTCGTGTAGATCGCGCGAACTCGAAGAAATCGCCTGCAATGGTGCTTCGCAGTTAGGTGCATTCATGAAAATCCTCGCGTCATGCGGTGTTTGGCCGTTGAACGAGGGAATCATTGATGCCACTGGAGATATCAATGTTATACTTAAAGATGGAATCGATGAGCTTTATCGCCGGGGCCCATCTCTGCATTATTGTGAATACGAAAAGAACTGCATTGTCCAGACGGTACTATCTGAATTGATAGAAAAACTGAGGGCTATATAACAGATGCAAACCGTAGACTCTACGTGGATCGATGCAGGCACGAGGGAGTCTTCACAAGAGCGGCAGTGTGTTCCTAGTAACTAAACAAAATTGCTGACTACAATTTATTCCTTTCATCATGTTGGATGAAGAACACCGAAGTGATGTGTAATTGTAGGTAGAATCCTCGATCACCGCCAATACTCCGGTAAGCAGTTGTAGTTGAAACTGCAGGTAACTACTGGAGAATGGTGGTATGTTAGTAGATGCACTTTCGTTTATCGTCTCACCGCCTTTGGAGCTGCCTACCAACGGCTAAGTATCTCTATTGGACCCGGCACTCGAGCATGAAATCATATACAGATGACTGCATGAGAACAAGAGTTTAGCAATACCATCACTAGAGTCAGCGACAAATCCTTCCTCGTGTAGAGCATTTCCAATCACCTATATACACACCAAGGCAAATGCGCTCTTCTTCCCGGCTCTTTGCGGCTATCTCGCGCAGCCAACCATCAAAATCCAAGAAGCCCGCGCTTGGGCTCGAGCATGTGAGTAGCCACCATGGCGCAAACCAAATGAGTATTCGATGCTTACAGGATGCTAATGGTTGGATATAGTTCCTACAGAGACAACGTGTTCTTTCATTATGGAGGGAAATCGTTAGAGCCTTGAATAGTAAGTCGCATGTCCATTTTCGCTATTCCTTTTGCCTTCGGACCTTGGAGCGTTGGGGTTTCTCATTTCTACTATTTTATACTTGTACTTTTATACTTGTCTATTTCAGAAGTTAACAAGTTTGACTACCAGAGATCCCTAAATCGCCAACCCGCGATGAACTGCGCACGTATGCTCGACAAGAATTCGAGCGAAATAGAAATGTTGAAGATTTGGTAAGTTCCCCTTTCTGTATTAATGTCCTATTCCTAGTGGAAGAAATACCAAGTACATACTGACATCGATGATAATTAAAAGTCACATATTCGATATCTAGTTTCTGTAAGTTATGCCTCCCAAAGACGAGTTTTGTTATGGATTTACTCACGAGTCACGCTTACTAGACGGGGAAAGCGGAATTTGATACGATGAAGAGATATATTGATGAGCAGGTTGCAAGATGAGATGTCAGCCAGGGGCATTGGATTCATGATATTTTATAAGAGACTGACAGACGAAAAAAAAATTACCCTTCGATATGAAATCCGGGGAAACGCGCTTTTGAAATGTTTTTTATGCCCAATGATCAAGGGATATATGTACAATACAATACAACATAATAAAGTGGAGATGGTCTGATGTCAAAAAATCTGACCATGTTCATCATCATTCTCCCTCCGCCCTTATTTTCCACCCGAGATCAAAGACCTCACTGCATCCAGCACGCCTCCACCCTTCTTCTCATCCGAAGACTCAACGGCCGCCCTGTTCGTATCCTGCAGCGTCGACGACGGTTGCGGTTGAGTAGACCTCTTCTCAGCTTCCTTCGCTGCAGCCTCAATAGCCGCATGTCGCTCTCTCCAATCTCTATCCTCCTTGTCTCTGGTCTCCAGTTCACGCAGCCACGCATCCCGCTTCTCCTGGGCCTTGCGCTCCTCGAGCACCTTCTCAAACTCCTTCCGCTGCTCACGCTCGGTCTTGTAGTACATTCCACCAGCGACGACTGCGAGAAGCGTGAAGAACTGGGCGTAGATACGGGCTCGGAACATTCGGTTCATCTCGAGAGAATCACGGGCCCTCATCGATTTGTAGGCGCGGTAAAGGGCGTAACTGGTGGCACCGCATCCTGCAATATTCAGGAAACAAATCAGAAACCCCTAACAACACGCTGGAACTCTCGAGTCCCCTCCTGCCCATCCGGAATGGCGGGACCGCAGGGACCGATGCAAAAAGACACAAGAATATGACCAGACATACCTAGCGGAATAAGAGGCTCTTCCTTAAGGCGTCTCTTGAATTTCTGAGCTGATGTCTCCTCCTTGAATTCCCTGGAAAGCACACGCCCTTGGTCAGCTTTTTCTATTCGATCGAACCGTTGGATCCCGCAACTATGGGTAAACGTACATGTCGTCAAAGGACGACGGGAGACCTCTGCCGCTCATCGTGGATGCAGATGGATAGGTGTCTTCTGCAGAAATTGTAGACGAATTCTAGGTTCAGTGACCTGCTGAGAGTTGCAATGGTGGTAGTAGTTTTTGACTCCGCTCGAGTCCGTAAAGTCTCGCGTGCTTCTGTCGGCGACGTTGTCGCCGAGGTTTCTAAGCTCCGGTGCGCGAATGATTGCTCCTCTGCACTGGAGGATAAGATTCTTGGTATAATATAGAAGAGTTTTTAGAAAGGCAGAAGCCAATTGCCCTCGTTTCCGGAGGTGGTGATAACTTCCGTCACGATAAGCAAGCAAATGCTCTCGGCATGACGTTCGGGCGAGAGATGGGGATGCCAAGAATTTTGCCGTTTTGTACAAAAAGTACACAACCTCCATAGACGCTGTAATTATGTAACTTAGCGTGATTTTTACGCCATGAATTTGTACACTAAAACGTAAGTGATAGATAAGAATACCATAGGTGCCTCAATTCTAGAGATAGATAATTCCCATTCAACGAGAAACATTATATAGGCTTGAATTGGTATCTTTATATGTACTAGTACGTATATGATTATCTATGAGCTGGAATATGCCGGCCCTCGTTTATCGCTCATGAGTTCAGTTATGATATGAAGGCGATCGCGCGCATCGCTGACCTCCTCTTCCCAAAATCGCAGCATATCCATTGCGCTCTTCACTGCCTCCTGCCATCCTTCAGGCATAAGATCCTGTACACCTTGGCTGTGAGACGCCGCAAGGAGAATCAGGGCACTTCGGGTGCAGGAACGGAGCATGAGCCATGTGCCGTGGTGACGATGGTTGAAACCAGGCTGATTCTTGCGGATTCTGTCTACTGACATCTGTAGGCCTTTCCGGGCATATTCATCGACAGACGGATCGCGTCGCCCGTGATTGATCGTTTCCGCCATAAAAGGGAAGTACATCCATTCATAACAATCCAGCAAATGGCCCCGGAGGACAAACTTTAACATGTCATCGTCTTTCTCTGGCGTGGCCAGTGAAAACATTTGAGGGAGTGAAGCCATCCTAAGATCATGAGTAAGCGGATTATCATAAGTCACAACAGAGCAGTGGATACTTACCAATCGGCAGCCTGCGACTCGAACGCAGCAGTGGAATGAACCATCTGCGTAATACGGAAGAATCTACCTTCTTCCTGATTTCTAAACAGATGATGTAGAATCCGGTTGGCCAACCTCCTTAATGCAATCTCCGCTAGATAGTAGTACCAAGCCCGAGCTGCATCCTGTTCCAGATGCTCGGCTGGGGGGCTTGGGAAAGAAGTGGGATAGGAGAGATCTTGCAATCCAAACCCTGGTAGTGATAGTTCTATACGGACCTCCCTGAAACACGTGATGTCAGCTCATAGTAGGCGACATTTGAGGTCGACGTGGACTTACAGTTCCGATTTCAAACATGTCCAGTACATGCTTTCCTGTGAAGCCCGTTCACGTCTAGCTTCAGGTCGAGTCATTGCTTCTGCGCTCAAAGGTTTCCGCGGAAAGTCAAACCCCTGCGAAGTCGCTGCTGCTTGTACGAAGAATTTCCATGCTTTCATCGGCTGCTGAAGAGTCATCAAATATACGCCGGCATAGAAGAAACACTGCGCCTCGAGGACGCCTCCCTTATGCATAAGACAGCCCATTCGTTTCTCTGCTGCTTCAAAGTAGGAATTGGCAAGGACAAAACTTGGCGAGTTTCTTGCCACAATCGATTTGGCCTCATACTTACCCTGGAAGGCTTCTGCTATCGAGCCAAGGGCGCATAGTAAGAGCTTCAGAGCAAGGATATGTTAGAAAAGTCTCTTCCGGTTTCGAACTGGCAAGAATCAGGCTTATCAGTACTTACCACGAGACAGGACGGCGTATCCCAGCCGATTCCACTCACGCACACCTGATGAACGAAACGACGGACTAGGGGAACGTCGAGAATGGGATTTGCGATGTGAACTTGCTCCAAAAAGCTATCGAGCAGCCGATTACAGCCGCCTAGATCGAGGTTTTCAACGAATGGACCAGGGTCTACCGCTAGGGACCTGCCCTGCGTGGCTGAAGGATCCGATCGACTGAGCAGCGCTTTCAAGTCCAGACGAGAATCGAATCGACTGCGAAACACCGGCCATGAGAGGACCGTTTCGATTGTGACAGTACTGAAGTCTGGGCCGTAGGACAAGTTGGACACAGGTGATCCATACTCGATAGAAGGAGTTTCCTGCTCGAGCACAGCCGCTCTACTGGAATCCTCTTCTCCCGGCTTGGTGCGTATCAGCTGCTCGAGCCGGTCCAGTTTCTCTAGAATCGCCAAACTCGCCGGATCGAACCTGTACGGCGGGAGATCAGCCTTGGTCTCGATCTACGAAAGCCTTTGCAGGGCCAACTGCATGCGGTGGGAGAAAGCATACGATGACAGATCCGTCGGGCTCGTTATACACTTGGCGCCGACTTTCTCGCAGAACGAGCACGAAGGCTTCTTGTTGTCGCATTTTGTCCGACGCGCCCTGCAGACCTGACAGGCCTTGTTGGCACGCTTGCGAGGATAGGCCGCTGTCCCACGTGGAGCAGGGCGTTTCCTCGTGGCTGTCGCATGGCTGCTACTATTATCATCATTATTGTTCTCATGGCTGCTGTCTCGCGTTAGATCACCCGCGGTATTCGTGGCGGGCGCATTCTGCGGGGTTGGCACCGCACCGAGCGACGGGAACTCGGGCTCCACAGCATGAAGAAGATGCTGCAAAGAATCGTTCATGAAGCTCGTCGGATAATTGGGTTCAACGGTAGGGCTGATGAGATCGAACCTCTGGGGAGCATTGGGAAGGGCGCGGAGTATCGCTCCTGGGGAGATCCGTTTCGGGAGCGAGGGAAGAGAGAGAAAAAGCCTGGGGATGATAGAGTGGATGAATGGTTGCACAGGGCTACGGGTGCTTGCGTCGTCATCCTCACTGGGCCATCACATCTGCCGTTTGACAATTGCGCATCCCCAGAGTGTCCAGGCTTCAGCTAAATGCAGCTAACTTTTAAGCAACAGCTGCCCGCTGGCCCGATCTCGCCCGGGCTGGCCTGGCACCAGCTTAGGCTCGATAAGTGCCGGGAAGGAAGAAAAAGTCGTTCCTGGCTGTGTTCACGTTGCTTGGACCCTGCTCCTGGTGCCTGTTCCAGATCCCCTGAGCTCGATGGAGTGCCATAAACGCCCAGAAACTGAACTGTCGGCTGTATCCGTACTCCGTACATTAACATATAGCATTCATCTGCTGAGTCCTCTGGAACTGCCAGTGGGACATCCCGACCATCATCTGTGAGGATGGTCACTTCCGTCGTCTATCGTTCACTTTGAGGCAGACTGCCCAGGAGCAGGGCTATTTATCTCTTTCATGCTCTGGAAATTGTGAGAACAATATTCTTCCTCAGCAATACAGTATCCTCGGATCGCCATGAGGCTCATTTCGGGGCAGAAGCCCCCCAGTGCGATCGTTGAAACGCATCAGGAGATCCCTATGGATCAGCTCTCCAGCAAAGAGGCAGTTGCCAGCAATAATGAAGAGGAACGCCAACTATCCCTCTGGCATGTACTTGTGCATCACAAAGGACTTGTCTGGTGGTCTTTGTTCTTTTCTGTGAGCGCAATCGGATGGTATGTATTACTATGCTTTCCTCTGATGAGACCGATCCCTTCTACATCCTGCCGGATCAGCGACGCGTCAACCGCGTGGCAATTTTGCGCTATCTCTGTTTTTACCCGATCGTTGGTTTTATGCAGGGCTGAGGATCGTTCAGGGGTTTCGATGCGCAGGTCAACAGCGCTATCATCTCAGTGCCAGCATTCCGCAAAGAGTTCGGTTATCTGCACCATGGGAAGCTGATGATCCCTGCGCCATGGGTGAGCGCGTTCAACATGATCTCCTCAGTCGGCCAATTCTTTGGCGGCTTCTTTTGCAGCAGCGTCGTGGACCGTATCGGCCGCCGCCGGGGGCTAGCGATCGGCGTGGCCATCTCGTGTGGAGGCATCCTGGGCGAGGTCTTCTCCACCCATCGTATCGGCTTTCTCGTCAGCAAATGGATTGTAGGCGTTGGCCTTGGCTTTTACCTGACCATTGGTCCGCTGTACTGCTCAGAGGTACGGCGTCCCTGCTATGTTAAAGCTGCTACTGCCCATAGCGGTAGCCGGCAACAATATTGACTGACTGGATAAGGTCTCTCCCGTCGTCCTGCGGGGCATTACCACTGCCGGGGTAAACCTGGGCATCGTGGTCGGTCAATTGCTATCGAATGCTGCCATTAGGGGCTTCGGCTGTCGGGATGATAGTTGGGGTTACCGGGGTCCATTTGCCATCCAGCTGTTCTTCATTGGTATGTCTCATCATATATCCCCAGTGAGTTTAATGATACTAATTTAATGGTATCAAGCTTTCTTTCTATTCGGTCTGCCGTTCTCTGTAGAGTCGCCATGGTATCTTGTGCGTCGCAACGATGTCGACGGCGCTCGCCATGCACTACAAAGGCTCTATGGCAAGAATACGGATGTCGAGACCAAATTGAAGGCCATGCTAAGCTCCACAGCTGATGAAGCGACTGTCGAGAAAACCAGGTGGATGGACTGCTTTCGTGGCACTGACTGTCTCAGAACCTATATCTCTATAGGAGTCTTTGTCTGCCAGCAACTAAGTGGAATTATTTTCGTCATGGGGTTTTCGACGTATTTATTCCAGCTTGCTGGTGTGGCGATCTACAGCTCTTTTGACCTAGGAATTGGAGTCACCGCCTGCGGCGTGGTGGGAACTATCGTTTCCTGGTTCCTGGTCAACTCCTGCGGAAGACGAAAAATCTTCCTCAGCGGAATGGTGGGACTCACGGTGTGTCTAATATTGATCGGAATACTAGATGTGGTCCCTACGCGGGCAGCGGGTTGGATGCAGGCGTCTTTTACGGTTGTATACGCTCTGATATACCAAGCTACCATTGGATCGATTGCATTCGTCCTTCTTGGTGAAGTCTCATCCACGAGACTGCGAGCAAAGACCACCGCCCTTGCTACAGCAACACAGTCCGGCTTTGGGATCGCAATGAACGTTGCAGTTCCATATATGGTCAATCCCGACGCGGGGAACATGAACGGGAAAGTTGGCTTCGTCTTTGGAGGTCTGGCGCTGGCTTGTACAGTCGCTTCCTACTTCTACGTGCCAGAGTTAAAGGGGCGCACCTTCGACGAAATCGACATACTCTTCGCCAACCGTGTTCCGCCGAGAAGGATGGGCCATTATCTGATCAACCACTACTGATTGTACTATTTTTTGAAAGGCAGCTTCGTGGCCGTTGTATTTTTAATACCTCTACAAGACTTTAATAACTAATTTTCTAAATACTCAATGAAGAGTGTGCCACCTTCAAAGGTTCACCGAACATGTCGCTGAGGCCAGAATGAAAGGAGAGTGATCAATGCATGTAAAGTAGTTATCATCGCATACTAGGCAGACTGATAGACATGACCGAAAAGGAAAGTAGGGCTTGGTGCTAGGGTTGATGACTCAGGATCCTCCCCTCCCGCTTTTCGGAGGCGGCCAATTTTCTTTGAACGCCGCAAGACAAAGAGTTGAGGCCCAAGTCTTTTAAAGGAGCGATACCCCTTCCGGCCTCGACCGCGATATCTCATCTCTTGTTCTTGCAATTGTGTCTAGTCGTTTCACTTGTTTTCAGAGATCATGTCTGACGAATCATCAACCAATGGCGCTTCGACGCCTGTGACTCCCAAGCTCAGCGGTTTATCACTGACCGAATATGCGGCCAACCCAACGCCTCCCAACGAGCGGAGAGAGCAGGTCTTGCCGGGGCTACCTCGAGATTGGCAGATTCCGCGGGCCTTTCTTCTCCCCAATGGATACCCTGATGTGAGATCTTCCCAATTGTCTGACGATAATCTGCTTCTAATTGTCTGGATTTATGAGCACAGTATCTTCGTTTGATCCTCACATCCCGCGTTTACGAGATCCTGAGCGAGACGCCCCTCCAGCATGCTGTGAATCTGAGCAACCGCCTTGAATGCAAGGTGCTGTTGAAGCGGGAGGATCTGCTGCCGGTTTTCAGCTTCAAGCTCCGTGGAGCTTACAATAAAATGGCTCATCTGAGTCCGGAACAGCGATGGAAGGGTGTTATTGCGTGCTCAGCAGGTGAGCCTCATAATCATACTGGTCGAGATCACCTGCTAATATGCGGTTTCTCTTTCTAGGTAATCATGCGCAGGGAGTCGCATTCTCTGCCCGGAAATTGAAGATCCCGGCCACTATCGTGATGCCCTCCGGTACCCCTGCTATCAAGCATCTCAACGTTTCGCGCCTCGGCGGCAGTGTGGTGTTGCACGGAAACGACTTTGATGCCGCCAAGGAGGAGGCCCACCGTTTGGAGAAAGTGCATGATCTTACGAATATCCCCCCCTTCGACGATCCCTATGTCATCGCTGGGCAAGGAACTAGCGGTATGGAATTACTGCGGCAGGCGAATCTGCAGAATCTGGAGGCAGTCTTCTGCTGTGTCGGCGGAGGTGGATTGATCGCCGGTGTCGGGGTGTATATCAAGCGCATCGCGCCACACGTCAAGGTGATCGGGGTCGAGACTTACGATGCCAACGCGATGGTGCAGTCTCTGCAGAAGGGCGAGAGGGTCACTCTGAAGGAAGTTGGACTCTTCGCGGATGGTGCCGCCGTCAAGGCTGTTGGTGAGGAGACGTTCCGCATCTGCCGCGAAGTCGTGGACGAGATCATCCAAGTGAGCACCGATGAGACATGTGCGGCCATTAAGGATGCTTTCGAGGATACCCGTTCTATCGTGGAGCCTGCGGGTGCGCTTGCCATTGCAGGCCTCAAGAAATATGTTGCGAAATACCCGAACCCGGATCCCAAGCGGGAGCTGGTTGCCATCACTTCAGGCGCCAACATGGACTTCAACAGGCTCAGGTTTGTCGCTGAGCGGGCTGCCTTGGGAGAAAGAAAGGAGGCGCTGCTGAGCGTTACCATCCCCGAGTGCCCTGGTGCGTTTTCGAAGTTGGTTGAGGTTATTATGCCTCAGGCTGTCACCGCGTTCAGCTACCGTTACGCAACTGCAGAGTCGGCCGATATCCTCATGGGTATCTCGCTGTCTGCTTCAACCAGCAGAGCTGATCTGGCCAGCATCGTCGCCGAACTGGCGAAGAACGGCATGACCGCAACCGATCTCAGTGATGACGAGTTCGCAAAGACGCATCTGCGCTACCTTGTCGGCGGCCGCAGCAACGTCAAAGACGAGCGCCTCTTTATGTTCCAATTCCCCGAACGCCCGGGTGCTCTAGCCAAGTTCCTCACGACCCTTCGCCCCCACCAGAACATCTCTCTGTTCCATTACCAGAACTATGGCGGAGACGTTGGCAAGGTGCTAGCAGGTATCCAGTGCCCTGATGAGGAGAAGGCTGAACTTGAGGCCTTCCTCCGGGACCTGGGCTATCCCTTCACTGAGTGCACGGATTCGCCCACCTACCAGAAGTTCTTGCGCGATAACTAGATCAAATAGAGATCTTCGTCTGTCTATCTTTTTACGCGACTTTGCACGACCAGCCCGCTTTTCAACAAGTATCATATACCTTGGACTGGAATCAACGGCCGAAGATGTATTCTGCATGTGGAACATTTGCTTGGCGTTAGGGTGAAGGGGGATTATATATCGAGTATCAATGCTGTATTCTGTAATTATAGCAATTAGATCTTCTTTGGCCACTGTTCATGGGATATATGCTCAGTATATAGACAACCAAAATTGTATTTATGTATCATCGAAAGAGCAGTATTGTATATGGCGCGGATAGGGCCAATCACCGTCTCGGATTGTCGGAGCCGGAAGCGCGGCGATACTGAATTGCCGACCAACATTTGCTCCCGGAGACTCCCAAGGTGATCAGCTCCACGGTATTTGATTGCGAGACCGTCGAGCCATTTCAAAGCCCTTTCCAGCAGGTTCCCACTGAGGAGGGACATACTGGACTGCAGGATACCTTTTAACATCAGTTCCACTACCGGCACCAGGGTAACCGCGTCCTGACGCTCGCCGCAACGATGTTTCCCTTCCGATCTCTTCTCACCTCCGGGGCTTCCCTTCGTCAATTCCTCACTCGTCAGACACTCTCTCGGTCTATTGTCTCGCGATCATTTTCACAATTGTCCAAGATCTCCAGCAGTAACGCCCTGCGATTCTGGAGACCACAGGCCGGAAATGGCGCCGCTGCGAGCGTCGGAGCTCTCGAGCAAGTTCGGGGGATGAAGACGCGGTCATCCGTAAAGAGACTGTGTGACGGATGCAAGGTACGGATATTTTCTACGGCTGTGCCATCTGGAGATAGTAGTTGTGGGACATGTTTCATATACTAACACCGAGGGATCGACAGCCTGTTCGGAGAAAGAACCGGGTCTATATCATCTGGTAAGTTTCTCATCATCAAGCCAAAAATCGGTGAACATTGTGACCAATCTGACTTTTGTCTTTTTTAACAGTTCCAAGAACCCGAAGCACAAGCAACGACAAGGGAAATAAACGCTGTATTCTAGTGTGGCGATTTGATAGGGAAATCGAGGCGATGAAAAAGAAAAATACCCCCGATATTAACAGGCCGGTCATCTACAACAAGATCCCAGTGTTCGTCATTGTCGAATCTACATTCCAGCGTTTATTCGCGAATAAAGACAATATTCTCTAAGATAAGGATGGGAGACATGCATACCCGAGCTCTTCGTCTTCGCCCGTGGTTTCGACGGTGGATATAACGTACGAATACTCAAGTGTCGATTTTTGTGGCACACCCGGATTCCTGTTTTTGACGCCTTTTTTATGTATTATAGCCAGGTCATTTTGGGTTTCTTCCATGTGTTCTAGATGTCGTTCAACAGGACTGTTTACGGCGCACACGATGCATGTTTTAGCCTCTATTGTTGAAAATGAGACTCCTCTATATCTTCTGTTGTTTTCTTCAATATACACTTACCATTGGATTGTTTGATCTCAAACTAATGATACGTTCAAATTACTCTTCAGGAATAGGCAAACATTTTTCCCGCAACTGGCTTACACTTATGGCAATGAGTGGAACTTAGAGTATGGAACATTGCCAATTCATGCAATATCATTTGCCCCTAACTGCAACTTTCGTTCATCGGTTATAGTAGATTATATATTAACAGACCGCGAGAAACGCACAATGGCCTCTCTTCTTGAAAAGCCCCTCCGTTAGAATTAAACCCTTAACCTTATGTCATTTGTGCATAACCTGTATCTAGTAGCTTGCATTTCGATCGACGCAGCACCTAAACCTGCTCAGCAGGACCACCATTAGTAGCGGGTGCGGCCTCAGCAGTAACCGCAGGAGTCGACACTGGCCCATCAGCTGCTCTCTCTTCTTCTTTCTCATGGTAAGCTCTCTCGCGCGCGTCAGGCAGCCTTTCTCTATCTCCGCGATCATATAAACGGAGATCCAAGTCACTAATGTCAATCTTCCGGTGACCCAGAAGCACAACGAATCCGAGGCAAGGTTTCGTGAGCAGGTCCAGAATTCCATAAAAGATCTGCTCCGAGTCCGGGGCGATGACATTGCCACCTTCTGAACAAGCCCAGCAGATGGGATAGAGGATCCATAGAGTACAGAGACAGGGGGCCAGGATCATGTATAGTTTTCGAATATTTCCGCCCATGTAGTTCGCATGCTTGATCCCCTCGTAGACGATGTTTTCTAAAGAGAGGAATAATGCAACGGCCCCGATTGTGAAGTAGCCCCATCGATAAGAATCGGGGACGAGGGTGCCGATGGAGAAGAGGATGACGAAGACGATTTGTAGCATGATGGTGTATAGGATCGTGTGCCAGTATACACCGGCAGTAAGGAGCAAGTTGAATATAATCAGGGGCATTGTGATGAGCATGTTAGATGCCGTTAGGATCATTTCGAACAGGTTTCTTGACGTGCGTACATACCAGTCTACATATCGGATCCAGAACACCTGTCGAGTCGGCCCAGCGACATCACTCTCACTTCTCATGAATTCTGGCGTTACAGCCAGAGAACTAAGATCAGCAGCCATTGTATAGTAACAGAAACCGGTGACTATGATGATCAAAACGGTGATGTAGTGAAAGATACGATCTGTTCGTGGAGTCCACCAGAGAAGACCGAGCATGATAATGAGACAGAAGTAGTCTATAGCAAACACGGTCCATAACCAATCACTGCCACGGGTAGTGATATGAATCGCAGCGGGTGGTGGATTATGTTTGAGCACATCATTGCGCTTGATGATCATTGATATTGTATCCATTGTATATTCGAAAATTGATTCCGGGGGGTGTATACAAATTTACTAATTGGAGATAGTAGAAGTAGCCGGCTCGAAATGCTCATTAGAGAAGCCTTGACCATTGAAAGCATTGAAAGAAGGCTCCATAGGACAATTTATGATGCATGATGGGCTTCACTGGTGGAACTGGCCGGA
Organism: Paecilomyces formosus; assembly: GCA_029606185.1. Classification (NCBI taxonomy): domain Eukaryota; kingdom Fungi; phylum Ascomycota; class Eurotiomycetes; order Eurotiales; family Thermoascaceae; genus Paecilomyces; species Paecilomyces formosus. The sequence goes on from JAPVCB010000029.1 coordinate 1,347,823, forward strand.
AGTGACAAAAACCTGCAAATATATCGCTCTGAATCGGATCAACAGTAAAATTGATGTTTATAGTCAGACTCTGATCGTCATGCCAATGGAAAACTCAGGAATAACAACATCACACGATCATTTCTTAGTAGTAGGCGATGGACTACGGAATTCGCCAGGTCACGAAACATTTTGGTGAGGATGGAATATTCCGATCGAAGACAGGCCACTCGCAATCAATGTATCCCGATGAGGCCTGTCAGCATTAATCAACCGCTGTGGCGTGACGAAGCGTTTCTTTTTGAGCACCAATCAATGGGTCTAGAAATTAGAAAAATTAGACCACCAAAGAAAAGAGGGCATTCTTAGTACTATAATTATGGGTTAGTTTTATTGCAGTAAAGTTGCTGAGATCCACGAGGTCTGTTCTATGATTCGCGTAGCACAATAATCATATAAGCAAACGAACCCTAGAGTTGATCCCAGAGGCCAATTATAGTTGAATTTTCAAATCAAGTATTTCTAAGGCGTAGTAGAGTTTGCTAGAAATCTGCTTCATATTTCATCTACGGCCGTTTAAAAAGGCCTGATCATGCGATACGGAGTTCCTGGAGTTAGTGATCCGCAGTGGCATGTACTACTTAATCGGACTAGAATATCACTACCACAATTTCTCTCTTTGTGCTAGAAGATACTGCTTTGAGTAAAAGGGCAACTCGTGATCGCTGCCGAATTGGATCTGACTATTGTCATTCTAATAATTGGGGCTAATTCTATCAAGTCCCACTAGTTTTATAAATCTCATGATGGGCTCTCAAATATGATGTGGGAGGCTCACCTGGCATGTAAGGCTATTTCATCCACCTCCATTATTAATGTGCGAACCTCTTTGGTTCTATTTCATTTCCGAGTTTGAACCGGAGTATCATTAACCAAGCAACCAGGTTGACGCCAGCCTCGATTATGATCTTGAAAGAAGCGGCTATCAAGCATATCTTCTCATGAACTGGTTTTTACACCCGCTTCTTTATTCGAGTCCAGATCGTAAGCAAGCAATGCCTCGTAACGATAACTAGGGTTTTTGAAAATCAGAACTGTACGCGTAATTTCTCGTTTTCCCGTGAGGATATCTCCCCGCTGGTCCATCAGGAAAGAAAATCGAGTGAAACTGCTTTATATTATAATATATGGAGAACTGGAGCTGAGAGTTTGAGTTTGAGCCGCAATAAACAGCACGGCTCAGCAGGCATGGGAACCATTATGGTCATCCGGCGGAAACGGCGCCAATTTGAGCTGCAAACGAACTCGGATATGGGAATCACGAAAAAAGCCTCACGGAAAGGAACGTGCTACCACTTGCGAGATTTCATCTATTTTCTCATCAGCATTCACATTACAATAGCTTGTGAAAGAACGTCGTACCTCTCATTCCCTGCATGGCCTCGAATGCAATGGAGTAATTCGAGAGTCCCTTGATAGCAAGCTGCAGGCCTTTGTAAAGATCATTTATGAAACCTGCGAGAAGTAGGTTCTCATTGTCGCCGTCTCCATTGAGAGAGAAAGATGTGCTAGTATTGTCACGCAGAGTACGCGTTTTGAAACATAGCATAAGCAGCGCATAGCTACTCTGCATCACACAGCAGGCGAATGTCGGCATTGTGCGTGGTACCTCTATAGTTGATAGCTCTGACAAACATGGAGGGGTGATGAACGATATAGAGTTGTCCGGGTTAGGATAGGGCAGGTTGTCGATAAGTGTGACGATGCTGAGTGCTGAGTGGAGACATATCTTGGAGGAGGCGTGGGCCGAGAAAGAAAAACGCAGACCAAGGTCTTCGGCGGATAATGATCCATAATCAGGCGGGGATGGCATTGAAGACGGGCTCATCATGGGTAAGGAGTTCATAGCTTGGCAGCCGCACCTGTCCTTAGCAGTCGACTTATTTGCGACTCCAAGGTCACAGTGCCGTTTAAGGAATATGGGTATGTCTGAAAATGCGCAGAATCGATGGGTCTTGATCCTCGCACTGATAGTGGTTAGCTCCACAACAGCATATCGGGTATGTAGTCCTTACCTGTGTAATTTTATTTCAGCTATCAACCGGGTAGCTTTGGCAACTACAGCTTCAGATGAGTCGACTGGGGCTGTAGTTGAAACCTGAGATAAGGAACTCCTGTCTTCTTCATTGAGAAGTGACTCAATCTGATCGTCTAACTCTAGCATTCGCTGAGGAACCCATGATAGGTCTGACCAGGCCTTCAAAGACTTGTCAAGGTCATGGACGAACTTTGTGGCAGCAAGTATAGTTTGTTGGGATTTTATTAAATATGACCATCCCTTCGGCAGTCAGCACAGTTCGTGATATAGCAAGAGCTGGGTGACTCACCTGGGAGTCTGAGACGAAAATTGGAAGTGGCGTGACGAATCGGCCGTCATATATATCAAAAACAGCTGGCTGTAAAGTCTTTAGAACCACTCTCAAACACTGGACAGGTACTACATACTGTGTTACTAACTATGGAGCCTTGGCATGCGGTGACATACTAGAAGTAAATTAGATCGAACCGCACTCCAGGGCAAAGTGTGGAACTTACCGTCATCCACCAGGCCCGTCTTCTCGCCTCTGCGAACTGGTCATTCTCAGTAGCTTCGTGTAGTGACATGCTCATTGCCGCGGTCAGAGCCTGCCCTGCACGATTCCTCATTTTAGTCATATTTCCCCTTTGAGCGTATTCGTACACGCTGAGCAGATTGAGTGCTAGAATGCTTTCCAAGGAGACGGGAACCTTTGGATGGAAATGCTCGCGGTTTAACTCATGAGTCCCTTCAGAAAGAGCATCGGAGGGGTTGACGCTTGAATGTAACAGCTCAGAATCTGCTTCAATTGACTCCAGGGCCGACTGGGCAAATGACTGAGCATAATCTCTCCTTAGTCTCACATAGTCTAGTCTCGAAGGGTCAGTCTCGAACGGATGTGGAATGAGGACCAAGAGAGCCGAAATGGCAAGACTCAAAGGCGTTGACGGCTTAAATAAAGAATTCCTGTCTGAAGCAAGCGGCCGGTTGATGACTGGTAGACGCTCTGGAGGTGGAAGTAGAGGATAATAAGGGTGAATAAAGACGTAGTAGGCGTCCAAACTGTCCAACAATTAGCTCAGTAGGTGACATGGGAAACTACAGAGCCTCACATGTCTTCATCGCTGCCGTATAACTGGACAACGTCCGTTTGAAGAGAACCGGAGGCCGACGTGGGCATTTCCTTCTCGCTTGGAGGAGCGAATATCGTGTCAAAGATATTCTCTATTTCTGAAATTGGCATCTCAACATTAGGGAGTCCAGCACCGGGATCAGTTAGACCAATGAGTTGGTTGAACCACGCTGTATTAGGGGAGCGTAAGCGGGATGGGCATCCAACTGTCTAAGAGTGGTGGCCTACCATCATCGGTAAAGCTGAGGTCAGTCGACGGCTCACTGCTGTTCCTCTCAGCAAGGTTCACGTCTTGAGACTGGTCCTGCTGCTGTACAGGTTCCTGTTTGGTCTTTTTCCTATAGACACGAGGGCCCCCGCGCCTACTTGGGATATAACAGCAAGTTATGTCCCTCGCAATGCAATTGGCACACCGCTCTTGGCCATCACAACGGGTGCGTAACGATCGACTGTTCAGGAATCAGTACCAGATTTCGATTTAGACTAATCAGGCTTAACAAAAACATACCAAGAAAGACATGCAAGCTTTACAGGGGGTTTGCTAAACTTGCGCCGTTTCTGGGGTTGAAGATGTGGCGTACTAGAACTCTGAGACCGGTCTTCACTTGATGAGATCGACGCCATGCTGCGAACGCCCGGCTGCCAAACGTCCATGCAGCGCCCTAGAACTTGACCGTCAATTGTGTGGAGAAGCAGTCGTGAGGGCATTCGCCGTCTTTTAGGGATTCGCAGAAGAGAGCAAATCCCGCCCGGGACACAACCAAATCCCGCTCTAGATATTTGTCTCGCCACACGCCGAAGGCCAGACCATCACGGCATCGCTCCAACGTCCAACTCCATTTAGTTCTCCTCTCGAGTCTCACCTGTCAGCAGATAATATTCATTCTTAGTCAGAATATTATTTACTAATGGTCAGCACCGAAATAGCTCACTGGAATACAGCCGACAGCTCCATGATCTTATGACGACTGAACCTCGTTTTCAACATTTGCCCAAGCAATCGATGTATGTACATGCCGTACCAGGCCGTAGCGTAAATAACACATCATTGTATGTGCATTCATATGGTGGTGACGTTGTTGAAACGAGATCAAAATCGGATATCAGCATTAACGTGATTTGGTTTGATTATATGCTCGCCTATAACAGCCCTAGTGAATGGACAGAACAATCTCATCGACAACTAGATCATTACGCAAGCAGATTAACTCTCACATACCACTACACGATATCAAGCGTCCTGGGCGATCAATTGGATTCGAGACTAAGTGGAAGCACGATAAAGCCACAAGCGTTTCTACACAGGAACAGCGATAGTTCTATCAAATCTAGTAGCCATAGGAATCCAGATCATCAGTATTCCGATCTCGGTTTCGATCGAGATCTCGAGCGTGACATCCTCATCTGGCCTCCAGAGCTACGGCCTGCGTTTGTCGATTGATTTGAGTTCCTCCTCCGAGACCGCGATCCGTGCCTTGGACCACGCTTGTTGTTCGGGAAAGTGGCTGAATCTTGCATTTGGCTGATGTTGGTCTAGATGTCGATGCGCATATTAGGTGGTTTGAATATCGATTGTTAGATCGGAGACCATACCAATACGTCCACATCTCTCTGCAGTCGATGGAGAATGTCAGTCTATGCTATCATCCATCTTTGAGGAAACTTAGAAGAAAGTAATACAATTCTGTCCGGATCTCTTCTGCCAATCTGATCTCTGGGATCTGTCTGGTCGCCTTCCGAAACACCCTCGCGTGGAAGATTGAGCATCTCACTAGAGTTGGCTGCTCTTCGTGCGGTCATGATTAGGGCGGGTTGTAATCCAAATTTCTGCTCTCTAATAATGATATAGGGCGGAAGATATCTGGCTGTTGTGGATTAATATTTAAAAGTTAAGATCCTCCTTGGTATAAAGTCCTCTTATCTGATATTCAGTGAGGGCCTAGTCATGGTGGCGTTTTCTAACGTCAACATGACAACTTATATGTATGTTGTGTTCGGGAGAAAAGAATATCTACCGTAGTTTTGGCGGAGGTTGTCTCCGGAAATTGCCTCGAGATGCCCAAGCCATGAACTGCCTGGCGCTCCCGAGGAGTCCTAGTACCACTCGACTCGACACGTTACTGCTAGAGAAGAAAGAAAACGGGTGGGACTCCGAGTACGAGTTGGGATTGCAATTGAAATACAAGGATGAAGTATTACCGCGTTGGTAACGGTGCATGGCGAGCCAGCGTGTTTTGTCGGGATGTACGAGCTATTATCTAAACGTCTTTCTTGCCTGATCTGTACATTTACTCAGGATCAGCTCTCATTTAGATTTTAAATCGAAAACTATCAACTTTTTACGGTATACGTGGTTATACCGATATCTCTCTTTGCTCGTTTAGTATGATATTGGGATCTCTATTCATCGGCTGAGGTAGAATAACAGGAGCATAGTTGAAAGGCTAGCTACTGCAGATGAATGGTTGGCAAAGTTTGTTTTGTGAAAGATGCGTGATGGGACCGTCAACAGGCTGGAATTTAGAGTGCACTGAACCAGTCTTTCTCAATTTGACGATAATATTCCATCGTACAAGAGTTTTCCTGAAAGATGCCGTTGCCATCATTTTCATGCCACTCCTGAATGATCTTGTTTGCATTATCTATGATCCTCTTCTTTTTCTCGGCTTCCCCTTTTTTGTCCCAGCGTCTCATTGCCATCACGCTTGCCCGGCGGTTGAGGACAGTTAGAAAGTATGGATGGAACTCGACGAGCTTACCGGCAATATCGTCGCTGTAGCCGATACCGTAATACCGATGAAAAGAGTTCTTCCAGTTTTGAAGTCTGTTGTCATCTTCAGTATTCTCTGAATACTTTCTTATGGTCGCAGCATCCATCTTCACTCTTCCTCCATGAGCTGTGATATTTCTGTCGGCAACAGTTGCTGGATCCCTTAAGAAGCTCCAATCATCCAATACAGTCGCTCGGATAAGATACATTTCATCGTCATATCCATCAAGCTGGTCAAGTCGCTCAAGAATTGAGATGCCTTCTGGATTTCCCATGCGCAATTTGCTCTCGTCAAGCTCCATATTGCTTGATTTGAGGTCTTCCATCACTTGATTCTTTTCTGTGGCTGTTGGGGGAATGCTCATTGTCCGTCTGAGAAAAAAGATGGCACTCCAAGTCTTTTAAAAGATAATGTTATCTTGGGAAATATTCAAAGTCAGATTGGAAGAGTTAGAAATTACCTTTTCGCTAAGAAGCATCTTTGAATTCTTCGAGTGATGATCCGAGGCTTTGCGGCGTTTTGATCTCTTCAAACCCATGGTGTGCTGTCGTTACCTGTGATATCTTCCGCTCTGTTGAATCGTTGGTAAATCCCATAAGCAATGAATTGTTGTAGGGATCTGGAGGCCACGTGCCTATCTTATAGTGAATATGAAGCCCCATATTAGTATTATGCAGGTTAGGAATCACAGCTCGGAATTGAAAGACATGCAGGGTAGAGATCAGTGTACAAAGAGCACACGTCTGTTGCTCCTTCAAAGACCAATCTCAAACGACTAAAGAATGGAATCACAGATTACTACTAAGCTGAGCCGGAAGGATCTGTAATATGAACCAGTATTAATAAACTATTGTCAACAAAGAACATAAAGAAGGAAATAACCGATTAATGGAAGATTCATGCTTCTTGTAAATGTAAGACCCTCATGTAGTCTCGTATATCTTCTGTTAAGGGCCGGGAACTTGCGACATAAATAATGAAGGTGTGTGTGTGTGTATATAAACTAAGAAACTACATGCTATTTGGTCTTTGTTTACCTATATTCTTGTCTGAGTTGTCAATCATAACTTCGTGAGGAAGCAAGATATCCAGGATCCTGCCTTTATTAGAGACCATATCATAATAGCTAATATGGAGCCTCACTGTTCCGTAGTTCTGGTGCTTGCTACATTTTTTTTCTTTAATCAACGTTAACAGAAATAGACGTAGATAAAAGGCAACGGGCCCGGGCTAGTGCCAACTATAAAAAGCAATGTCAGTCTGGATAGGGGTAACAGAAGCAAGAATCTATGGTTACATACCTTTACTTCTGGGGGACTATGCCACTGCACATAGAATCCTTTAATGTGTTCTAAGTTTTGATTGCAATAGTCTTCGGCGGAATTACACAGCTGGCCTTCCAAGTAAAAGAGGCTCTACATTGTTTAGCCAGTGCTCTTGAATAGCTGGGAAGCGGCGTTGCGGCATAGAGTAAGATGGAGACATTGCGGATTTAACGACAATATCCACGAATTTTTTATCATATGGAGAAGCATTGGTCTGTATTCAAGTTGTGAGAAAGGCAGAAATTTATAAGCGGTTCCTATTAAATGTAAGAAGCCAGCTAACTCCATTAGAAATCTCGAGTCTAGCATATTACATTCCTTTCGCACAGTACTTCCCTTCACTTCAGAAGGGCATTTTCAAAAACGATTTAGAACTATGGTATCGACTACATCGCCAACGATGTCATTCGCTTGGCAGAGGATCTATCTTATCTACCTTATCTAGAGTAAACCGTTGAACAAACTCTGATTCTTGGAATGATGATGCCAATGCCCAGAGAATTGCACCATCTCCGCTAACCCCGCGAATCTGTAGCTTAATTTTATATCTGTACACTAAGATAATGTCCAGCAGGATCAGTGGCGATGCTAATTGGGCGGTTTTTGCTCGGGTCCGTATGGCGTGCTCTCTCGGCATGGCGTGCTCGTTCGGTAGTGCCATTCCGATTGGAGATCTGGATACGATCTCGATAAGGCTGAAGAGGGGCAGAACCATAGATAACTTTATAGACTGTAGATTGTGTTCTATTTAGACGTCGTTGTTGGTATATTGGTGTATGTTGTATTGTGATATCCCCAGGAAGATATTCGCGACGCTATGCAGTCGAGACACTACCGTCTGAGGGAACGGCACTAGGATGAGACTACAGACAGGATACGACATCATATGAGGACAGTAGGCAGGGTCCTTTTGTTCATAATCAACTGGTAGGCCGATATCTCGATGTGACTCTGTATTCTCAATGGACACATTGCATGTCGACGGCTTTCCTTATTCGGATAATCACATTTTTTCAAACGCAAAACATCACTGGCTGGAGAACGGCAACTATCTTCCCCTTGCTGGTAGATGCCCCTTTGGGTATTGGACAAGACGTTCAGAATTGGCCGTGTCATCTCAACTCAGCACTGCCAAGGTTGTCTTTTGGCGAGGACAGGATAGATAGCAGAGCCTAACGCGTCATCTGCCCATCTTGAAACAGTCGCCAACATGTCACGGTGGTATTCTGAATCTCTCCTAGCCTTGATAACTAGTTCACTGTCTGGGGATCAGTCGGAGCATTCTTGGCGCCTGGGCCGTTCCACAGGCGGGAGATAGGGATTTCTCTGGGGATCGAGGGACCGGTCCGCCACCGAAGGCGAGCAGAAGGAGGGTAGAAGCGAGTTGATTGAGCGCTGTTGTTATTTATGCCCCTGACGGCCTGGAGACAGCCGCACGATCAGCGCGCGTTGGTGTCTTGGCCGCCCGCGAGATTCGTATTCATGGGGCGAAGGTTGACCATCCAAGAGTCGCAATGGTCTTGCGCGGCCCGCTCTAAAACACCTGCCAAGACGCCGTGCGGGCCTCACGGTTGAGCAGGACGAAGATACCACAACGCCCTCGCAGCATGGTTAAGTGGTCGTTGACGGTCTGTGCCGGCACCCGATCGACTTTGCTGTTTGGCCTTTTGGATCGCAGCAAAGCACGTTTCTTCTCTTTGCTTGTCATATCTTTCTTTTTCTTTTCTCGCTGTTCGCATCCATGGTGATGCTGTCTTCTCTTCCCGTCACTCATTGACAATCTTAATCAATCAATTACGGCCACCAAAATGATATCGCTATGGTGGATTGTGCCCCTGCTGTTCAGTCGCAATGTGGCCGCAGATGCTATCGCGGACGATGACCTCCAAACCTTCATCACGGTACGTTGGAACCAGACTGGGCTGCCATGTTCTCCCCGGAAAACCATTTAGCTGACGAAAACAGCGGCCGGAGATCAGAGCGCCCAGATTCGACATCACGTACCATGACCGACGCCTGGTGACGCCGGGGTACTGGTTTGTTGCCCCTTATACCGTCCTGGAGATGGAACCTCCCACAAAGAAATGGATGCCCTGCCAGGTGGGACCGCACATCTACGATGGAGATGGGGTAAGAGAGCTTGAGGACCCTCGCGGAATATAAATCTACAGAGACTGACAAGAAACAGAATCTGGTCTGGTCTGGCTCGTGTCTGTTCGAAAACCGGAATACATTCGACTTCAAAGCGCTTGATAACGTCGATAATAATACCCATGTCTCCTTCATCGTGCAGCAAGGTTACCAACAGAATGGTGACAAAAAGGGCGGCGCAATTGTCCTCGATGGCCGTCTCGAATACGAGGACGTAGTTCCGGTGACCAACGACCTGGGCGCATTTGATATCCACGAATTCAATGTTTTAGACGGCGGGAAAACGGCTCTCTCCACTGCTTACAGACCGGAATATCTGGACTACAGCGAACTGGGCCGGCCAGATGACCATGGTTGGGTTCACACCGGAGGCTTCGTCGAGTTGGATGTCGCGACGGGCGATGTGATCTACGAATGGAGAAGTCTTGGGCACATCCCAATGGAGGAGAGCACGTTTCCTAGTCCCGAGCCTCCTCCGATGGATCCTCCTGGCTGGGATTATATGTAAGTTGACTGATCTTGTTATTGTTAGCGAGCCCCTCCCTTATCTGACGAACCGATGCAGCCACGTCAATTCCGTCGACAAGAATGCCGATGGAGATTACCTTCTCTCCTGTCGATTCACGGATACTATCTACCTCATTTCTGGAACGACTGGGGACATCATCTGGCGCCTGGGCGGCAAATGGTCTAACTTCGAGCTCATCGACTTCCGTTTTTATCGACAGCACCATGCCCGCTTCGTCGAGCACAACAGCACCCACACCACTATCTCTTTCCTCAATAACGCTTCAGACGAGCAGTCCCAGGATGACATCCGCTCCTCGGCTCTCATTGTCCAGCTCGACACCGTGAACATGAAAGCTACCGTCGTCCACCGCTACGGCCGCCCCGATGGAGCCCTGTCAAGACTCCGCGGCAATGTCCAACTGCTCAAGAACGGAAACGTCTTCGTTGGATGGAGTGAACAGGGCTATCATAGCGAATTTACGCCGGACGGAACCTGCGTGATGGAAGCTCGATTCACCTCCCCCCGTTACTCGACCTACCGCGCGTACAAGTACGACTTCCACGGCCGTCCCGCGGAGCCCCCGGCGCTCAAGGCCTTTGTCTACGGCGCCAGGGACACAGATGTCTCGACGGTGGTCTACGTGAGCTGGAACGGCGCCACCGACGTTGCCTCCTGGAACTTCTACGCCCAAGCCGACGCTGCCAGCCCCCGCGTTCTCATCGGCAACATCCCCTTCGGCGGGTTTGAAACCATGTTCATCGCCGACGGCTACATGAACTGGATCTCCGCAGAGGCTCTCGACGTAGCCGGAAACCCGATGGGCATGTCGGACGTACACGAGAGCGCAGCACCTCCTGACTGGGTTGCAGCCGGATTCCACGCCTCTGACCGACTCCCGATCCCCGAAGATCCGATGGCCTCCGTCTCGTCCGAGCACGAGGAAGAAGTCGAAGACAAGGAAGAAGCCCAAAAGGCAGCCGACAAGGCATACGACTTCGTCGGTGGTATCGGCGGCCTCTTGATCTTCGTCCTCGTCGCCTGTTCCGCAGGCGGCATCGTGGCCTGTTTCTCCTGCTGTCTGAAACGGCGGACCAGACGATCCTACGCTCAAATTCCCTTGGAGGAAACGGCCCCTACTCCCCTAACGGCCGATACTCCTGCTCATCATTAATCGCTAATGCAACGCATCGTCAAAAAGTCGATTCGAAGGAAGAAAGAGGAAACCTCATAAAAAATGCAAGAAGAAAAGAAAAGCAGAACACAGGGCTGGGACCAGTCACCTCATCACATCTATTCCATTCACATGCATAGACCGGCGTACCTGGCGTTTTCCATATCATATCATCCATCACATACACCTAGCCATGGAAGGGGAGAATCTTGAAAGTTATGGCTGATTTCATCTCATCTAGTTACTTGTCTGCTTATTAGTTTGTTACATATGGCGTGTGTTGTGTACGTCTATGCATTGTATTATCATGATATCAGCAATGTATATAACTGGATTGGGATCGGATCGGATTAGACTTTGTCGAGAACAATCAATGAATCAAATCAAGTTACATAAAACGATTCAAATAATTGACGTATTCCTTATTTCTAGATGTTGAGCTTGTCTCGCGTATCGGGGTGGATTCCCTCGTGAGGGTGTTCGGGGGTTTGGCGTGAAGGTGCGCATGATAGTTATTGTTACGTGTACCTGGCTCAATCTACGATTCTATAAAAATCTGGATAGGATACTACTGTGCACATTCTCAGAAAGATTTCATTTTCAATTTGAAACTCGAAGATTAACTGGATAGGTTGGAATTACTACTAGAGGCCCGAAAAGAGAAACTTCATCTGGAAACTTGCTGCAATTATCATGGAGGTAATTTCGTGCATGTGTCCACTAGCCCGGAAGAAATAACGGCAGCATAGGAGTGGTATCATTCATAGAAAACAATTATGGAATCATAAATCGTGAAAGCTCGTCGGCTGCGCCATTGGTCGTAGAAAAGAGTCCATCGTCGAGGATCCGTTGGAACGAGCTTGCATAGTTCATTCGACACGCTCAACCTCCGCGCAACTTGCAGGTGCAGCGGTCACCTAGAAAACAACGTTCAATACCTTCCCAGCTTTCACTGGACCCTGCAGTTGCATAGCAAAGCGTCTGTCGTCTTTTATTTGATAAGTCCTCGAGTTCATCAGCGCCTTCTCTAGCTTGCGCGCCGCCTCTCGCAGCTGATCATTGTTGAACATATGCATACGCAGGATCGCATCGACGTATTCGAGGCCGCCTTTTCTCGCAAACACGAGCAGGGGGATAGCCCATCTTTCTTTCAGATCCAACTTCATGGGCCAGTCCCAAATGGTGATGTGCAGGTGTAGCACACGCAGGGAGGTGAAGTTCTGCGCCATGGCACTACATGCTAGATACCATGTCATATCGCTGCGGATTTTGAACTTGCGGAACTCTGTGAGCCGAGGCTCATTGTATCCGATGTAATTGAGCTCCAGGTGCCGAATGGCGTTCTGTGCAACAATGGGGGTATTTTTCAGGAAGAGGTTGATGGCTTTCGTGGAACGGAACACGAACTGCGTGTTCGAGTATAAGAACAGAGCTGTCTCGCGGTATACATCCCAACAGGTGTACACCAAGGCAGTCGGGATCGCTGGAGGGGACTTTTTCCTTGGCATCAGGTCATGAATCTTATGATGGTAAGGAGAAAGGCGGGTGTGACGCAGACGGTACTGACGCTTCGAGCTGTCTGTGTTTGGCACGCGGGAGCGATATATGTTGGCTCGATAGGTACCGAAGACGTATTCGTATATCTTTGTGCGTATTTCACCAGGCAGTTGGAAGAAGAGACTGTTTTGTTGGACAGGCTGGTCGATTATCCTCATATTTCGGCGGCTGACAGGAGCAACTGGTGCCAGAACGTCTCCGTCGAATTCAACCTGGATAGAAGAGGTCTCCAACATATTCTCGTATTCTATTCCATTGCATTGAGTATCTGGTACCGTCCCCGATGGTTCACAGACTTTATCCTGGAGTATTGGGGCAGCTGAACTCTTCGCAGAAGTAGTAATTCTGTGCTGCATTTCTGTTTGTCTCTCATTTTGAGTCTCGTCAGGCTTGGAAGCCACATGGTGTCTCATTGGAGCCTTTCCTTTATCCACAGCAGGCTTCTTTGCACGCTCATCGTTCCGGGATTTGTCTTTCAGCGGACGGTTGTGTCGTGAGAAACGGTTTCCCCTTTCAGGGGCATCTTTTCCCTGTCGAGCAGAAGCATTCGCATTCGACTGGACTGCTGGTTGCTGGTCGATGACAGCAGGTATATGGGAGCTAGATGCAGGCGCCCCTCGTTTGTTTCCCCTATATCCTCTGCGAGCGTGGGCCCTACCTCTGCCCCTGTCCGTACCTCTGGGACGTCCCGTATGGTTTTGGTTATCCGTGTTCTGGACCTTTGGGGGGTCGGTAGAACTCTGGCTCTATAGATATATCAGTGAAACTCTTATCAGATGAAATGGAAATAATCTAACCTGAGTTAAATTCCATATTTGCTGACTGCCATTTCTGCCTCCCCTGCCGCGACCCCTACCACGGCCTCTCCCTCGTCCCCTTCCTCGTCCTCCCCCACGGCCGCGACCACGGCCACGGGTATTGCTGCTATTTTGCTCCATGGGAGAAGATTCAAGAGGAGGACAAACGTTCCCAACTGGCCTGCACATGATGTAGTTGTGGAGCTTTGGTCTGAGACAATGGGTACGGTGTTCTGATGCGTGCTTGCGCACCTCCACAACACTTCTAGTTCTTGTCTCTAGCCAACGAACGATCCCTGCAATAAGCAGAAATATTCAACCAAAGCCTTATCTCTGACGTGACGATACGTGGTATGAGGAAGAAGGATGAGATCGAAGCCAAAAAAGGCAGGAACAGAACAAGACTGAACGAACGACGATCAGATACAATGAGAGAACTGACGTGTAAACGAATGCACTTCACGTCACAAGTGAATGGTTATTCATCTATTCGATTCGGCTATTGTCTTCTATTCGGGAGAAAAGGACAATGAATAGGGAGGCTGGACGGGCATGACCGATGACAATGAGGCTAGGGAGCCTGTGAATGAATCCTAGACGGGCTGTGCTGGGATTGTGACGTGAGAAGGAAATTGTTCTAGCATCTATGTAGATATGTCTCTGGTTACCTGGACAGGATCATGAGGATTTCCAGTGCAAGAGGACTTGATTCATGGTCTCCCGTCTATTGCAGTCCATTTTGCAAGTATACAATGGGCGATTAGCGTGATCCGGACATTGCCATCTATCTCAGTAATATGCAGAATCAACACCATCTACAGAGTATACTGAGGTGTTGACTGTCCGTATTCCTTTCATTTCCCAACGGTATATATAACACCTGGTAACTAGATGGAGATATGGTAGATGAGACGCTAACCGTCCCCGGAGAATTGTTGAAGAATCCAGCTTTCCTTTCCGCCACCGATCTTTTCCTTCCCCAGCCGCCTCCACTGCCTCTCTTTCTCTTCCTATCCATCCTATCCTATCCTTACCTGAGAGCAGTATACCAATTCGACGGTATATCTCCCACTGCCAATTGATCCCCAATGCCCGTCCTCCCCGCTCGTCCAGCATTGAGCTCTCTGTCTCTGCGAGCTCTATCTTCGTCTTCCCGTGCCGCCGCCGCCGGTCGATCATCGCTGCCCCACCACCAACAGCAACAACAACTCCTTCGTCTTCATCTGCATACTCCTCCTCCTACCCCTATCTCCTCCCCCTACAACCGCTTCTACTCGACGTCCTCTCCTCCGCCTCCGCAGAACCGCCGTTCCGAATTCAAGGTCGTTCCGTTCGTCGTGCTCCTCGCTGTCGGTACCGGCGCATACGTCCTGCTGGTTAAATCTCGCACTGCGAACCGCGCTGTCAAGTCCGGATAAAAAGGGGGATATCCAGTAACCCTTCCTATATCTACGACAAGGATAAAAAGAGAAGAGAAGAGAAGAGAAGAAAGCAAAATGGCCTCGACCCAGAACACCCCCCGCTTCAGCCCCGACCAAGTCGACGTCGTCTTCGTCCTCGGCGGGCCTGGCGCCGGTAAGGGCACGCAATCCGAGAACCTCGTTCGCGACTATGGCTTCACGCACCTGTCGGCCGGTGACTTGCTGCGCGCCGAGCAGGTCCGCGAGGGTAGCCAGTACGGCGATCTGATCCGGAACTACATCAAGGAGGGCAAGATCGTGCCGATGGAAATCACCGTCGCGCTGCTGTCGAACGCCATGTCGGACACGCTGGCCAAGCGCAGCGACAGCGCCAGCGCTGCTACAACCACCACCACCAAGCAGCCGCCCAGGCCTCGTTTCCTGATCGATGGATTCCCGCGCAAGCTCGACCAGGCTGTTTTCTTCGAGGAAACCGTGGCGCCGTCCAAGTTTACGCTCTTCCTCAGCTGTCCGGAGGATGTGCTCGAGACGCGCCTCCTGAAGCGCGGCGAGACGTCCGGGCGGGATGATGATAACATCGAGTCGATCAAGAAGCGCTTCCGCACTTTCGTCGAGACCAGCATGCCGGTCGTCGATGAGTTTAGGAAGCAGGGTAGAGTGGTTGCGGTCGAGGCGGTGGGGACCAAGGAGGATGTGTATGCTCGCATCCAGCAGGGCATTGAGGCCAAGGGAATCACGCCGTTGTAAATGAGAGAGACGTCCCGAAGAGAGAAAGGAAAGAAAAGGAATAAAGTATATAGATTTTTGATTCGTTGGTTTATTTTGGTTTACAAACAAACCTTTCCCCCTTTTTCTCTTTTTCTTCTTTAATCCTCCGATTTTGGTCCCATACTTCATCCAGCGGATGCATCCTATAAGATAGAATAGAACAAAATTCTAGGAGTGAATCACGTCGGTCGGATACGGTAGGCATTCGTAATCACAGTTCAGTTCAATTGTTCATTCGTATTTTCTTTTCTTTTTCTCTTCTTTTTGTTTCCTCTCTCGAATGAGAGAATGAATCTATTCCAATTCCGCTCCCACAGATCGCCATCGGACACTTTTCTGTTCCCCCCAAACCTGACTTCGGGCATCTCCCATTTTTATTCTTCATCAGCAAGTGTAAAGAAGAAGAAAAGAAAAAAGATCTGTTTTTTGTTGTAAACAACGTGACTCATTATCCGACTTGACGATGATCGAATTGAACGATGAAACGAACTGTCCCGATCCGTGAAGTTAAAAAATAAAAAAGGAAAAACAAAAGCATCATGCATACAGAGGGCTCCCTATCTAAGCAACATGAAAAGGACATGAAAATAAGGTAAATAAATGCGGCGGAGGAGTGAAAAAGTGGACATGACTGAGACGGATTTGATCCCCTCCAGTTTCGACGACTTTCGAGGGTATATCATATCTACTCAGCACCACCAGCCACTTCCACCTCGCGGGGTTGCTGCTGCTGCTGCTGCTGCTGCTGCTGATTCCGTCGTCGATCGCCTCCGGCCCTTCCACCCTTCTCGTTGGACTTGGCTTCCTCCGCAGCAGCCTGCAGGCCCTCACGCACGAAGCGCTCCCGCTCCGAACGGATAACGCTCAGAACGCTCTCGAGACTGCGGCGCCAGACCATCAGACGGCCCTGGACCTCGGCCCACTGCTTCTCACCGAAGACACGGTAGGTGGCACGGTGGACCAGGAACTCGGACCGCAGCTGGGACAGCTTGCCCTCCACGAGACCAGCACGGATCGTGTCGATAACCCACTTCTCGACATCCTCTGCGGGCACCCGGAGAGAAGAGGCAATCGTGGAGTACGGCAGGGAGCGAGAGGGGGTCGAGGCAGCCAGAGAAGCAAGGGTGAGCAGGCGCATCTTGTTCTGCAGAGTCTCTCCAGCGTCGGCCAGAACACCACCGGAGATGGAGGACAGAGGAGTCGAGGCAACGAAGTCTTCGTAGGCATCCAGAGTATCCGCAGCGAAGATCTCGAGGAGCTCGAAGAGAGAGGTGTCGCTGGATCGCAGAGCCTGGATGGCGTCGGAAGCGGACAAGGGGGTGAAGTCGAAGATGGTCGGGTTCGAGAAAGCAGCCGTCAGGGCGCGGACAGCCAGATCGCGGGAGTCCTTGCTGGAGGCCTCGTTGGCCGGGATCGTCTGGAGAGCCTGCACCAGATGGTAGAAGGCGAGTTCATCGTCCCCAGCAGCGGTGGCAGCGTCGGACACGGCCAGATGCAGCTTCTGCGAATCCTCCTCGTCCAACTCCCACTGCGCAATCCATGCGGGCAGCTGGGCGGTCAGCTGCGGCTTGAGAGCCTCGTAAGCGTGCGAAGATCCACACTGTCTGAGGACAGCGACAATAGCCAGGAAGACGTGATAGCGGCTGGTGTCGTTGGGCGGGAGGGTGTTGAAGATGGTGCTGAGGATAGACAGTGCTATCGAAGGACCCTGCTGCGGGGAGGAAGTGATCGGCTTGGCGAGATAGGTGCAGATGCGAGAAAGGAACATATCCGGCTTCTCAGCCTGGTGAGACAGGTGAACGAGGAGGTTGTAGGCGGAGGTAATCTCTGTTTTGTCCACATGTTGTAAGCCCTTCATGTTCCTTCAAAAAATCATCCCCATATATCCAACAGCACAGAACTACCACCCACCTTTCTCAG
Source organism: Paecilomyces formosus (assembly GCA_029606185.1). Taxonomy (NCBI): domain Eukaryota; kingdom Fungi; phylum Ascomycota; class Eurotiomycetes; order Eurotiales; family Thermoascaceae; genus Paecilomyces; species Paecilomyces formosus. The sequence continues at coordinate 1,365,403 of JAPVCB010000029.1, forward strand.
GCGCCGCATTCAGGACGGTCGCAGAGGACACGATCTTCTTGAGGACCTCATCGCGCTGCTTCAGGTCCGGTTCCTGCTCATTCTGTTCTTGCTGGCGCAGAGGCTCGAGCAGCGGGGCGACTTCGGCGTGGACGCTGGGCCCCTCGTTCTTGCGCAGGACGTCGATGTACTGGGCGAGCTCCTCGCACAATTCGGTAAAAGAGCCCTCGATGAGGAGGGTGTTTGTCGGAGCCGGCATGCTGGGCTGGCTTGAGCAAAACGGGGATTTGGGGGTGGGTGGTGGAGGGAAAGGTTGGCGTTGGAGACTATCGATAAAGTTGGGGAGAAATTTCAGTGTGTGGTGAGAACTCTTGGCGAAGTCGAAGGCGGAGACGGAGTTGCGATTATTAGAATCAGCGCCAGCACAGAACAGCAGCCCGCGACAGGGTTATTTTTATTTTACTGCGACGAGAGAATATTTACTCAGATCACTGCAATGCTCTCCCTCTTGTCCATGTATGTCTGTGGTTGCGATGCCGTTCGGTGGCAGACCTGCTGTGCTCTTCGCTTCTCTCAAGATCGCTAGTTCGGGACGCAACAGTCATCCAGCACTTCTGAACTACAAAACAATCTGGGGTGCAGATTACAATTATAGCATACATTGTAGATCGATCTCTCTACAAGTCAGATCAGATAACCATCAGACGAAGAATTGTACAATAAGATCCCGTTCGATTATCTATCTACTTTAGCTCGAGCATCGGCCATCAGACAATAAGACACAGAGAATCCAGATTAATCGGTCGTATTAAGTATTGCTGTGCTAGGCGCGGAATGCCAGCGCGAATCATATGCAATCATTAAGGACAGACGTAAGTCGTATGGACGATCATAAGGACAGTAAGGACCAAGACGGTCGGGGAATAAACAATTAATGAAAATTTAAAAAGCCGAAAACTCCATGCTTGCAAAAAGGGATATCTCGCTTCGTCCTCCAAACCGCAATTACGTAGAGAAGCGTGGATGCTTTTGGTCAAACCAGAGGGATGCCGCTGTGCCGTTCCCGGAATATTTACAGAACGAAGCGGAAGCCAGCGAGCAGACCTCCAGCCAGCAGAGCAGCCGAGTAGTCCTGGCCCAGCTTGGCAGCAGAGGCCGCAGAGGACGAAGTGGCCGCAGTGGCCTTTGCAGCAGTGGTCGAGGCGGCAGTGCCACCGGTGGTCGAGGTAGCCATCGTGGTGGCCGCCGCGCTGGAGGCCGCAGCCGAGGAAGTCGACGAAGAAGCGCTGGTGGCGTCCTTTGTACCGCACGTCTTCTCCTGCTGCTTGCACTGCTCCTGGCCGTCCAGATCGTTGGGGTGGTTCTGAATGCACTGGCCGAAGTTGGCCTCGCAGACAAAGTAGGGCAGCGACTGCTTGTACTGAGAAGAGTCGGGGGTGGAACCGTCCGCGCAGACGCAAGAGAAGCTCAGAGAATCCTAAATTGACCGTCAGTCGGTTCCCCGCGATAGTAGCAGAGTAACTAGGGTCGACAAGAAACATACCGGATCGCAGACGTTGGTCTGAGCAGCTCCACCGCAGATCTTCGGGCAGATGTTACGCTGGCCGGTACACCAGGAAGCTAGGATCGCTGTCAGTATCACATTGCATCACAACGGTCGAAACACCGTTCTTTGCATCCGGTGCAACACAACATACCCTTCTCAGTAGAAGAAACCTCGCCAGCGTTGAAACCAGCAGGCAGAGTGTAGTTGGCCTGGGCGGCAATGCCAGCCGCGAAGGCAGAGACCATCAGGACGATCGAGGAACGCATGGTTGATGTATTATTCCGTACGAGTACGTGGGGAAGATGAGAGCCTTCTGGGATGGAGAAGGATGAAGTATGAAAGCAGGCGAGGAGAGGAGGAGGTTAAAAAAGAGGCGCCTGCTGGGGAGAGATGTGTTTGTTGTGGGAGAGAGGTGAAGTGAAGAAGCAGTAGTAGTAGAGGTAGAAGAGAAGCAAAAGAGCGCGCCAGGATCCCGTCGCAGCTCCCTTTATTTATCAGTTGGGATGGTTATAGCTTCCCTTGGGCTAGCTCCTCAGCCTTCCCTGTTCTGTGTGTTTTTCTCTTAATCTGCTGTGAAATTCTTCCAGCGTCTTCTGCTGTTGCCGGCTCGTCCAGCGCCAGAGCCGAAAGAGGAAAGCCTGGTCTCCTCGCCCAGTCCAGAGCATCCGAGCAGAAACCAGTCCGTTTTTTCTTCCCACGGATCCCCTCTCGAGCCCCATTGCCCTGGCTCTGGCTTCCATGGTTCCTCTGCAGATGTCTGGCTTGTTTCTGCCGGATATTCTGTCCCTTCTACGCAGATTTTTCGACTCAATTACGACGATTATCTGCTCCGGACGCTCTGTGTATCCCGGCAGTTGATGCAGGTTGCTACTGTTCTCGGATTGCTAGCAGCTCGGTTCCCCGCTTGCAAGCTCGCAAAGCAGTGCCCAATAATGGTCGGAATAGCTTCATTCCGCTCGCTAGTCCTGCGTGTCGGTGGCTGGAGCCCGACAAGGTTTCTCGGCTGGCATGATAAGCCTACCCTGTTCTGGGAAAGACACTACGATGTCTCGATGGACGGCAATCTCCTCCTTTGCGCGCGGAAACTCTGGCTTTGCCCACCTCGAATAAACACAGATAACATACTCCGGTCTCCACTTGTTGCGGCGCCGACCATTGCTAGCCCAGTAGGAATACCGGAATCTCTATACTACTACCACGCCAATCGACTCTAGTCTCGAAGTCGTTGGAGAGCCATTGGCGCTAAGAATAGTGCTAGGACCAGAGATATACTACTACTCCTCAAGGAACTTTGCCATCGTTCGGCACCATGGGAGTCCATGGCCGCCCAGGAACCAGGCTTGTATTCCGTCTAGCTTCTCTTTCGCCCAAAGGACGGGGGCTGCGAGAGAAAAAGAGAACGACCAAGCCACGCTCTTTTGTGCCCGGATCTCCGAAAGACGATGGCAATTGGTGCACTGTCCCATCAGGAAACATTATCATTAACCCGCTCTAGTCACGGTATGAGAGCGTCCATGCCACTCGATGGGTCTCGTGCTGAAGGCGATGCGACGGAGCGGACACCATCTGTCAGCCAGAAAAGCTTCGACACCGGACGTCACATCACTGGTCCGAGTTCGTTTCTTGTCCGTCTGGGGTTGAGCGCTCGATATCATATGACAGGGGCTAGCAGTGCTCTGCGACCTGGCTAATGAAACCTGAGCATTATCGTCTGGGATAAACCGGTATGGTTTCTGATGATTGGCCCAGACAATTGATCTTCTGTGCCAGCATCTAACACTGTTCAACTGTGAACCGGATACTGTCGTCAAGGTTTCCGAACTGTCAAACTCAGTAACGAACTACGAGCATCTGTCTGAATCATCCGCGGTGGAGCAGGATCGAGTGGCCGGCATGGGCCGTACCAGCTTTCGCCGTGCAGCCCTACAGTGGGAAACAGCTGAAGCCGAGGCCGCGGCCAATGTGGAGGTTGGAAGATGTACGGAGATACCTAGCGAAGCTCTGGTAGAGCTATTAACTATCCACATTTATGCGAGTTACCGAACACACGGATCTCGCGTCTGAGCCGCTTTTTCGTCCTAGTAAAATGTCGCAGTGCTAAATGTTTTACTGCCTTGGCTAGATTGATCATAACCTCTTCAGTCAAGCACGCCGGCTCGAAAGAGTCGAAAATTAGGAGCCTGGGAATTTTCTCTGGCCCACAAACTAGAGAGTGACGGGCTCTTCGGAAGTGAGGACAGAGCTTGTCCTCACTGATTATCATGTCTTGGCGAACGTCAGAGCACAACTAGTTCGTCCACCGCATCTTTCGTTGGAATTGCAGGTCAGTCAACCTGGTCTCGAGTCGATTACTCTTTATTTTAGTCTACGAAAATCTCTCATTCGGTCAATCATCGGCACGAAGAATTGCTGGACGAAGAGGCTAGTTGTCATTGTCATTCGTTTGACGCAGGCTGTTAAAATCGAAAAGCCAATGTCAATAGACGCTTTCAGGTACAATGTTTTGTTTTTTCCTGATGCGCTTCTCTCCGCCTTACTTCAGGCCGTTGCAGGATTCCTCGCATGGAATGTGAGACTGGATGTCAGTCACGTTTGCCAAGAATCAGATAGAATCGAGATTTCCATTCCATCGACGCATTCTAGTCTCGGAACTAGCCGTCCCACAGCTCCATCTCATTTGCCGCATTGTTGGTATCTATCAATGCAGGTCCTGCGACAATCAAAACAAATAGAGCACACAGGACCTGTTCAATGGCTCTCAGGAGGGAAAGAATATCTGTTTAACTATCCTTTTCCAAGGGGTAGAGCAGTAGTACCCGCGCTTCCGACGCAGCGGATCCTTCATTTATCTAGTTCCTTACAGCCCACAGCAGACTATCCGTACATCCGGAGTAGTAACTCACTTAACGGTTCCTATCCTAATAGCTGCCAACCATGGCGCCAATAGCGTGATCTCATTAGTTATAGTCAGTCAGCCACGTAGCCAAGCAATAAAGACTATGGACCAGTTCCCAGAAACCCAAGGGTATTGGTCATCGCGGCTATAACCGCAGGATTGGGGAAGACCCTGAGGCTAGAGTGAGTCTACTGCATGAATTGCGTTATGTGGCGCTCTATGGCGCAGCCTCATCGTTGGAGGGGGTAAAGGATGATTTAGACGTTCTCAATGAGATATGCTCTGTACACAACTATAAAAAGGCATGAATAGGGCTTATGATGGATATCATCTCTAGACATAGGGTCTGAGTGTGCTTGGTTTATGGTAGCGACAACCGATATCAGCCATGTGGAGTGAGTAATTAGTTTTTTTTTTGAAACTTGCATTATATGAACAGCAGCAGAATAAACGGCCAGGATCGCTCAGATGGGACGAGCAATGAGAAGAGCAATTTCATAAAAGCCCAATAAAATAGTTAGATAATATGCATAATGCTACAGCCTCAGAAGATTTGTGGCATTCCTAGTCTATATGTCCTCATCTCATCTCCCACTCAGATGTGGACTTGGAGCTACCAAGTCTATATTTATATGACCATATACATATATCGTCTAGCCCAGAACATCACTCCCAGGAATAATCTTCTACTTTCATCAGTCAAGATCAAACGGCCAGGTTGATCTCAGTGTTTGGTCGTCTTTCACACGCTCGTCAGCGTCCACGTTTGGGTTTTCCACGACAGCCTGCAACGTTCCATTAAACAGCTCGTGAGCTAGTTTGGTCATCTCGTAGCGTGGAGCTGCCACGCCATCTTTGCACGTTCTGTAGCTGTGCCAGAATGGCCGAAAGAGGTTTTCATCCATCGTTCTTGGATTAACGAGCTTAGGGATTAAAGATCGAGATGACAGCTCGGACGCCTTTGATGCTCTGTTGCAAAGTCAGGTACTTCATCTGAATACTAAAAAGCCAATTTGATGTTAGCTGCTTGTCAATCGATGATACACGAGATAATGGATGGATCGTTGTCCGACAGAAAAGTATTTCTTCAAGGCAGGATCCAGTGGGGCCATCGAGAAAATATATGTTTCCAAAAGCTGGGTGCTCTAGATCGACGATTCCTTTAACCTGACCTTTTAGGTCGCCAGTCATGTCCTGCCATTTCTCACGTACAGGATAAAAGGCATTTCTATCTCTAACCAGACTTGTAGGGCGTGTGTCAGAGGAAAAATATGTCTCTCGTGTTACTGCCGCGACGTTGTCTGATCTCAGAAACCTGCTCCATTTACGGAGCATATATGTGATTTTATATATCTGCAAAGGTCGTTCAAAAAATTACTGGAAATCGAACGAACCGAGAAAGTTTGGCATGTCAAAGACAATTCGGGCAAATAGAACCAAGGCTGACTATGTAACTAGTTAAAGCAATTTTACTGTACATACATACTTAGGTCGGTGTTCCCACGCCCAGCTACTTTGATTGCTGTGAATCCCCGGAGGCCAAGGATAGGCATTCTAATATATAACCAATAAACGGTCTCTATTAATTAACTACAGGTTAATTATAATCAGAGATCCTCTAAGCGTGCCCCGTCCTCCGAACATCGGATCGCGTTAATATTTAGAACAATTCAAGATGTCAAAAATATCTCCTATCACAGCTTGCAATATAGAAAGCCAATTTGCAAATCTCCTATTCCTGGTTATTTCAAGATAATCAATACCGTTAGATCTCGAATATATACCATCGCGGACGGTGGGAGCTCACGAGTGGGTACAACCGACCGAGCCGAGGTCCAGAATCGCAGTAAACTGCATCTCTTTCATCTTCGTATTCGTCCTTTCACTCTCTATTCACAATTGGCTGCGCTTCATATCCGTGATTGTCGCCGGGAGGTCTGATTGATTGATTTATTGAGGAGTGAGTGATTCATCATTGGAACTGGTCTTGACCAATATTAACTATTCCGGACAGCAATACCTGCCGTACTCATCCACTACTTATACACAACCATGTCCGACAACGACCTCCCCCCCTCAGCCATCCCTCCCAGCGCGACAATCAGCCAGCCGTTCGAGCCTCCGGCCTCGACGCTGGAGGCCTTTCGCAACCATCCCTGGTCGAACTCGCTCCTCTCGAACCCGGACTACTTCCCGATCCGCACCTGGTCGCGTACCGCCAAACCCACCGGCGAAGATACCTTCTTCGCCAAAACGCTGGGCACCGACTCGACCATCCCGCATGTCCTGACGCTGCGCCGCAAGGACATCCCCGCCGTGCCCCGCGATCCGCCGCCGCTGGGCCTCGATGCGCAGGGCCGGCCCATCACCCCCAAGGCCCCCGCGCGCCCGCCGGATATGATCGCGCTGCTCATGCTGTCTAACCCGGGGATTAGTGGCCATCCGTCCACGGCGCATGGGGGCGCCGTGGCGACGGTGCTGGATGAGGTCGTCTCGCTGTGTGTCGCGCTGCATGTGCCGGCGTATTCGGAGAACGAGGCCGAAGCGCGCGGCGCGCTGTATACGATCCAGTTGGATGTGAGGTATAAGAGGCCCGTGTATGTGCCCGGGTTGGCGGTCGTCAAGGCCTGGTGTGTCGCGAGAGATGGAAAGAAGTATTGGATGAGGGGACAGCTGGTGCAGGAGGAGGAAGAGGAGACGGGGAAGAATGGGAGGAGTGGTGCTGGGCAGCTGGAGTGGGCGAAGAGGAAGACCGTCCGGACGGAGGCGTTGGGCTTCTGGTTGCAGACTAAGGGGAAGTTGTGAGTTGCAGGATGAATAACGGCCATGCTTTTTTTCTTCTTTTAAATGATCAAGATAGAACAGTCAGATACAGAGCTTCGATGGAAGCCACATCCCATTGGCATGTATGTACATACATATACATATATAGATATCTATACGGAGTAGTTACTCTAGAAACATATACTAGGATCACATCACAGATTCGCCTTCCCCTGCGCATCCACCTTGACCTTCTTTAGATCTCTCCCGGCCAGGTTCCGACTCGCGCTGACGACCAGTCCGACCTGCGTGCTCAACGCCACGATATCTCCGCTCTCATCCAGCACCGTGACATCGATATCCGTCCGGCCGTTCCTGACGGCCTTCGTCTGCACCCGGCAATACAGCCACTCGACTCCCTCGGCCGGCAGCCGCTTCTTGTAATCGACATTGAGCGTCACGGTCGGATACCAGAATGTCCCGCGCGGGGCTTTTTGGTTTTTATTTGAGGAGTTCCCTTTCGTGGGATCCTGCGCCGACGTCGAGATGACATCGAACCCATCCAGCATCATGGGGAACATATCAACCAGGAACCCGATCGTGTCGTCCGTCCAGCGTCCCTCCAGCGGCTTCTTATCCGCCCCCAGAGGACGGAAGCGCGCCCACTGATCGACGATCGCTCGTCGGCCTGCGTTCGTCTCCGGCGAGAAACTGGCGGGATCCGGTCCGTACAGCTCGATATTCGCGGCGGCGCGGCGGAACTGCACAAACGGCGCTGGGATCTGGATCCAGTTCCCATCGCGCCCATTCGCGGCCAGAGCGCGCAGATTCACCGGCCCTGAAGACCCCAGCGGCGGCGGGGGGTGAAGCGTCCAGGACGTCTCTGCGGTGATGCCCGTCTCGGCCGCCGCGGGACTGAGGGTGATGTACCCGGCGACTTTGACCTCTTCCTCCTTCTTGGATTTGGAGCGCTGCTTGAGCAGAACATGGATCGTGCTGGTGCGAGCACCGATCTTCATGTCCTCCACCGTCAGCAGCGCAGGGCCGACGTCCGTCCGCCGGAGGAAGCTGAGCTGGATACTGATCGGAGTCGCGGGCGAGGTCGACAGATTGGGATGCGTATGGGCAAAGTGCGTCTTTGCCAGCTTGGCCATCACGCAGGTCGTGTAGCCGCCATGGGGGACTGTCTTTGTCAGTTATCCTTCGCATAAAAGACATAATCCATCCTCATGATCCTAGACCAGGCAACGTTCTAGAAGAAAGCAAGGAAGGCAACTAAATAGACACATACCTGCCCCAATGCACCACTCATCTTTCAGATTGGCCGAGTAGGTATGCGACGAGAGCGGGGTGATGGCGATGGCGTCCTCGAAGACTTGCGTATGAGCTGGTGCCATTGTGCTGTATGTATGTACCGTATATGTACTCCGTGCCCTTCTTCTCTAGAACAAACGTATATAATCTAAGAATAAAATAAATAAATAAACAGATCTATAGATCTAGAAACAGTTTCTTGTCCCAGTTACACTTGCAGACCGCGCAGGGATGAATGAATGGTGTCAAAACGACCTCATTCAGCACTGCGTTTGCGCAAGTGTCAAAAAGGGGTCAGGGGAAGCTGTATTCGACGTAAATAATCTAATATAGATAGAGATGTCGGTGAAAGTATCAAAAGTACCTTCTCGTTGCATATGTAGTTAGTTGATGTAGTTAACTTGGTTAGCCCGAGTGTTGACTAAACTGATGCGGAAGTCGAGTTTAACCTCGGCATGTGGAGAAGATCGTAGATATCACTCGGTAGTTGATGCAATTTGTGCCGACGTTGGTTGGTCTTTGAGTTATGATTATGAATGGAGAAAGGTACTAAACTTTGAGAGTACAATAATACCTTGATCGAGGTCATGCAGCGTTGTGTGATTGAATTACTTACTGTGGTGATTGACTTGGACCGCGGCATCTATATATGCGCCTAGAGATGGACTTCCCCGCTAAATGCTGCAGATGATCATCACCAGATTACAGTGCATGACCTGTAAGATCGCGATACGGGATAAGACTGATAGGATGCAGTGTGCAGTGTTGCAGAATCGTATTTCTATCATGAATGGAGATGTCGATGCTAGTTACACCAATGATACATAAAACCCGGATATTAACACAGCATCGTTGCTTCGCTGTATATGCGTAAAATGCAATCGTTTTCGTACAGGTACATACACTCGTAATATTTTCGTCTAGGTTGGCCCAACACCGATCAGAACTCCGAGACACCAAACGACCATCGGTAGAGACAGGAACTAATCGCATCCGGCGTCGAAATCGTCGCTCGTAACATTATGCCATCTTTTGGTGCATAGTCTAGGCCGACGCTGCCAGTCTCTGAAGGCAAGAGAGCACACCCGTAACTCCCTGGGTCAGAGTGGCCATCGCTTCCGTGCTACGCGATCCCAGAGTGACGGTCATGACATGAGGAATCGCTTTGGCACCAGCCAGCTTGTTGGCCCAGCGGAAAACCACTTCATCTTCGCGCGAGTCTCCGATGACGAGGAGGAAGTCGGGACGGTAATCTTGGTTATCCCTCTTTCCCCTCTCCAGACAGTACCGCCATACCATCTCCGCCGCCGATGCTTTGTTGGTCTCGGTCGTCTCAACGATCAACGCCCCTTCGACGGGGACTGCGTGGACATGCTGGCTCTCACAGGCATCATTGATATGGTCGGCACACTCCGACGCCTGGCGGGCGGCCGATACCTGGTCCTCTGCAGAGCCGTAATGGAAGACAAGCGAGCAGTGTCGCTCTTCGATCCAGCTGCCTTCGGTCCGCTCATGGAAATAGTCGAGAATGCTGGACACGCCTGTCTTCCAGGCCCGGACACGGTTCGCATCGGTGAGCCTGATCCACGCATCGGTGTTCGGCTCACGCAGGAAGCAGCCATTTTCCGCAATCAGACCGAGCCCGGACACCCGGTTGAAGAGACGCTCCATCTCTTCAGGCATTCTGGAGCTCATGACGTAGACGATGTTCTTGGGGTCTTCGGTCAGGTCGGTCAGGGTGGTAATGGCGCGTTGGGGCGTAGTCAGGATGATGCTCTTCGGCGAACCCCATGACGCCAGCGTGCCCTCGTAGTCGACGATGATGAGTCGGCGGTTCGACTGCTTGTAGTGCTCTTCCAGTTTGGAAACCGACAGGCGTGGCACCGCGATGGTCTCGCGGGAGGAGTGCTCGTCCCAGGCCTTCGACAGAGAGTCGCTGAACGATTTGACCCAGTTGCCCGTCGAGTTCTGAATAACAGCTTCGTGCAACGCGGTCCACACCTTCTTCTTTTCCTCCGCACCCATCGTGAGCGCGGTGTGGATGGCCTCCGAGCACTGGCGGTAATCCCATGGGTTGACCAGAAGCGCGTGGCCATCAAACAGGGCTGCACTGCCGGTAAACTCACTCAGGATGAGCGACCCATGGGCCTTGCTGCCGTGGTTTCCATCCTGACAGTAGATAAACTCGTGGCTGGTCAGGTTCATGCCCTCGCGCAGACTCGTCACCATCAGAGCGTCGGCCATCGAGATCAGAGCCAGGTACTGAGCGAATGCGAGATCCTGCTTGAGGAAGACCAGCGGCTGGTGGGCCAGAGTCGAATGGGTCGAGTTGATCCGCATGGCAATGTCCGACAAAGTCGCTTCAAGTTCTGGCTGCTCCGTGGTGGTGGTAGCAACTTGGACCAGAACCACCTGCGAGAATTAGCACGAGCTGGAACAGGAGAATAATAACAGGAAACTTACTTTATCCCTCCATTCCGGATACGTGTTGAGGAACAATTCGTAGCTGAGAAGCTTCTGCCTGACGCCTCGAATATTGTCCAGCTTGTCGCGACCGACGATCAAGCGTTTGTCTCCGTATCTCTCCCTGATCGTCTTGATCCACTTCTGGACATCCGCCGCCTTGCGTCTCTCGTCCCATGAGGTCGGATCGATACCGATCGGGAAGGTGCCGACATCGACAAAACGGTCTTCGAGCTGGACGCCATCGTTGGTCGCTTCGACACAGAGGATCCTGCTACAGGTCTGGAGGAAGTGGCGGCAGTACTCGTCGGTTTGGAAGCCCAACAGGTCGGCTCCCAGAATGCCCTCGAGCAATTCCTTGCGTTGAGCCAGACAGCGGAACACCTCGGAGGATGGGAAGGCAATGTGGAGGAAGAAGCCAATCTTGGCGTCCGGCAGCAGTTTTCGGAGCATGGCCGGCAGCAGAAGCAGGTGGTAATCGTGGACCCAGATGGAGTCCCCTCTCCTCCAATTCTTGGCGATCTGCTCCGCAAAAGCCTGATTGACCTTGACATAGTAGATCCACGAGTGATCTTCGTAGGCCTTGCTCTTGGGGTTATCAGGGATCTGGTAGTGGAAGACGGGCCAGAGGATGGTCTTGCAGAAGTGGGTGTAGTGTCCGTCAAAGTCACCATCCTTGACGAAGACGGTCAGGGACTCGTGCTCGTCCTCCATCTTCTCCGCAATTCCGGCCTTGACGTGGTCTTTCAACGCATCCGTAGGCATTCCCAAGGTTCCCACCCAGATCTTGTCGCCCAGGAATCCGGCCTCCGTAGCGGAGCGGACGGCGTTGCGTAGACCTCCATTGCCCTGCTCAGCGGGCTCGACTGTCCAGTCGGCCCTGGAGAAGGACATGGAGCGTCCCTGGCCGGGACGGTTGGCGCGATCCTCCTCCTTGAGCGCCTCAATGCCGGAGCCGTGCTTCTTCGGTTTCTGCGGCGGCGGAGCGGGTGACTCGGACGTCTGGTGGCTCAAGATGGAAGGGGACGGCGGCGGCGGCGGTTGCGCCTTAGGCTGGACGAAATTGGTGGTGGCACCCCATCTGGGCGAATGGCCCTCGCTCTCGCGCAGACTGTGCAGGTCGTTGATGTCTTTGGGGAACGGATAGGCGGGCGGTTCCTTGTCTGCTTTGGCCAAGAAGATGCGCTCGTCCTCCGTAATGGCTCCCGGAGTCAAGCCGGAATGGGGCGCGACATTTGCACGGTTCTCGAACAGGCTGGGGGCAGCGCTGGGCTGGGGGACTTGTGGAGAGGGCTCTTGCAAGGGGCCGGACTTTGGGCTCGACCGGGCAGAGCGGTTGCGAGACTGGTCGAGCTGGAAGTTGACGGTGTAGGGCAGGAATCTGGTCGATCAGCATCAATGATGGAATTAAATGAATAAAGATGAAATTGCATATGAAATTGCATGTAAGACGCGACTTACAGGGACGCGATGAAGACGGTCATGGTGGCTCAACTCAGCCTGGCTGAGGGAATATAAACAAACAACCTCAGCACCTCGAAGGAGAAGATCTCAGGATGATCTCTCAAGCGAGAGAGAGAGATAAGGAGAGAGGATGAGGCGTGGATGGACTTTCATATGAAGAGAGAGAGTTATAAGAGAAAGTGAAGGCCAAAGAAAAAGCAGGAAAGTCGCGGGGCACAAGGACCTCTCACGACTACGTCACTGATTTTCTCCCCGCCAGTCATGTTCTCTATTTATTCTACAGGTATTCTCCCAGCAGGATTGTATTTTTATTTCTCTTATGACGGTTATTATTATGCTATTCTCATCTATTCTTACAGGAAATAATAATTGCAATAATCATGGTCAATTACAATAAATGTTGATGTCACCAATGACCGGCTCGCTGCCGATCACGTGTGCTTATCTGCTTATCTCATTTTCACTCATTTTTAACTAGTTCGTTAATTATGGCACTTAATTATGGCACTTAATCATTGTTAACTGTTAACTGAGTCTGTTATAGATTTCTGTTATAGATTTCTTGTCCAGAGAACATCATCCATGCCCCTCCGTGTCACCTCTGCCCCAACTGCCGGCATCAGGAAGCGCAAATCCTCCCATCGCCCTCGATCCTCGCCCTTTGCCTCGCATCCCCGCCAGAAGCCTGGCGCACGATCTGCAGCAGACAAAGACATCGACTGGGAGGAGGACGACCAGCTCCCAGACCACGGGCTGTCCCGGTATATCCCCGAGACCGCGCGCGTCGACACCGTCCAAGATGCCATCGCCCACATCCACAAGTCCATGTTCGAGGAGCTGCCGGTGCGCGCGGGCATGAACAGCACGCGCATCGCAGAAGTCCTCAATCTGCGCCGCTCACTGCCTCCCCTGGTCTCCGTCGCCCATGTCCACACCCTCCTGAATGCGCCCACCCGCGTGGAAAAGGAAATCGTCGACCTGGTCAGCACTGGACGGGTGCGCCGCTTGATCGTCCCCGGGCGAGGCAGTGATGCCGCCGGGCTGGGAGACTGCCTGGTCTTGACCAAGGACTGGGAGGAGCTGGTCCGGGGCAGTGCCGTGCTGGATTCGTCTCTCAAAGGTACATACATCTATACTATCTGGGCTGATTTATGCTAACTGCGGACAGACAGGTTCCTGGACCTCTTGCGCCGCATCGGGACGTCGTCTGCTGTCCCCGCCGGTGTCTTCTCATCGGCCGACCTGATGGCCCTCGTCCGCGCTGGCTTTCTCGTCTCCGCGTCCTCGCTGGCCAAGGGATCGCTGAACGTCGCTTCTCTGCCCTCCGTGCCCACGTCGCTGGGCGCTTCGTCCGCCAGTCGAAGCGATGCTGGCACACAGCCGCTCCAGGCGATGGAGCCGACCGACAGCCAGTTTCGCAGCGCCACCATGTTCCTGTCCCTCCCCAACACGGGCACCTACCTGCGTCTGCTGGGCCAGGGCCGATCCCATCTGGTGGATCTGCTGAAAAAGTCCAAGTTCCACGAAGCGCCGCTCTATCTCCTGCGCGACCGCTGGGATGGCGCCGTCGAGTCGGACACCCGATCCGCGCTGGCCAAGAGGACACGAGGCGAGTCGACGGGCGTCTTGCCGGGGCGGACAAAGAAATGGAAGCAGCTCTACGGCATGCACTTTGACTGGGTGCTGGAGGAAGCCGTCGGGGCTGGCCTGATCGAGGTGTTTGATACTGGCAGCGTCGGCCCTGGCGTGCGCTGTCTCTAGCCCACATCGATGATCGAGCAGAGACCATGCGGTGCTCAGTGCTAGATCTCCACGCCACTACGGAGTACCTATTCCATCCTACGTCTGGAGTACTCCGTGTTCTGATTGAAGATCCAAGCTAGCCAGTGGCGGTTTAGGTCTCCAAGATCCAACGAAGCGCGAATTATGTCAACAACATGATTGAAAGAGATGCAGTTGTCCTCTATTGAGATGTCTCGCATCCGGATAGATATTGCTTTCTTGGCAGTTGTACTACGCATTCTGGCGTTAGAGAAATCCCTCCACATCTCTAATCAGGGAAGTGGGCGTCCATGATCGCATTCAGTGATGGTGGCTATATCAAGCCAATGACGGCTTGTGCATGCTGTCCAGACGGCAGCAGTTGGAGTTGTGACTTATAGAATTCAAGATACCCTGTATATTTGTTCAATTTAGCAAATCAATCTATATTTTCGCGGTCAATAAACTGATGTCCCAAATACGAAGAGAACTGTCGATTTCACCCTCAGACTAGAACCAGTCAACATCTATGGCTAGCTAATGACCAGCATGACCTCAAAAAACAACTCCAATTAAAAAATTACCAAGAAAATAATATCACTGCGTTGAGCAGCTCTCAACTCGGCATTTCGCTCCAGGTGCAAGTACCGCCCCGCAAGTCGATTGATCGTCGCAGCAAAAGCTTGAAACTCCATCTGGATTCGATTTGACTCTGAAACGGCCCCAGAGTTACTGCGACCATGATCCGTGTATCATCTCTCCAAGAAAAGCTTGTCCTGCCTTCGATCTGACTTGTTCTACGAAGTATAATTACAATAAATCCTACCTTTCCGCCCACCTCCGCTGAGAACCTCTCCTCCCTTCCTCCCCGCTAAGCTCAACCCCACATCTTCTTGTCTTTATCTTTGAACCTGGAGCTTGGGCCCAAAGGAAGCTTAACAGAGCCCCAGCGAGCTAGCTGATAGTGAGCTAAAGCTATAACAATCATGTCGTCGCAGCTCCAACCGCAACGTCTCATCCGTCTCGCTCCGCTGCCCTTGTCGGCGCTTCCATCCCATCCGGCCCTCGCGGAGCGACCGCGTCTGAACGGCGAGAGTAATCACAATAACAACACCCAAAACAACAATAATAATCATAATAATAACAGCGATAATGATACAGCTACGCGCCCACCGCTAGCCGCCTTCATCAAGCAGGCGCTCGATGAAGCGCAGACGCTGCTATGCGATACCATCCCGCTGACGTTCCGCGTCGACAAGAAGCTGCGCTCCTCGCCGCCGTCGAACGCGAAGGTCCAGCTCTCGTCGCAGGTGATCCCGTCACCACCATCGGCCAAGGGTGACAAGCGCAAGATCAAGGACGAGGAAGAGTACTGGGTGTGCAGGAAGAGCGTCCATGTCGATGCGCCCGAGGAAGGGACCGCGTCCTGGAAGGAGTTCGAGAACGGGTTGCGCTTCGATCATTCGCAGCATGAGATGGAGTATACGCCCAGCGTGTCCAGCGTAGAGACGCTGTTGGAATGGAAGGATGTCGACCTAGGGCAGCAGGAGAGCGGTGGTGGTTGGAGAGGTGTTGAGATGCATGGTGAGTCTTTCTTCTATCTATCATTATCCAAGACGTATACGCTGGTTACATTTCATCTCTTCCCGCGATATCCCTTAGTTTATAGAGAAATGCAAACAGAATTCATACTAACGAATTGACCATAGTAAATATGATCACCCACACGTTTCACCCCTCAATTCTTATCTCCCCGCGCACATTCATCACCTGCGTCATCTCCGCCTTCCGGTCCGATTCCACGAGGAACAACGACCTGTCCGACGGCGCATCGTCCAACGACGGTCTCGATCCCGAAGAGAAGGAATTCGTCACGATCCAGATCCCCATTGAGCCACCGTCGAACCCCTCCGCGGAGATCACCGACGCTGCTGTTCGCTCCAAGTTCGCCTCCGCGCCTCCCAAGGACACCATCTTCGCTAACTACGCGAGCGTCGAGCGGGTCCACTCGCTCCCTTCCAATATCAACATCCTCAAGAGTCCGCGCCCTAGCGTTGACGTCTCTCGCAGTCGCGCCGGATCCATCTTCAGTCCCCGGTCCTCTCTCTCAACCGCGAGACCCGTCCCCGGGGCTGGAGGACCGCCCCGGAGAATGTCAAATCCCCGCTCAGCGATCGTCGAGTGGACAATGGCCACCACGTCAGATGCCGGCGGACTCATCCCCTCCTGGGTCCAGCGGAGCTGGACGCTGGGCGGGGTGCCGAAGGCCGTCGTGGCAGATGTGGGGTTATTCCTGGGATGGGTTGCGAAGAAGAGAGAGGCGGAGGAATTGCAGGAGCTGCGGTAATGGCATGACCATACGAGTGTTGTTGGTACTATATTGGATCTATACCCTATGTACACCTAATATATCTGATACCTCACTACTTCATACTTGTAAGAATATCCGAGATAATAGTTATATCTACCTAACACTACTAACCACCTCTATTGATCAGTGAAGATCCATCCCCTACCACCCCTCTTAAGGACAATCCCTCTCCAAAGGAGCAGCCTTCTACGCAATCCTGCCTAGAACATGGAGTCAGCACGAGGAAAGGAGGCGGCAAACTACGAAACGACATCCATACGGAAAACTGCCATCCGCAAGATATACCCAAACCGGTAAAGCAAAATATGATACTATATTCCACTCAACTAACCCGGTTATATAATTAGCACCCCTAATCAGGACACCCTCCGTCCGTCTTCCCCAAAACGGGTAAGCACCTATCGAATCTATCATAATTCTATATCGACTATACCCTTCTATCAATCCAGCCTCGTCCTCTCGTTCGCTCGTAGCTTATACTCTCCCGTCTTGGCCACCCCTGGTTCCCGTTCCCGCCTCACCTTTGGGAAAATTTGCCTTTCACGTTCCGATCTCCGAGTACCAGATATCGTCCGTCTCCCTCGTGGTTCTTCCTTGCCCTGTGCCTTTTTGGCTTTGGGCCCTTTCCGCGGAACGAGGCTGGGATGGAGAGGGTTGATTCGATGGTTGGCGTTTTTCTAGAACGTCATGGAGAAGTTCTGGCTGGTTTGGAGATTCGGATCAGATCAGATATTCGGATCTGGTTCCGTTCGGCTTGGATCTAGATCTACGTAGATCCGATCTCCTTCTGCCTCTTCTGCTCGGCTTCGCGATGATATGGTATGAGGCGTGACTACTAAGCGAAATCAGAATATAGGCGAGATCCCCTTCTTGTCTACACGCCACTAACTGCTCGTTCAGCTCGCCATTTAGTTATGTCCTGTCCTATCTTGTAATTGAACTGCTTCGTTGCTTGTTGCTTGCTTAGAGATCAAGAATGGTCTCGGCCTTCGTCATTTTCATTCGCATTCGTTTCATTTCGTTTTTGCCATGGCGTTTTATTTCAACGATGGTTGGTTCTGTTCTTCTACAGCAGATTTTCAATAAAAAAAATTTGTTTTTTTCTATTGGATATGTTCATTTCTTTTTCCTGGCGTGATTACATACTTCCTCATATTCTAGAAAAGTAAGAGTATAATCTGTATCCCCAAGATACATACGATACCATACTACAATATACTACAATACTATGCCCAATTAGATAGACTCTACATACTCACTCTAAATCAATACTCATGACGAGTGGGCGCTGGTCTCCGGGAGATCGCCGAAACGTGGCAAGAGGCTAGCTAGGGAGGCAAGAATGCCAAGTCTGGAGGATGTCTGTACCATACATATTACTTCCTTAAGCTAGAAGTTAAAATGTTATGTATCATATCATATCGTATTCTGCTCCCCGTGGTGGCTTCGAGAGGACCTGCCTAGTGCGCAAAATTGGCTGTTGGTTCTATTCTGATTGATCAGATTATCAATATATGACAGTGTAAGGATATTTGATCACTTCGTATAGAATGAATTGCTGCTCCAGTGCTAATATCGTATCAACTCAACAGACCTATGCCAACCCATCCGGCCAAAATAATAGTGGTAATGTAATAGTAGTGTAGAAGTGGTAGTAGTGTGATCGTCCGCGGACGCAAGAAAGTAATAAACAAACAGAAATGAGAATACCAACCGACATGAGAATCGACAATAAAAGTGCCATATTTTACGCTCCGTAAAACCCCGCCCTCCGGTGCCGCCTGGTACCTAGAGCAAAGAAGAAAGTACCAGAAGGAGAAGAGAATCAAACAGCATCAACCAGCACATGGATAAGATGACGACACGACAAACGCCTAGCTGGGTGGACATCACTGACACATTTAAACATAACACGATAACAAAACCCGTGGACGCGAAATATGGCACGGACGCCGCCGTCCTCATATCTAGAACTCGACACAGGAAGAAATAAGAGGAAGAAGTCAAGGTGGAAAGAGGTTGAAAAAGAGCGGGGGTATAGACAATGGTATAACGCATGCGACGGTCATTCAACAAGCTTCCAAAATATGAGCGTCCTGGAGCTCAACGACCGTCACGGATTAGGGTATGAAGTCGAGGCTAATATCACAAGCACGTCTGATCACAAGAAACTGGTCAAAGCGGACATGTGCAAAGAATCATAGATGTGGCTTCACGACGAGACAGTTCATCGCTGACTGCTTCCGCCAACCCCTTCGCCTTGCACTTGCTGAGGACGGGCCATCGCGGAGCCGGTGTTAGCATTCGCATTGGCGGCCAGCTGCGCTCTTAAGGCGGCCACTTCGGCCTTCAATCCGGCAACCTCCTCATGCACCGACCGAATGTACGCCCACAGGTCTTCCCGAGACTGTTCACTACCGTTCGTTTCATGGATCACTGGGTACGAGCTGGCGCTGTTCTGGGCCGGCTCCTTGGCCGCGGGAGCAGTGTGATTGGTGTGGGTCGTTGGAGCGTGCTTGGAGGAGAGCGAAGAGGGCGGCTGGACAGGCGCTTGGCTATGCAACGTATATCGAGCGTCAGGCGGGGTGAGGCCGGGTGGGAGAGGAAGCTGCGGAGCGCCGGGCTGCGGCGGAGGAAGACCCAGGGTCGTCGGCGGAGGTTGTGTTGGCGCTCTGTAATGTTGCTGCTGCTGGTATGGTTGCGTGTGACCGGGAGAGTGTGGACGGTGGAGATGCATGCCCTCTGGGCCATGGCCCAGCTGATGCGAGGCCATCGCACTAGGCGACAGAGGCTTTGGGCTCTCTGTGATGCTTGCCGGAGGGAAGACTGCACCCGAGTGCTGTCCGGGTGGCGGGAACGTCATGTTGCCGGACTGGGAGATGGGAGAAGTCGACGAGCTCGAGCCGCCGTGGCTTGTAGGAGGAGGGAAGAGGCCGCCTGGAGAAGGTCGACCGGCTGCAATTGGGGGATACGTGCTGGGCTGGCGAGGTTGATAGCTCGCCGGAGGAACACCAGAGCGTGGAAGCGGTTCTGAAGGTGCATCGTACTTTTTGATACCGGGTATACTCAGTCGTCGTTCGTCCTCCTCGTCCATCCGCTCGGGCTCCGCCGTGTACATGAGACCGTCCATAGCATCCTCCGGACCACCGGGGTGGCCCTCACCGTAGTCGTCCTCTCCGCCATAGCTACCCATGCTGGACCTTCGCCCGGCGCAGCCGCCTTGGCCCTTGTTATGGCGTGCCAGGGCGTCGCCACGAGCAAACCTCCGCCCGCACTTCGGGCAGATATGTGGCCGCTCGCCCGTATGGAGCTTGGTGTGCCTCTTCAGGTCGTGCAGTCTGCGGAAGCGGGACTGGCAGGTCTGACAGACGTAGGGCTTTTCCTGGCTATGGGTAAGGAGGTGACTTTTGAGGTTGTGGTGTCTTGTGAACTCGGTGGCGCAGTACGGGCACCGATGCTTCTTCGCTGACGGCGAGCGTGGACTGCCCTTGTGGAATCCGGAATGGGGTAAACTGAGGCCACGACGCGGATCTGACAGACCTGCGGCGGGCATTGGATATGAAAAGGCCTTGTTAGCTTCTTCTCGAATGTCTGCTTCCTCGCGGTGATGGGGTCGATCGCCATCCTGGGACACGGAGTCTTCAATGGGGCCAGGACTGGCGACGGTGGCATTGCTCATCAATGTACTTTGACCGTCGCCCGTCCCGAACGTGTCCTGCACGTTCGACTGAGGGTCTACCTGCATGTCCTCTGGGGGTATATGCATCGGTTTGCCTGCGCTATCCATGGACTCGTTCATGGTGTGCGACGAATACGTCGAATCGTGGGACTTGTCGCCAGAAGCCGCAGCAGCGTCCTTCGCAGCTTGAGAACTACTCGGGTCGTTCTCTTTCTCTTGATCCAGCGGCCGATCCGCTGGACCGGCAGCCGTTGTCGTCGAAGCCATCCGCGGCGACGTCTGTCTCTGAGGATTCGAGAGGCCTGGGGAAGGCGATGTGCGCAATCCGGCGCTGGCGATGGAGCTGAGATGGGACTCTGGTTTCGAGGTCGAGTGTTTGAGATAGGGAAGCGGATCGGGAGGACTCGTCAAAATCGAGGTGGAATTCCCAGGCAGGGGATTCGAAATGGCGACGGGATCCTTATTTGATTGCATTGGCCCGGCCATGAACGGACTGTTGTATCGGGGGCCAGCCGGGAAGGGTTGGCGATGGTGGTGAGCAGCTAGACCCAATGTCATGTCAGTGGAAGGGGATCTAGCAACACGAGACAGCTGCAGACGTTGTCGCAGCCGTTGAACTGGGGGAGGACGGGAGATGAATAGATAGTCGAGTTACAGATTGATCTCCTCCCGCGAGAGACATGGATGGAAGAGAGTCTAAGAGAAATGGACGAGCGACATACTGGTAACGTACCCGGGGCGTGGGGCGTGCGCCTGGAACCGAGTGTGGCGCAAGCTGACGGCTCAGCTTCGCTCGAGTTTGATCACCTTTTCTGCTTTCCCCCCGTTTTTTGCCCTCTGCAGCTTTTTTGCCGACGAGGCTCTCTTTGCGGAATGGATGACAGCACGAAAATAGCTAGTCAGCCCTGAGGAGAGGGGGGCCTGCCAGTGAGCCTTCTGGAGAAACGCGATCAAGCGCTGGAACTGAGGCTCCGCTAGATGCGCTGGGCCATCAGGCGGTGCAAGGGCGGCGGCGGCACCGGGATAAGGTTGCTGGGCGAACAAGAGCGGGTGTTCGTTTCTGTCGTAAGAAAGTAGTCGTCGTCGCAGTAGTCGCAGTAAGAGACCCGGACGGGGATCACTAATCGTTCGTGTGGTAGTTCAGTCTTGCAGGGGAACCGGCAAGGTAAAAAAAAAAGAAAATAAAAAAGAAACAAACGCGACAACGGTCGCTTCGATTCCTGGGCGGGACAACCCGGGAACGAGGGCACGTTTTCTGCGAGGGGGAGGACCAAATACGGCACTCGAAGGCGAGTCTCTCCAGCAGAAAGAGAGAGAGAAAAGGCAGAGAAAGGGAGAGCGAGGGCGTGGCACAAGCCAGAAATGGGTAAGGGAGGGGACAATGGGCGGAGAAGTTGGTTGCGCAGAATGTAACAGAGCCGCCAGAGAGGCAGTGCGGAGTTTGGATGGCCACCTCTTGGTGTTTCTGTTCACGAGAGCGTCTCGTCTGTAAGCGAAGAGGAAACAGAGAATCACAATGCAGACGACTCTGGTGGAGCACTTGTTCTTTTTTGCCCTTCTCTTCTTTCTTTCTTTCTTTCTGTCCTTCCTCCCTTCTGATGAAAAACTGTCTGTGGCCGTGATGGAGATGCAATTGGAACTGGTGGCTGGACACTCTGCTCTCTCTCTTTTCTGGTTCTGGGCGATGCCCGGCTTGGCATACGGTAAGTATCGTAATCATATTACATTATACAGACGGTGGCAGGACACGCTGTATGGCCGGTATACCATCACGTCCATACAGTACGATACCATACAAGACCGACTCGGGCCCGTATTATTGAAATCTACTCACAATAGTCGCCTACACTAGAGCCGCCTGTCTCTGCTCTTGTACGTGCTCTGACCGCGGAGAATAATCAATTGCTCGATCAATGAGATGGCATGTCATACACAGTAAGATTAAGATTGCTGACTGACAGGACATCTACGGCAGTTCCTGCAGACGTGGCTGGTCCACCACGCTGACGCTGAGGACATACTATTTTCGATTGAATTCGAACCATCCCAGACTCCAACCACGACTGTGGAAGGGAAGAGGCTTGCGCAACGCCACCTGCTCAGCAACCAGCAAACAACATCCCAAGTTCCCAGCCAGACGGATAATATTCCCCCACTGTCCTGTTTCACGCACCAGGCAGACAGACAGACAAACTTCGGCAGCGGGTTCCAGTCTGGCAGACGGTTGCTGGTTGCTGGCTCCATCCTGGTTGCATCGGATGGACGAACGACTGAGGCTGTGTGTTTGGCGCCGGGCAAATCATCGCTGTGGCTGGTCCTGCAAAATCCACCGTCGGGGTTCATCACACTAAACGTCCTTCTCTCAGCACTCCTGACTCGAAGCGCAACCGCCTGGACCAGCAGATCGCACGGTGTCTGGTCCACTCCCCAGGGGGGGCATCCCGACGGCGCGCCATGAGGAACGGGCCAGGCTAGTAGCGGTTTTCTCTTGCTTAATTCTGCTGGTGCTCGACACAAAACGAGCCCGCATACCGGCTTGGGCGATGAGGCGCAGACGCAAGAGACATGGCCGCCACAACTGGTCGGACCGCGATCGAACCCGCCCCGAGCGGAACCGTTGATAGGGTGAAACGTCGCTCCCTTGGAGTTGGGATAGGGTCAAGAAAGGGAATCCCTCTTCAGCATCAGTCAGTCAGGAAACGGAGGACGCCGTACCGCCTGTGCGGGCCGACCAATGCACGCAAGGCAGACAGCGCTGGCAGGAACTTAATGAGTTCATTCATCCATTCCAGCTCTGATACTGTACATAACTACTGACTAGCTAACTTAGGCCAAACACCTTAATCAGCGACCCTGGCCTGACCTTTTTCCCTTTTTCGCCTCATCTTTTCACTGCGTCCACGGTGATTCGATCAAGCTCAGGCTCCCAAGAGTCCCTGCTATCCACTTTGTCGTCACTGTCATCAGGCTCTCTCGGCGCACAGGGCGAATCAACTTTCCTCCAGGCATCGTTTTGCTCTCTCCTGGACGATGATCGTCAGGCCAGATCCTTCAAGCGCCGTCGTCGTGATCATCACCGTCCCAGACTTCCAGCTGTAGTCTATTACTCCGTACTGTACTCCAGACGCCCGTAGCTCCTCGTTCTCGATCCCTGGGTTGAGTTGGGATGGCTGACCGCGTCGATCCGGCCGTCATAGGGGACCTGGAATGGCACAGACCGTAGATCAACGCACCAAAGAGGAGATGTTGTGCAGCCGGGCTCTACTAACCTCCAGGACCCTCAACATCCTGGTTCGAGATCAGATCTATTGAACAATCCCATGGCATCTCGACAGGCCTGGCGGAAAATAACAATACTAACTACGGAGTAATTAAATTATTCCGTGTCCAGCTCCTCTAGGCGTCCTCTAGCTCAGCGCAAGGCATGCGACTGTGGCCTTGTTCCTCGCAGGTTTTGTGGGAAGGTGATGAACTTCCCTGATCCAGACCCATGCTCTTCCCGGACTTGACTTCCGATGGGCCAATTCTTCCTAGGAACCAGGCACCTGGATGGGCATCTACAAGAACTTGTTATTGTTATTGTTCTTATTGGAATGGGATTGGTCTTCTCTTTTGCCATCCTCTAACAGGCAACACATATGCATATACAACAAGATCTATCACATCTGTCACCCTTTTAACGCCGCTCTACCGAGTCATGTAATATGGCATAGGTATGTGGTGGAGCTACCCTTCTCGCATACATATTTTCTAAGCTGTCCAACTGCATTACATCCGCTTTTTCTTTTTCGCCTCTCGTCCGACAATCCAATCACCCTCCCTCACCGTCAAATCTCCAGATTCTATTCAACATTACAAATTAATTAATTACATGCCATCTGGCAATACAAGAACCGGACGGATCCTCTTCCTGGCGGTAACCTATCTAACAAAGAAATTGTCAATCAGTGGCAAAACGAGCCGTCATGCCACGTTTTTTTTTTTTTTTTTTTTTTTTTTTTTTTTTTTTTTTTTTTT
>JAPVCB010000029.1:1389785-1510375 GCA_029606185.1 Paecilomyces formosus
TCATGTGCCAGAGAACGCGGACGGCTTGTGATTTTGGATGAAGCATCTAGCGAAAGGTCTTCATCCAGCTTACCTCATCGTCAGTTACATGTTAACTAACTAGTTAATGAAATATTCCAACCCAGCAAGTAAGTCCTCCGTACTCCGTACAATAATCCTACTGGCGAGTAGTCCAACTAGAGTATGTAAGTGGCTGCTCGGGCTGGCTGAAACTCCTCCCCCAAGTTCCCAACTAACTGACTAGGTACATGCATCCGTTAGGCGTTCTTGTCTTCTCTGGTTAATGCACGCCGTACGGAGTACGGACGAACTGGCTACTAGAATAGTCTAACTAATAATACTTTTTTTCTTCTGCGCCCCGCAACGCCGCAACGCCGCAAATCAGCCATTCAAGTAACTAGTCAGCTAGTTGGCTGGTTAGTCAGATAGGCACCACCTGGCAGACAGACCCTGATCCTGATCCTGGACCCTTGATTGAATCGTATGGGGTCTCGGGAAAAGGCACCGGCGGTGCTGGTGGTGTGGCTTACCGCTATTATGATAGCTAGTAGTAGTGCACTTCGTGATTGCTTCGTACCATAGTGATAGCAGTAGTAGGGGGTTAATGACTAGTTAGCTGACAGCTATGTGGGGATGAATGGCTGAGTTGAGGCCTCGTTTATACTCTTAATACGTATGGATATAAAGAAGGAAAGTCGGTATACGAGTATTCCAGCTCATTATGAAATGCTTACGGAGAGAAACAATGCTACCGGAGCTAAATTATGGCGGTTATGGTATTCCACCAAATAGACTTACTGCGCCTCTCATAATGTCAATGAATAATATCATTAATTATAGCTAGTTAAATAGATATAGTGTACTGTAACTAATGCATAATTACGTATTAGTAATAAAATTTCCCCATGGAATAGCCATCCAGCGAAGCGAAGAAGAAGAAAAGAATACCTTAAGTTTAGCCTATCCCTAATGTCTGTATCTAATTTTGATAAATGGTCTGCGAATTTGGTATCCGAACAATTC
Organism: Paecilomyces formosus; assembly: GCA_029606185.1. Lineage (NCBI taxonomy): Eukaryota > Fungi > Ascomycota > Eurotiomycetes > Eurotiales > Thermoascaceae > Paecilomyces > Paecilomyces formosus. The sequence goes on from JAPVCB010000029.1 coordinate 1,390,809, forward strand.
CTAAAGGCAAAAAAATGAAAGATTTATGTCACTCCACTCACTCAACACTAACTACGGAGTAATTAAACCAGCCTAGCGGACCATGATCGAGATCTAGGCGGATACTCCGAGCCTATCTTAAACTAAACCAAGTGAACAGAAAAAAAGAAAATTATGGAACGGAGAAACCCCTTATTCTGTGTTCCACTTCAGATCTAATTTTCCTAGATCGCGATGCCAAGCTGCTAATACGGGCTCGCTATAATAGTAGCTATTGTTGAGACAAAAAGTCTGCAGATCTACGGATACCATCCGAATGGTACGGAGTACAAGGCTGTTGTTTTCATCAATTAGAGCGTAATCCAGGTAAAGAAAAATCTCAACTAGTACAATACTATACAAGAAAGGGAGAGGGTTGGTTTAGACTTAGTGCTGTTCGGAAAAGAACCGGTCGTATTCAATAGTCGGGAAGTTTTGCCGACGGAGAGAAACCATTGGGCCATGGTTCTGGAGAACGAAATAAGCGATATCGTTGGCTGGAGATTATTCTTGATGAAGCCAGGAGAAGAAAAAAGGTAAGCTGGACCGTTCTAGTCTATCAAGGGCTTCCTCGTTGTGATTGGAGCGTCACATATATGTAAGCTGATGAGGGCAAGACGAAGCGGTGGTAGTTATTGGTGTTTTGCGTACTCATGTATGTTTATTGGTGGGGAGATATCATGTTGTGTTAGATGTAAGGGTAATGGACTGAAGTTTGTTAGTATTTCTATGGCGAACGATATCAGTGGGCTACTATCTGCAAGGCTGATCTGCATGCACCGAGATCTGCTATATCCACGGGTTTACTAATGTATATCTCAAGATGTCTTCCTATAGGCACTAGACCAGAGCTGTCTCAGTGGATAACTATATGAAGGCAGGAATTCTATAACTATATATGGCTCTCGTAGAAAATTAGCGGGACCAAATGCTCCGCGAAGCTATACGACTTTCTGGATGTCTAACACGCAACAGCGAGATATTCTTTACACGGGACATGCAACATCTTCTGATTTAAACGAGTTGAGCTAGCCATTGGGAATTATACTGAGATTGGCAGTACTCGAATATCCCTAAAAGAGATCCGGCCTATTAAAGCAAATGGTACGTTGAGGTGATGTACTGTATGATAACCCGATAAAGACTTGGGATAGACTCTTTACACAAGGAAACTAAAGCGCAGATGGACATTATCGGATATAACCATGATGAAAATGAGATATTCTATATATCTAAAATGCCATCTCAGACCAAAGCAGGAGAAAGTGTCAGCATTCGTATTTACTATTATCACCTGTCTTCGAAAATGTTAATTGAGTGTCCCCCCATGCAGCTGCATATTTTGGAAGCTCAGACCGGTATGCGTGAGGACTACTCCGGATATTTCATTCATCTTTGCAACACTGGACGAACTATTCTACATAAGGGCACTGTTTACTACACAAGGGCACTGGAAAAATGGTCAGAGAACACTCTAGCGATACCCTGGATAATTCGGCCGTTTTCAGACCAAGGCATGTCGTTAAGACTCCCGGAATGTCCTTCGTAACCGTGTGACCGAGCACTGAACGACGGCATACTAGGAAGATCTGGAAGCGTAAGGGGCTCTATGCATCCCTCCGCTTTGTCTTCAAATGGTATAGTCAATATACGGATCTTCATTGTAAATACAAGAAGAGACAGCACTGATTTTTATTTAGTAACATGGTTACTGCCATCTCTAAGGCCTGTGAACAACCGAGAGCTGGACTGGATTGAGCTGATCCTAGAGTCTAGAGGCGCATTCCTGCCAAGCCATCTCTAGGAAGATGGAATAGAGATCAGCCGTGCTTCGCACTGATAGGCCTGAGAGTCAGGATCAACCAGCTAGAGATCTGGGTGAAGAGTGTTGAAGGGCTATTTTTGGCGATAGCCATAGCGCCATTCAGTCAGATCTTTCCGCGGATGAATCGCAAGAAGCCCGGTTCATTTATGATTGAAGGATAAGATCCAAGGTTAATGCAAGCCGGCTTTCACGGCTGGCCCGGGCTTCTACCCTAGGCCGTCTGTGCTGGGCAATCGGATTAAGTATTGGAGACTCTGGGATGGCGCTCAGTCCGTGTGACTCGCATTGCAGCGAAAGGGCCATTAGTTAGCGCAGCGGGAGGAGATCACCGTGCAGAAGCCCTCATAGTTAGTTAACCCAGTGCCATTAGCTGCTTTATTATTGATTAGCCCAGAAGGGAAAACACACAAGTACTGCGTAGATACTCAAGGCGACCGGTCTTGCTCCATCTCCGAGCATCGACACCATTACTACCGCCATGGTAATATTGGAGATGCGTCGTCGACTGAGTTTATCTTAGCCATTCTCCTCGTTCTGGGCTCAATCTCCCCGATGAGTGAAAGACGGGCGAGGAGTGATGAGTATTTTGTCTATGCTCTGCAGTATGTATAGTAAGACTCGGTCCGGCGCCAAACGGGGCGTTGTGGTTGGCCTGTATTGAGGGACATCGCTCTCGCAGCGGTGATCGCGAAGCTGATTTGCTCGACGATGTGAAAGCAGTGCATCGGCTTCACGCCAGGCGACGTGCAAAGGAGCTGTTTCTGCGCCGCGAGTGGCTTCGTTGTTGATGTGACGAACAAAGCGTCTGCTCTAGCGTCCGTCGCTCTGCCCAGTCATCGGCCTCATCTGCTGGTGTCGCTGGAAACGAAACGGTTAATCCTGGGGATCCTCTTCCTCTAGCACTATGCTCAACTGTCCCAAGTCCAATCATCCCAGAGATCCTGTTGCTGGTGTCTTCTTGCCGCCGTCCTCCAGCATGGATTCCAGCGCCAACAGATTCATTTGAGGGTGCTTGTCCGATTGTCCCCCGCTTTTTTTTAGAAGATGGTCGGAGACGCGAGATCATTGATATTGAGAGGCGGCAGGACCGCAATGGTTGAAGTCGCGAGTTCTGGTCGTTGTCGTCTTTCCTTTCTATTTTCCCTCGTAGACCTTTTCGTCTAGGTGTTTTGTTGTATACTTGCCTTTTATTCCAATCTGCGCAGGTCTCGCGGAAGGTCGCACAGGACAGGTTCCAGATCAGGTAAGTGATACTATACACCAGACCCTGACCTCTGGCAGATCGGCGCATATAATAGCGCTCTTTATTCTTCGAGAGCCCCGCTGACTCTCTTTCTCAGCAGATCCGAGAGTCACCTCGATTACAGCGGAGTCGAACTCGTTAATTACTCTGCTTGACGTGGTACCTGAGCTGGCCTAGGGTTGTCTTCTCTGTCGGTATGTCAATACTAGATAGCTTCGCTGGAGCCCTGCTAACCATCTACACAGCAGATTTGCTCCATTTCGTAAAGTGTCAAAGGAGCACCTTGTGATTTAGACCCCAGCTCGATTCAGCGTAACCGGCCGTCGGGTCTGTTCAGATCATCGACCTACTGTTGCGCTACAGCTGAGAGCTGGTCTCTTAGCTTTAATAATTTTTGATTTGCGATCTTGGCAATATAAAGAAAGAAGGACGGAATATTCCAAATGTCGACATTCAACGGACCGTTGTCTCACGAACCAGTTAGTCCTATCGAGGTTGTCGGGCAACCACACCCAACGATGGCAATCAATGGGCAGAATGGTAGAATTCCCACGACACGCAGCTCATCAGAGTCGACGACATCGTCACTGAAGAGTCCCCGAACAGCACGGTTTGCAGAAGCGACGTCTGTTCATTCTCCTATTGGACCGACTGAGAGCTCGCGCTCTCCCTTCGCAGACCCTCCGACTCAGACGGCGCCTCAACACCATGTGTCGGATGTTGGCTTTGGATATGTTGCGGACAATGGGCCCTCACATCATTCGAATGTTCCTATGACGCCTGCCTCCCCACTGAAGAGCGCTATGAAAACCCCTGGCACTGCTCGGACGTTGAACCCTCTTAGCCCAACCTTCCGCGAGGAGTATATACTCGAGAAACAGGAGAAGCTGACAGAGAAGGAGAACGAGAAAGATCTAGTAAGCCAGATGAACTCGCGATGGTGGTACTTGGTTGCTGACCTCAACCTAGAAAGTGAAAACGCGAGTACGACTAGCTAAGGTATTGCTGCGATTCGTCAACTTCAGCTGCAGTCTTATCGTCCTTTCTCTCCTGTCGACATCGTTCACGATATTCAACGCAACAAAGAACCTCCCTGCACGGAACAACCTCCCGCCTTGGGCAGTAGGTACGAACCCATGGCCGCAGATCCTTCTCCTGGTCATGTCCTGCGTTTCGCTATTCACTTGCGTGATCGTCTTTTACGGCTACTGGAAGGGCGGCCATCGACGCGCGGAGAAGGTAGCGGTATACTACACCGTCTTCTCTGTCTGCTTCTTTGCCTTTAGCACAGTGATGTGGGTTGTGGGTGCTGCAGTTTTCCAGAACAGCAAGGCGAATGGAAATGGACAGGATCTCTGGGGTTGGTCGTGCAAAGACAATGTCCGACGACAACTATTCAGTCAGGACGTCAAGTATGCGCTTATTTGCCGTATGCAGGTAAGTCTCCTCGGTTTCTATTATTTTCTTACTGGATTCTAACTTGGGCCCCCCAGGACTGGTCACTGGTCTGCGCCATCATCGAGATTGTCATTGAGTTGATCGTCATTCTTATCTACGCTATCGTCTTCTACCGCTTCTACAGCAAGCAGCGATTGCGAAAAACCATGGACATGCGTGACCAAGCCAGATCCGATCTGTACTTGGCCCAGCTTCGTACTCAGTCTGCTCCCAACACACCCGGGTTCGCTCGCACTCCCAAATCACCCTTTTTTGCAGCGACGCCAGTGCAGGATCCCTACTCGTCCGCTGAAAACGGCGAGCACTACTCCGTGCAGTATGCGACGCCGAAATCTCCCACGCGGGCCCCGGAGCCCTTCCAGCTTCAGCCTCCGCCCATTCGCGTCCAGCATGCTACTCCGAGACAGCAGCAGGAGAGCTTTGACGCTCCATCGGTACATATCAGTACGCCTTCCCCTCCACCTGTAGGTGCACCGACGCCGCCCCAGGTTGAGAACATCAATCAGCACGTTGGTGCCGCACCAGGCGAGAAGATGTACGAATCCGTGCCCATCCCAGGAGCATACTCGACCCCAGTGGCGAGCCCTAGTTACCCTCCTCCTGTCCATGCGATGCCGCAAGGGAGTGCATCCGACATCCATCCTGGATTCGGCAGTCGATAGACTCACGATGCGGAGCACCGATCATAACGAAGCCACGCCTTGTACAAGAACAAACAACCAGAAATATAAACACACCACCCTCTCGTACAGATACGACCGAGATTGCTATCAAATCTGGAAAGTTTGAAACGAACCAGCTGCTTATCGGCGTTGATATTTCGGATGAACTTCCCTTTGTTCCTAGGTTCGATCTGGTCATTTCTTCTCTCTATACACATCGGACGACATATGGCGCGCTTATATTCCGTTCTCTTTCGCTGGCTCGGCTGATCCTGGTCCCTCTATATCGGGATATCGAGTCCGGCTCTATTCAGTATGATATCCCATCTATTTATTATTATCGCCATTGATATCTATCTAGCATATAACTATACCTCCAAACTCAATAAGATGCCATATTTGACCATGACGTTGAAGTTTACCTTAAAACAGTATATGTATCCAATTTGTGTGATTATTGGGGTTAGAAATAATCGCCCAGTAGATGGTGCAGGTAATCCGTTTCCGAGGATGAATAGATAAATTTGGCATGAGGTATTATAATTCCAAGAAAGTCCAACTGGATCACTTCGAACATGTATTCCTTAATTCTTCTGGCTTGTCACAAAGTTGCATATACAATAAAACTCCAAGAAAACGCCTACAAGCACCTTGGCCACAAACCCGCTGTCTCATCCCAAGTCATTTGCAAAACAGGCAACCATTAATGCATTCACCAACCGGATATCCGCCTTCTATATGGCTTCGCCTTCAATCACAGCTCCTGAATCCCTTGCAATGTAGATTTCTTCCAATGCCCCATCGTCTTCAGTCCAAGGGTCACCGCCTTGCAGAACAAGACCTTGCTCGTTGGCTAAATGGAGCAGACAGATGAAACCATATGATGTACTGATATCTCGCAGGGTCTGCTCCGGGTAGACGGTCTTCAGGTTGTTCATAATAGAGGTGAAGCGAAGCTGGCCCTTCTTCTCCGGTGGGGCCTCCTCGTTGGCAGGTGCACTTCTCTTAAGATGGTTGATCGGCGTCGGAGTAGGCGGTGCGTCTTCCATGACGGTGTCCTCAACAGGAGGAGGCGCAGTCACAGCGGCCGCATCGGAGGCTGAGTTGAAATCCATCGACTCGATCAACGAATTGCCCATGCCCTTCCACATTTCCTCCTTCAGTCTTCGGACATCGACCTTCTTGGCCACTCGTGCGTATGCCACATACTCAGGACGCAGCCTCCTTCCACCCTGGGTCACCAGCTGGGAACCGAAGCCGCCAGCATTGGGTAGCCCTGTTGCAGGAGTTGCGCCCACCAGGTTCAACAGCGCACTGAGTCCTGAAGGCCCACCGCCCGCGGACGTCGTTGGTCGCGCATCGGAGTCCAAGGGCGGCGAGAACATTTCTCTGGCGTCTGCAAAGTTGTCATCGTCATCATCCCCGATAGGCAGGCCGTTGGGGAACGCTAGCCCATCGTCATCAGCGAAGAAATCGGCGTCGTAAGCACCTGCAGCGCCCCCGTCCGCTCCAACGCTGTCATCCTCGGTCTTGTGGTTTGCCCAGAATTCTTCGTCCATCTCGCCATTAGGAGCGGTCTGTGCCTGTTGCTGGTTTCCATTTGCCTGCCGGCCGAACTTCTTAGATCCCATCCGGGCTTTGGGCTTGAGGAAAAGACGCAGCAGCTGGCGGGAGTTGAAGTGTTTGTCGTCTGGCAAAAGGTTGCGGCCCTTGGTCTTCCACTGAGTCTTGGGCAGAGAAATGGTGGAATTTGAACTGGCCTGGGTGTAGATCAAATCCGCAACTGTGGGATCCAAAGGCGCCGCGAAATCAATTTCAAACGGCTCCTTCTCCTTGCGCTGCCTGGGAGCCGTATTTGTCGCACTGGAAGCAGTTGTTTCTTTGATTCGCCGAATCTTCCAGTGCTCTGGACCGGCCCAGTTCTTTTGTAGAGCATTGTCGAAGTAGCTCAGAATGTTCTCGTGCTCCTTACTGGCCGTCTGGTGAGATAGCGAGATAGCATATGCATCTTCATTGTTGAATTCGCCGTCGTTGTCGGGATCATCGTCGTCTAGGTCAACGCGGTGAATCTTGAGCATAGGTTCCAATGCGGCATCTCTGGCCCATGCCTCACCACCCTCACCGAAGCCAGCATCTCCACCAAGATCGAAGCCAGTAAACGTAGCATCATCGTCGTCGAAGCCCACTGCGTTGTCATCGTCGAGCATGATGCCGGAGGCATCCCGCATTCTGGTATCCTCATCATCTCCTCTGTCGTTTCGCCAGTCCTCAGGTGCTTTCAAAAATGGAATATCGAGAGATCCGCTTGGGTCTCCGAGATCGAAATTCTTCAGCGAAGGACAAATGTCCTGTTCTTCAAGACGAGCCAGATCCGGGAAGAATCTGCTAGCCAAGGGAGCTAGATCAATTTCTGCGCTGCCGTCGTCAGCCGCCTCCTGATCCTTCTCTTGGTCTTTCTCTTGACCATCAGCAGGGTCAAGCGAGTCCGGCTCCTCAGTCTCTCGTTCTTCGCTCTCCCCACGCTTCTTTGCTTCTGCTTCTGCTGTAGCATCCAAGGCATCGTCGCTGCTATCGAAGACAATCCGTCCCTGTCCATCGATGGAGAGGTGATTCAGCAGTAGACCCTTCGCGCCTCCCTCGTCGAAATCGGCGGAGGCCTTTTTGAATAATGGATCTACAGCAAATTCGAGCTCGAACTTCTTCAACTGCAGAGAAGCAAACGAGGGCGCAAGGGTCGCTTCATGTGTCCGTGTCTGCCCCTGTGTCAGTACATTGCTTCACGGATCCACTGGATAGGGAGCTAGATGCAGTACCTTCTTTCTGCCTTTCCTCCGTACTCCATCCTCGCCTTCTTCCTCCTCGTCTTCTCCGTCTTCTCCTGCCGCTTCCGCCTCCTGCGCCTTGCGATCACGGCTGTCCGCCAGACCACTGAGCAGCTTTCCGGTCTCCGTCGCAACACTGTCTACTCTGCTTGTGTAGATCTTCACACAGCCGTCCAGGGTGCAACTGGCCTTCTGAAAGTTCACACCGTCTCCTTCTCTCAACAGCGACATGTCATGGAAATAGTCGATCAAGGCGAAGTTCCACGAATTATTCGCGTTAATCTTGTTATCTGTCGCCATCTTCATCCACTCTTCGAAATTCGCTAGAATCGGCACTCTCTTCATGGGAGTCATCGCGCGCTCCATGCGACCGTTAACGTCGCTCTCGCGACCCCGCGGCATGGACGCCCGCGGGGTGTTTGGACTGTCGCTGCCCGCTCGATCGTAGGCATTTGCCCGGCGTGGAGGCATCGGTGTCTTCACTGCAGCCTTAATCTGGTCCATCTGGCGATCATACATCGCCTGGCGCGACTGCATGCGCGCCGCCTTCTCGCCCATATCATCATTGAGGGGAATCCTATATCAGACTCCTCGTCAGCGCCTATCCTCGTATCCATCGCATCGGACCCCAAAACACAAATCCATTCATTTGTACGTACTTCATAGGAGAGTTCTTGTGCGGCGTCGCCGCCCCATTGGAGCGGCGGTGATGAGTCTTTGACGGTCGCGGCATCGTGGACAGCCTGAGTTGGCGGCGTCAGAAAAGATCAGGAGGTTAGTTGTACACAGGTGGGCAGCGCGTCAAATCATCTCTCTGGGTGATTTTGTCGTATTTCAGGATATAAGGGAGACCTGGAGAGATCTCTGAGGAACGTTGAGAGATGGAAAGGCGCTGCGATACGATACGATACGAAACACAGCGGTGGTGCAGCAGTCGCTTCTGGCCCAACTTGGTCTGTCAACAAAACATACGGTACCGTGTACACACCACGTGCGCACATACAACCCGCGCTAGTCCTGATAAGGACTGGAGGGAGGGCGTTTCGGGTGGAGGTACCGGGTACTTGTATAACCGTAGTAATATGATGGGACTCAAAGTATCAGGTACATGAAGCAATGGAAATAGGCTAACTTACCATCCTGGAAGAAACAACATGCACCATCCATCATCCATCATCCATCGTTCATCATCTATCCACACGTCCGTCCATCCTGGTCTCTCTATAATCGAGGTCGATATTGGACCACAAACCGGATTGATTCCTTCAGGTCTCTCCTATCATTCGCTGCCTTCTCCCTTCAGCACATAATCTCTCTTGCTGGAAGTGTTTCGCTTCCACTGCGCACCGCCACACTCCACCCACGGCTGACATCAGTCACCATCCGACTGGCAACTGGACCTGATCCATGTCGAACTAAGAAATACACGTCGTTTTCCCCTCCGGCTGGTTGCGATGTCTTTAGATTGATGCCAAAGGCCCACAGCAATTGATTCTCTTATATGTTCTTCACCGCTTCCATTGGATTCTCCCTGCTGTCCCAGGCTCTTTTTGCCCTCGAATTGTCCATGATGCGACTCCATCATGCTGGAATTGCTCGTAGATAACCATCGTTCGGCCACCGTGCCCAGGCAGCGGCGTTTCTCTGCACGCCCATTCTACCTCACCATCTGCTTCTTGACCCTGATTGTAGCAACGAACTGGATCGTGAAGTCTTCTACACTACTGACTGCGACTATCAGCCATTCCGGCTCAAACGGACGGGCTGGAGCACTCGGCGGAACTGGTGCGGAGTTATTCCGAAGAGGAAATGAACCAGAGGTATTACGAGGGAACTATTGACCCAACAGATAGCAAGAAGCTGACTGGAATTGGATCCTAGTGTCATCTGGTACGCAAAGCTAAAGACAAATGCACCTTCGTGAAGAACAACTGCCCGGGTTATGAAGATGGCCTGTTTTCTTATCTGCAGCTGTACTACTGCAACCTGGCGGACGCGAAGCCGGTTGCCTTCGTCATCCTCGTCCTGTGGCTATCCCTCCTCTTCAGTACAATTGGAATTGCAGCCAGTGACTTCCTTTGCATCAATCTGAGCACCCTTGCCAGCATCCTTGGAATGAGCGAGAGCCTGACCGGAGTGACCTTTCTAGCCTTTGGCAATGGGAGTCCCGACGTCTTTTCCACTTTTGCGGCCATGCGGTCTAACAGCGGGAGTCTGGCGGTGGGAGAACTGGTAGGGGCAGCAGGCTTCATCACCTCGGTCGTCGCAGGCTCGATGGCGCTGGTTCGACCGTTCCGCGTTGCCCGCAGGAGCTTCATCCGCGATGTGGGCTACTTTGTCATCGCCACCAGCTTCACGATGGTGGTGTTGGCAGATGGCCAGCTGCACGCGTGGGAATGCGCTGCAATGGTGGCATTGTACCTCTTCTATGTCATTATGGTGGTGACATGGCACTGGTACTTGGGTCGGCAGCGAAGGAAGTATGAACGGGACTTGGTGGCACGAACACAATTCCATATTCCCGAAAACCAGGAATTGGATATCGAAGAGAGACCAGAAGATGATGACCCTGGCGTTGCGCAGGAGAGTACGAGTCTTCTTCACGGTTCCAGAGATGAATTCGACACCCTCGAGAGATCCGGCTCGCCAGTATGGAAGGAAGATAACGAGGACGACGAGACTCGGGATAGATACATGGCCGAGATTAGCGATAACATGCATATCACACGGCCTGGGGCTTCGAGGAGAAGAAATACGTTCAATCCCATCCGTCCGAGTCTGGTCGGCGCTTTAGAGTTCCAGTCCGTGCTATCATCCCTCAAACGAGCAAGGAACATGCCAATCAACCTACGGAGCTATTCTGACGATCGCTACATCTCGCCTTCTCAACACTATGACAACATCTCCATAAGATCAAACCCAGACGCGGATGTGTCAGACTCCGATCGCTATCTAACCCCCGCGCGGGCATCTGTAGCTCGAACGCGCGCCGTCTCAGCAGACAACGCTACTGCATTACGGCTCGATACAAGCTTCCTAGGAGGTGATAGGATCTCACGACCTCCAAGCCGGACAGCCGCGGGCGTGGGGGAGACCCTGGCAATCCCGGACGAAATTCAACCGGGGCCATCTGTTCTGGTAGACTCGGTATCTCCATCCGGACCCCCATCGCGCAACCAGGATCCAGCAACCGCTGAACAGATACCATATCAAGATCATCTGGCGCCCCCGGTAGATGACCTCAGGGTCCCCAATTACCAGTCTGACAAGGGGCCACGGCTCTTCTCGCCTAGCGTCTCTCCGCGAGGGACAATGAATGTTCCTCAGATAACCTTAAGCCCCGAGATGATGCCGCAAAGCCCCTCAAGCCCATTTCCTACTTTCTCGGATGTGGGTTCTATGTCATCGAGAGCACCTAGTATATTTCTCTCTCCTGCAGCGCTGCCTCCTGAGGCTGGTATCCCACTTGAGACGCATGCCGGAGGATCACGACCCTTGAAGTGGTGGCCCTCTCGCATGTTGCCATTGCCTCATGTGATATTCTCAACTTTCTTTCCGACAATATGTGACTGGAAATCTAAGAGCCTTGGAGAGAAGTTTTTGGGTTTTGTCGCAGCTCCAAGTGTGTTTCTGCTGACAGTGACGCTTCCTGTAGCAGAGCCACCACAGCCAGGCTCCTCAGCGGAATCCCAGCCTGTGATCCAGGACCAATCGTCAGACGATAACATGCGTCCCCCGCTTATCCAACTACCAGATGATAGTCCTGTCCTTGTACCGGAAAGAGGCGAGAGCAGTTTTCACGGGGCTGCCCAGCAAAAAGCGAAAGATCAATCTGCAACAATGTCCAGGCGCCGATTAGACTCCGAACTCCCAGCACACCAGGCCGACTTCGAGCGGAGCGATATGCCATCAAAAGAATGGCAGCCATGGCTTGTCTGCGTACAGTTGTTCACGGCACCCTTCTTCATTGTCCTCATTTCGTGGACTAGTATGGATCCTGAGATGAACACTCGCAATCTCCTGCTTCCCGCACTTATTACCCTTTCATGCTCCCTAGTTTGCTTCGTTGGTCTTCTTATAATCACGAAACGCGTGGGCCATTCTCAACTATCAACCACAACTCGTCCCATTCTAGCCTTGCTGGGCTTCCTCGTTGCGATTTCATGGATTGCTACGATTGCAACGGAGGTTGTCAGTCTGCTCAAAACCTTTGGGGTCATTCTGGACATTAGTGATTCGCTCCTGGGACTCACGGTGTTTGCCGTTGGAAATTCGCTGGGCGACCTGGTGGCAGACATAACTGTCGCCCGTCTTGGATACCCGGTCATGGCCCTCAGTGCCTGTTTCGGAGGCCCTATGCTTAACATTCTGCTGGGGATAGGACTGGGTGGACTCTATATGACGTTGAACTCGAAGTCTAGTATGTTCACGGCAACCAGCGGATATCACATAGCTATATCCAAGACGCTTGTCATAAGCGGCAGCACACTGCTCGTCACTTTAGTCGGGCTATTGATCATCGTTCCACTGAACCGATGGAGGATGGATCGGAAGATCGGCTGGGGCCTGGTTGCTCTTTGGTGCGTTAGTACTATAGGGAATGTTATTGCCGAAATCGTCTCATGAGGAGTTCATTGGTTGATATTTTGATGATTGAACGCGTTAATCAGCCTCTTTCTTGATATCCTGTGCATTATGGGTTGTATGTGAACTTGTTCTTTCATGTGAGACTTCTCATTTCAATATCTATGCCGACCACTCATCTATCTGTTCCACTGTGGTCCGTTCTATGCTCTACACTCATGTACATATACATGTGCATATAATAAAACAATGACTATTATGCATTGTCAATTACACTGCCTATTGAGACAATCTCACAGCTGAACCTTACCGTTTGTTGCCAAGTCGATCTCGATGACACCTCCTTCCTCATAAACCTGTCTCTTACAACGATTGCTTACGCTTGCAGTTTCCCTGTGCCAGAGACAAAGGATCATGACAGAAAGGATCATAATAGTTTTTTAGCTTCAAAAACAGGAAAACACTCACTGATGATCCAATATCCAGCATCACTTATCTATACAGAATGTCATATAGCCATCAATCACTTTCGTTATCAAAACAACCCCGATGAAGTTCCCCGTCCCTCCCTCTATCTTTACCTCCTCCAGCAACAATAACAACTCCTCGAGCGTCTCGAGTCGCTCCAAACGAACCGTAAAATCATCCGTCTCCACCGACGACGTCCCCGTCGGCCGGACGGTCATTACCGTCAAAGGAAACCCATCCCACGACCCATCCATCGACGACAATGACTACACCTCCCCTCCTTACCCGGCCTGCGACAAACTCGCCGCCACCTTCCCCCTGCACCCTCGCTATATGTACCGCGTCCAATACCACGGGAGTCGAACGCGTCTCAACCAAAGCGGCCTCGAAGCAGACGCCCACGCCTGGCATCCGCAATCCACAAAACCACAGCCGGATCTTCGCGAATTCGAACAATTCCGTAACATCGTCCACAAAACCCTCGCGGACGTGCGCGATGAGGAAGGATTCTACAGCCCCTTCGTGGCGCTATACGCAGACGAGAACTCGGCGGATTTCTGGGCACGGAGGTGGCGAAGGGTGTATAACAAAGAGTGGGAACGGTGTTGGTTGTTTAAAATCGACACAACCATGTTGGATCCCGATACGACGAAGTTTTACAGTGTGTGGGATCTGAGGAATACGCTCGATGTCCATCAAGGGGATATTCTGAGTACGTTGATCTGGCAACATAAGGGGGAGGCGTTGGTTTTGCATCGTGTGCCGAATGATGCCATTGTGGGGATTAAGGAGATTTTGAGACCGGGTATATATTTTCTTTTTCTTTTCTTTTTTCCCTTTTCGTTGAATTATTACTCCTGCCGTTTCCCACGGCTTTCAGTTTTTCCCTATTACCCTCGGGACCTGAATCTGAATCTGATCCGAATCATAAGTGACAGTGATTCCGTGGTATAAAAGACGACCCTCCTGGAGAAAAGCCAAGAAGATCATGAAAAAGGCCTTTCTGGCTGAGTATTTCTGACTGGTTCATGAACTATAAGACCGACGGGGTATCGATATGCTATGTTGCTCTTTTCTTGTCGACTTTCATTCATTCTTCTGTCCTGCTCATGGGAAAACTGCTATTCGTTCTCTCGTTATTCTATGCGTGCATCTTACAACCTTGAGTATCATGAAACGGAGCTGATCACCCTTCGCTGAGCTTGTCTTGTGATTGAGTTATCAACCGGTTGGTATTTGGGCTTTAGGGAACAGAATACTTAGATAGATCACTGCCTTGTAATAATTAATACTTTGGAATTCGGCCTAGCTGAGCCTCTAATTCACTGATACTGTTTCTTAACCCCTGAGCCCTAAAGATAATCTATGAGTGGAATGGATATGCTATACGCTATTAAGAATACCGAAAACACTTTATCTCTCTAAGACCCCAGTATGGTCGCTCAATTTACAATGGGTTACAAGTTCGCGAAGCAAGTAAATAATAAGTACGTAGGTAGTAAAATCTCATCGCGGGAGAGACGCTTTATATCAAAACAGACCACTCCTGGATAATGGAAACATACAAGAAACAACCGGACCTCAAATTCCCCCAATGTGCTGCTTTCCTTTAATCCAATACTCGACCTGCCACCGAACTGGTGCTGCGGTCCTTCGTCTCAACCTTCCTCAGGCCCTTACCGGCTTGGATAGATGCCAACAAGGCGCTGCGATCTGTTGCGGCTCCGCCACCGGGCGGGCTTGCAGCGGGCGGAGGTGGCGGAGGTGCCGCCGGGGCCCCAGAGGGTGGAGGTGGAGGAGGTCCAGGGGGCCCTGGAGGCGGAGGGGGTGGAGGGGGAGCACCGGTAGGCGCTCCTGGTGGAGGAGGCGGAGGAGGAGGGGGAGGCGCGGACGGTGCCTCAGAGGTGCCATTTGTCTCAGGAACAGCTGGAGGAGCAGGCGGTGGTGGAGGAGGCGCAGGGGACACCGGGCTCTCCTGGACAGGGGTAGCGGACTTCGAAGGGGACTTGTCGTCCATGGCGCTCAGAGGTCGAGGAGGTCCCATGGTACCGAACAAGATACTGGCAAGCTGTTTCGCGCTGCCACCGCCAGGGTGGTCGTCTTCGTCAGACGAATCATTATCCGATTCAGCGACAGACCAGTCATCATCATCCTCCGGACGAGCACGGGACTTGCGCTCGATAGGCCCAGGAACAGTGTATGTCGACTTGGTAGACTCTTGCTGAGCAAGACGGTGGAACGGATTGGTGGACTGCACCTCAGCCGGGGGTGAACTGACAGTCATCTGAGGTGTAGAGATAGTTGGCACCTCTGCGGTCTGGCTGGTCTTCCGGAAGAAGGGATTCTTAGACTCTGACGCATCAGTCCGGCTGCTGGAAGGCGATCCCACGGTGGGAGCAGCAGGCTGCTCGGCATGCTCCGGTTCCTGCGGCGCAGCTGGAGCTGGTGGCGGAGGAGGTGGAGGAGGAGGCGGAGAGGCTGCTGTAGTTGTCGGCAACACCTGGCTCTGAGCCGGCGTGCTGTCCTGGGGGGTCATGTTGACCGGACCCTCATCGTCAGACGAGCTTTCATCCCCGAGACCTTCCAGTTCACGTTGTAGTTGGCGTTCTCTCTCGCGCGCAGCTTCGAGCTCCGCGCGCTGAGCCTGCAGTTTGGCTTCTTTCTCCTTGGCCTCCCGGTCCGCTGCCTCCTTCCGACGCTTCTCTTCCTGCTTCTTGATCTTGCCCTGCTTTACTTGTTCTTCCAGGGCACGCAGGCGAGCTTCCTGGGCCTGCTTCTCTCTCTCAATCTCCTCTTCCTGTCGTCTGGCTTCCTCCCTGAACAAAGAAGTCAGCGTTATTTCGTTTCTGTCAGAATGGAGACTTGTAACATACTCAAGCTGTTTCCTCTCGGCTTCCTGTGCCTGTTGCTCTTCCCTGATGGCTTGTTCCTTGCCCTCTTGCTCTGCCTGAGCCGCTCTGGTAGCCTCACCCGCCTTCTGGGCATCAGCATGACCTGTACTATCCGTTCTACCCTTGCGTGATGGGGGAGCTGGCGGTGGCTTCTTGCCTGCCGGCTTCGCTGGCGAAGGAGCTGGAGAGCGCTCATCGGCCAGACGACGCTGCCTCTCTTGTTCTCGCTTGGCATCTTCCTCTTCAGCCTTCTTAAGTCTCTCTTCGCGCTCCCTCTTCTCACGTTCTTGACGCTGAAGCAAGGTCTCTGCGGAATCCGTCTGAGGCTTAAGACCGGCAGCAGCCATACGCTCAGCAATGCGTTGTTGAGCACGGGCCTTTGCAGCTGCCACACGGTCCTCGTGCGTATTCCCGGTGAGTGATCCCGTAGAAGAAGCAGACGGAGCAGGAGACGGCCGGTGTTGAAGCTCCGCGTGGCCGTCGTATCTAGCCGGAGGCTGTTCTCTGGAAGGTGGCCTCTGCCGACTGTGTCTCTGTTAGCCAATGGTACTCAGCTATATGGGTAGACTCGAGCATACTCTTCCTTGCGAACGCGTGCAGTTCTGCTGCTACGCTGCAGATCATAGATGAAATCTCTGATCGTGTCCTCGACTCCCAGGGCATCCTCCCATCTACGTTTTTCGTGATCACGCACAGAGCTTTCACCCTCGTCACGAAGACTGTCTTCCAGGCTCCTGGAGAACTCCTTCACACTTTCTTCGACATCCCTAGTCATACTGTCATTCCGCTCTCTCTCCGCTTTGATCTTGGAATTCTCTTCCTCCAAGCGGCGGGCTGCTGCTGTGGGATCATCATCCGTGCTTGGTGGAGGCCGTCCAGCAAGTTCAGCAGCACGAGCCTGCATTCTTGCACGAGCACGGGCTTTGATACGATCAGCCTCAGTAATAGCACCACCAGGGCCGGTACCGACGATGTTCGCGGCGCTGTTCGGATGGGCCTTGGCATCTTTCAACCGGAAGAGCTCTAGCTTAGCATCTGCGATAGCACGTTCGACCTTGCGGACATTAGATGCTAGCTCAGGGACTTGGTCTTGGTATGTTTGGAGCTGGCGGCGCAAGGACCGGCGTTCAGCGCCAGAATCGAGACTGCGAAGAGCGGCGTTCGGGTCGGTATCAATATCATCCTGGACACGTCGAATCCTATCCATGAGGCTCTCCGCCTCCCTCCGGTCTCGCCGGTCCAGGACTTCCTCTTCTTCGGCCTGGTTCTGGTCCTGGAAATCCACGGCATCCAGCATAACCTTGGCTTCACGGATCTTCTTCTTGAGTTGTTCGACGGAGAATTCGTCATTGCCTTTCGCAGGCTGCTGCGCCGGGGACTGGGGCCTGCCATTTCCAACGCGGCGACGGGCACTGGACCTGTAGCCTCCGGCTTCGTCATTGTTCTTAAACATAGTGGCATCCTTACGGCCAAATCCTGGACTTGTGCTACCCCCACGGAAAGAATGATCCTTCAGGTAACTGACACCAGTCTTTTGCGGCTGCAGGAAAGCACCCGAAGATTTACGGCTCTCGGCATCCTGGGAGAGCAGAGACTTGACCGTTCCGATGGAGTCGTTCAGATTTCTTGTGGAAGGAGGAATCAACTCCGGTGGAAGACGGCTAGGCACGGGATAACCGTTCAATCTTCTATAGATCAAGTGCATTGCCACAGCAAATTCATCCATGTTAAGCCTTCCTCTGTTGTGCGGGTCGGCCAAAGTCCAGATCCGCTCTAGGTCCTGACGGTCAAGTCCACTCTGGCCCATGATCTCAATGGCCGTTTCACCGCCAATGTAGCCCTTGTTGAACCCATCCCAGGCCCTGAACAGTTGGTCGTATATCTTCTTCTCCTCCTTGGTGACTGCCCATGGGATAGTTGCGTTTCCAGAGAGACCAGCGGTAGTAAATCCTCCTTCACGGCCAGGCTGAGGCATCAACTGCTGTTTGAGGGCTTCTATGTTAGGCAGACCGGTTGCGGGAGCATTAACGAAACCCCATTGGCCGGGAAGTCCTGTGGGTTGAGCAGTAAGTCCAGTGGGCTGTGCAGTCAATCCTGTTTGGGCCGGGGATAGGTTCGATCCAAACCCAGTGGGCATCGGCGGCATTGGAGGACGAGGTCCAGTATAACCAGTGGGCTGGGGGTTCATGAAACCAGTCTGCTGCGGTTGCAGATGTTGCTGGGCCTGTCCTGGAAAGCCTGTTGGCTGCGGAGCCAAGCCTTGGTTAGGCATCCCAGTCGGTTGGGGCTGGAATCCAGTATTCTGGTTATAGAATCCCGTCGGCTGCGCTGTGAGCTGGTTTAGGAGCTGACTATTCGATGGCTGCTGGGGCTGGGGTTGCTGGGGTGCCGGAGGAGCCAAGCTGTTCTGCATCAATGGCGCATCGAAATTGGGGACATTCGTCCTCTGCGGCTCAGGCTGGTCGTCCGGGACGCCAAAGGAGATGATGTCCACCATACTCGAAACTTCATTCTTGATCCGCTCCGGGAGCTGGGAGGGGAGGTCCCTACTTGTTAGTCTGAGATTGCAGAGATACATCGCCAGGGCGAATTCGGGAAAGAACAGCTGTCCCGACTTGGTAGTATCCGAGAGTGTCCTGAGAAACCAGTCAATTCATGTAAATGGAGCAGACTCCGCCCACCCAAACCAGGCAGAACTTACCATATCTTAGACAAGTCGCTCCCTGGAAGCTTCGATCGCAATAAAAGGTCCTTGGCTTTCTCTCCTGTAGACCATCCATCAGCAATCTGCGTATTATTATCTTCGACCTCCAATAGTGTCCGTCACTAACCGTCCAGTGTCTGGCTATCACCCGCTGCTGACTTGAAAAGCTGCTCGAACTTGGCCTGATCCTGCGCTGTGATGAACGAAAGTCTGATGTTGGGGATCTTCGAGCCGGTCTTTTTCGGGACCGACTGCGTAAAGGAAGGCTGGTTCAGGTCTTGGAACGACTGCGCCATCTGGGTAGATGTCATCTGGGGAGCCAGAGGAGCTGGCGCACCCGTGGCGGCAGGGAACTGCTGGGGAGCTTGTATCTGTACATTGGGCGGCTGCAACGACGGCTGCGTCTGAGGGCGTTGCTGGAAGGCCGTGAATTGGGGCTGTAGCGGAGCTGGTTGGAAGCTCTGCTGAGGCGCGCCAGCCCCTGGAAACCCGGTAAACTGCGGCTGCAACTGTCCTCCAGGGAATCCAGTCGCCTGAGGCTGGAGTGGCCCGCCGGCAAAGCCTGTGGGTTGTGGTGCAAACGGCGTCTGCTGCTGTTGCGGCTGCTGCCCCTGAGGGAACTGAGAGTACATCGGCTGCTGCTGCTGACCGAACGGCGAGGATCCTGGGCGAGCGCTGCTGGCGCCGCCCAGGAAAGAGTTGGATGAAGAGTACATTACAGAACGAGCAGTTGCATGGGGAACGACATGTAGCAGGCAAAGGAAAGACAAGACAAGCGTGAACAGAATCAGCGAAAGCAGGTTGAGCAAGAGAGTGGGAGATGGTGACGACGCGGAGGCCCAGGAACGAGCTGGGAGGCGGCCCCAGTCTCGCGCTAGCCGCTTTGGGCTCCCGAGCCCGTGCTCGTCGGATATGATAGTTATATGATACCTATACTAGAGACAGTCAGACACTAACTACTTGTACCCTGATTACTATAGGGCATGCGATAATAGATTGCTACAAATCCTGGAAGAAGACAGTGTCTCTGCATTGGAGTGGTCTGTCTGGTCTCTGAGGTACACGAAATGCACTCACACCGCACTGCACTCTACTATTCTCGGAGGCGACTACACATGGATCACTCATGCTATTTCAAATGTCATATCAAGGAGCATGCATTATCTGCAAATACTTCTGGCTCAATCTATCTGCCTGTAGCAACAACACATGGCCTGCATATCCCATATGACCAACCACATAGCTGTAGACGTAGGGGCAGTCTAGCCTAATGTGAAAAGAAGATACATACAGCCTCGAAGCAGAAGCGACTCCCGAAATTGATCAACTCGAGAAATTGAATAGAGACCATTTGTCGATCCCAATATCATCCATCCGCATCATTTCCCTCGATCATAAACGCCTCAAGAACGCCAGATGGGGTAATGAAGGTGCTGAGACCGAAAAAAGAGGCCGCCAGCAAGGCAGAGACAAGGGGAGACGCCGGATCAGATCACTCATGAGAAATACATGCATAAGAAGCAAGACTCTCGCATGTTTATTGTATTTTTGGATTGTCTGAGGAGGCTTTCGAAGCTTAAATGCCATCCGGGGCCCCGTTCTGTCCCTGACTGGTACCCACCATCTTGCGCAGCTCGTATTCCTTGGTGAACTCACGCGAGAAGATACCCAGGTCCTTGACCAGTTCGTGGCAGGCCGTGATCACCGCCTCCTTGGGGGTGATCTCGCCATCAGTCTGGACGCGGAGCTCAAACTTGGGGACCAAGGGGTGCGGCACCTATGATGAACGAGTTAGCTCAGCAGCCCACTTCACTGGCATGGAAAGGACAAGCAGAGCCAAGCTACGAAATTTACTAACCTTGTAACCCGCGAAGAGAACATGGGAGCTCTGGAGAAGACGAGAGCGGATCAGGTTACCCAGGGTGTGGTCTTCCTTGTTAAAGGTGAAGATGGCACTGGACGGGATACCTAGAAAAGTTGTTGTCAGTTTTCACTTGAGCCAGATGACCAGAGGGACCCTTACGAGTATCAGTCTCGACCTCGACCTTCTTCTCGTCGTTCCCAAGGACGAAGGACTCGAATCTAAAATTGCCTTCCGTCAGTCTTCTGGGCACTTTCCTTTCGCAGTAAACAGATAGATGGCAAACAACGCAGAAATCATGAATAATCAGAAACTCGTCGAATAAAGCAATGTATACGCCAGGAGATGCCTCCAAATGATAGCCCACCTCTGCTGCTCATCGCGACCGATTTCCTTGATGCTGGAGCCGGGAGGATAGGTTGGAGGGACACGCCATTTGTAGCGGGCATAAGCCTGGTCAGTAGGCATGATATACTGCTGACCAGAGCCACTAGGCGGGGTCTTTGGAGACATGGTGAATGATGTTGACGTGCTTATTTCTTTGGAGGCAGAAAGGACTGGTCCTGAAGAAGCTGGGTACAGAGCAAGACAGAAAGAGGGGGACACGTTGAGCAGGGGAATAAATATGAATATCTGCCCGCAGATAGAGAAAGAGAGCATCACGCAGAAAAGAGCGATTCAATATAATAACATGCAATGTCTGCTTGCCAGGCAGGTGATTTCCCAGCACGGAAAGGCCATCCTGTGCAAGCCAGCCAGGGCACAACACCAACATGCACCAAAAGGGTAAGAACTCCGAGCTTCCTTAAAAGATCACAACATATAGATATCTCAGTGAGATGTTTAGACTATGTCCTTACCTGTCTGGTGCGTTCATTTTCTCTGCTTTCTTTTCTGTCGAAGCTGCTCGTTCAACCTCAGGAGATGTTGCTCAGGGATGAGATGAGGTTATAGACCCTCCCTTCTGACCGGAAGACGGTCTTATTTCGCTCTTTGAATAACCAAAAAAGATGCAGACTGTGGTATATAGCAAAAATTCCCAGATAATAGATGAGTTCCCCAGGTGGCGTTGATAGAGCAAAATAGGACCAGGGGAAAAAAAGAGGACAAAACTGACACCGAGCCAAGATATAAGGTAGATCGCAAGTGAAAAGAATATGTATACACAATACACAGGATGTCTCCGGTGAGCAGTATTGATTGATCACTCTGACTGTCACTGGCCGTGATGCCCCGAGACCCTTCTTTGAAGCAGGCGGCGGTTGTAGTTGGAAATGAATGTTCCCGATGCTATCACAATCACCACGTGACTTTCTCTCAGCCACCGCTAACAAGTCCTCTCAATCCGGGGATGAGGCGGTGCATATCACTCCTCTTGAAACACTGCAATATCATAATGCAGAGTGATATAAAATGTTCGTTTCCATTAATAGACAGCCTGTGGTGACTCAGAGGGAGCAGAATACCATTGTGAATGCAAATTATGTCCGAATACCTTGGCAATGGCTTAGACTCTATTGACATTTCTTGCACCTCGGGAAAAGGGTAACACAGCGTCAAGCTCCACCGATCTACTTCATTGTCTCCCCATTTAACTACCCATAACTTAATCCAGTTCAGAATCATGTTGGTGTTTCACCGATGCATCGCAGAGCATCCTACCCCAATCAGTCCTCATCCTCTCATCCTTTCCTTTCCTCTACGAGGATAGATTCTACTCTTGTATATTTTATAGAAGACGGCTGTCAATGACATATTCCACACATAATGGCCTCACTAGCACTACGCTCAGCCTACCCATGGATCAAAACACCACTGATCGCCTGCGCTCCCATGCTTCGGATCGCAACAGGACCACTAGCTGTCGCGGTCTCTCGAGCAGGAGGCCTGGGATTCCTAGGTGCGGGTTTCGACCTCTCGAACCTGGAAGCGAACCTGGAGCATTCTGCGGCGCTCCTTGAGAAACTAGACACCCCGATTAAGCAGGAAGATACGAAAGGCACACTCCCCATCGGCGTTGGATTTATCAACTGGGGCGCAGACCTGAAGACAGCAATCGCCGCCATTACGCGGTACACACCGTGCGTCGTGTGGTTGTTCGCCCCGGCGTCATTGCCTGATGATCTCGTCCCGTGGGCTGAAGCCATCCGCTCTGCTACCAACAAGAAGACCAAAATATGGGTTCAAGTCGGTAGCGTATCTGAAGCTGTCGTGGTGGCAGAGTCCCTCCAGCCTGACGTTCTGGTCATCCAGGGCTCCGACGCAGGCGGCCATGGCCTGGCCCGCTCCGCTTCAGTTTTGACCCTCTTGCCCGAAGTCAAGGATCGTCTCCGGGAACGTAATATGGGTCATATCCCTCTTATCGCTGCCGGTGGGATAACAGATGGACGCGGGTTAGCCGCTTCGCTCGTCCTAGGCGCCTCAGGAGTCGTCATGGGCACTCGATTCCTTACGTCCAAAGAAGCCAACATCTCGGATGGATATCAGAGAGAGCTCCTCCGTGTCTCCGATGGTGGTAGATGCACGATCCGTACCACCGTCTACGACAAAGTTCGAGGTTTTACATCTTGGCCTGAACGGTATAATGGACGGGGTGTCATTAACCAGACTTACGTGGATGCGGTAGAGAAAGGTGTGCCAGATGAGGAAAACCAGAGATTGTACGAGGAAGAGAGCCAAAAGGGAGATGCAGGATGGGGTCCGAATGGGAGAATGACGACCTACGCTGGTACGGGAGTTGGACTTCTGAAGGACATCTTACCTGCTGAGGAGATTATTAGAAATACGCGACTCGAAGCTGAGCGGGCAATTAAGAACCTCGCCCCCGAACAGTACAATAACTGAGTTGAAAATCGGCGGCTGCATCGTTCTTTTACCACGCTAATGACTTTTTAGGCCGTTCGAAAGCAAATAGAAAGCACAGTTGTATGATTACCATGTAGATATTAATTTCGTATGAGGTACTAGTTACAAGAAACAATCCCCAGGCTGCATGTTCAAAGATGAAAAGAAAGACCCTGTTTCCAGAACGCCACCGTGTCAATCCGTACGCCGTCTTCGTTCGCCCGTGTCGAGCTCTGATTAAAAGTTAATTGAGAAAGAAGAAATCTAAAGTTCGCGGTGTTGCGTTCGATGTCTTTTCAGAAATGCGAAGACCCAAGACGCAATGCAATCTCATCGGCTAGTAAATGCCAGGAGCTTGTAATAGACGGGCGAAAGGAACGTGTTATCGTACCCCCGAACGCCTCAGAAAGTATTCGAGAAAAGCGGAGAATGAAAGATTGTATCAAGAGAATGGTCGCCACAAAATTCGTACACCCGCCGAAATCGCAGAAATATCAGTGTCGTTTCTTTTTTTAGTGTACCGCATGCAGAAGCTCCCCCAAGTTGCCAGTCGTTCCCCTCTTCAGCTTCCAGCCACTCTTCTTCTTTTCGCGTTGCTTCATCATTTCAGCCCAACCTTCCTCGTCATCATCATCGGATGCTGTGTTTCGACTGGGGGTAGACGCCCCGTTACTGATCGGCCGGACCGTAACGGTCGCCATCGAGGTGGGCTTGGCTGAATTGGAACGGGGCGAGAAGTCGGGTCGCTGATTCTCATCATTCCAGGGCTTCAGAGTTGAGGATGTGAAAGTGGACGCGCGATTCGCCGGTTTTTGGTCAGCCTGGATCGTGGATACTGGACGATACCGCGGAGCCAAACCGACGTTGCTACGCTCTGAAGGAGCAATAGATGGGGCATAGCCTTGCCCTTGAGGCGCGTTCAGACCATTAGCTCCATTGGAGGACAAAAACCCGCTACTATTCCAGCGGGAAGACATGGTTGGATCAAGCATACTGAGGGTGCGCTGATCCGCCTGTCGGGGAGGAGGGTTGTTGAGTGCTGCCGCCGCGGGCATAGACATTGGGCGCATATTACCAGGCTGCATGGAAGGCGCAAGGTTGGGATTGTTCATCGGTGGTTGAACTCCACCCTGCATACCTTGCATTTGCATCATGGATTGCATCCAATTCATTTGCATCTGCATCATCTGGGTCATCTGTTGAGACATCTGGATTTGCGCCTGCTCTGCCGGTGACATTCCTTGCTGAGGAGGCGCCAAAGTCGATCCCATGTGCATCATTGTCTGAGGTCGCGGTAAACCTCCAGGTGACGCTCCCAGTGGTGGTGCAAATGCCTGTGCGTTCGGACTACCACGTCTCATCGCTCTCGCTCTCTCTTCGGTAGCAATGACTCCCACGAGACCACCAGGGGGCAATGCCGGGGATGGACCGCCATAAACAGATGCCGCTCCTCGGATATCAAGAGGTTCTCTGTTCGCCGGAGTGACTAGACTAGCACCAAAGTAAGGGTCTCGTGGCAAGTTCCGCGCAAAGGGAGGTAGGCTTCCTCTGTTGCCAGAGCCATCTCCCGCCTGGGAACCAGGGGATGCAGGCTGACCGCTGAACGAGGCTCGAAGATTAGGAATCGAACTGGACGAGCCCAGACGAGTCGGCGGGCGATTCTTATTAGGAAATCCATGCGCAGCTAAGATACCCAGAGGGATGTCATCGTCATCATCGGCATCACTAGTCTTGCCACTGCCCGATTTGTCGGCAGGCAGTCCCAACGAGGACATACGGTTCATGAGGTTAGGGGTGCTGATGCTCGCTCGGTCCATATTCGGACGGAGGGAGGGGCCAGGCGCTTGCTCTCCGGTCACCTTCATCATCTGCTGGCGGTAGATAGAAAGGTGGGCTTCTTGTTTGCGCCTCTGTCTTGCGGCCTCCATATTCTTCTCTGTTTCATCTTCGTCGTCATAATCATTGCTAGCATCAGATGCGTCACTTCTGGAGGCATCGCTCTTCGTCCTTGTGAGCTCTTGCTGCTGTCGATACCGTTCGAACTGGGCCGGCGTCATGACCTTGTTTCTCGTCTGAGGGATGGACGACTCCTTGTCCTCGTATTGCGACGCCAACCGCGCATGAGCGGCTATAGAGGATTCGTTGGAGTCATCGACCGCCTGGCCGGATTTTCCATGATGCCATGTACTTGTGAAATCCGCATCTCGACTGTCGAACAGAGATGACGTTTCTTCGTTGTCCTCCAACACTCCGGGTGTCTGATTCTGGGAATTCAACGAGATCGACTCCATCATCAGTCTCGCATCCAGTTCATCAATGGGGGTGGAGCCACGTCTGCCAGTATAAGCAGTGCTCCTTCGAAGCGTCGAGTCGCGACTAGGCTTGTCCAAAGCTCGGTGGGAAGTGGTGGGCAATGGCATGGAGCTTGATGGAGTCAACGATCGCCGTCCCCCGGTGAGAGGCATAGTGTTCGATTGAGTCAAGCTTCTGCCAGCGAACATGTTGTCGTCAGGTCCCAGAAGACCATCCTGAGAATTACGGCTCTCCCATGAGTACGGAGAAGGCTCCACTTCTTTTGATCTATCGACTTCGATCGGAGGTAGCTGAGAGGATCGGGATCCTTTGGCTGGCACTGGCGGTGGGTGGTCTGTCAGGCCCTGCAGCATTAATTAGCATCATAACAGTAAGCAGGACATCGAGAGCCATACTGCATGTCGCGCATCCGAAGAAGGCTGTCCAGGCTTTCCGATATCCTGAAACATATTGCCAAAGTCATCGTCGTCCAGTTTCCCCAGCTTCAAATCGGAGTCTTGCAGTCGAGGAGGGGTGGCTGTACTGGCGGTGCTGGGGGTCATAGCCCGATCACGTGCACCAGATGCAACCGCAGGGCCCTGCGATGGAGGTGTCGATACCCTGGGAGCCTTGGTACCGAAAGAGAACGTTCGTCCGGCTGCACGAAAAGAGAATTGTGACCCAATCACCGGAGGCAAGGGAATGTCGTGGAATGGCCTCGAGTGCCCAGTCCCAGATTCCTTGTGGATAGGTGCGTCCGTTGACGGCAGCGTCGAGGATGAGCTGTATCGACCAGAGGAGGAACTATCATAGGGAGCTGTGGAGTCAGAGTTGGTCGCACCACTGCCACTGGCTCCAGTCAGCATACAAACAGGCCCTGAAGTCTTCCCAGAAGACTTACCTATCTTTTCCTTGGCGCTTCTCAAGATCCGCAAATAGATTATCGGAATCACCAGCTGCCAGATTTAGCAGATTCGATTCACTGGCTCTCTTAGGGTCGTATCCCCCAGCAGAAGGCCGCTCAAAGACCCGGAAAGAAGACTCTCGGGGATTTTCGACCTCCTCCAACGCATTACCGGACGACTTCCGGCGAGTAAAACCTTTCGGAATTTTGATAGGCATCGAGTTTGATTTGTAGAACCTTGCACGACAGCTCGACAAAGGACGACTCCCCGTTACGAAGGGACGTTGGGTAGGACCGCGAACAAGCGGCGGCGAACGTGTCTAGCAAGCAACTGCCAATGTTCCCCAGCCGTCTGGTTCTTCTATTGAGAAAAATCACCGCAAGGGGAGCGGCAGCGAGACTCGCAGGCGGGATTAATAACGCATGAGCGACTGTCGAGAGCGAGTCGAAGCGGAGACCTGTGTCGTAGATCTCAAGTCAATACTGTAGTTAATTCAGCAGATTAGTAACACAGAGCCACCAGAGCGCTTCCGCTAGAGAACAGATTAAAGCAGACGCAAGAACGAGAAACAGGAAGTGCAGCGTAGATGCAGTGTGATTGATTGATGAGCGGGTTGCAGAGAATGCGGACGCAGAGTTGGTGTCGTCGCTCACCCTAGGATAATAGACAGTAGTAGTAACCTATGTCTCAAACCCGGCACGAAGCACGCAACATCAGGGCATTCGGCCAAACTGCAAACAGAAGGTTCCCCAAGGTCCCAACTGCAGTGTGGATGAGGAAGAAAAGAGCACGCCGTGCAGACTCAGTAGCAGGCAGTCTGGAGCGCTTGCAGTGTGCAGTGAAGGCCGAGAAATCCAAATATAGAAGTGCTGGCCTCAGGGACGGACAAAAACTGGGGGCTCGGAGAAGGGAGGGATTTCCAGGGTCGGAGAACAGCTTACCCAGGGGACTGGACTGGACGAAGCAGCAAACTGTGGCTTGACTCCTCGACACCACACCAAGTAAAGCGAGAGAGAAAAAGGTGTTGATGTGAAGACACGGACGCAGGAGGCGAAAACTGCAGTTGCCGCCGCAAACACAGACGTCACAGTCAGCCGTTCAAGAAACGGAGAGCAAGCAGAACAAAGACAAAAAAGCAGAAAAAGATAATTAACTAATCCTCCACTGTGCCGGGAAGTCTCTGATCGCACCAGGAGGAAGAATGTCTTAGCAGACGCCGGCCAGGAGAGACAAGAAGCATGGGCTGTCGCTGCATCGAGTGCGAGTCTTCTGGGGGCTTCTGGGTTTACGCTGTGCTGCTAGTGCGACCTATTCTACAATGAACCAATCCTACCCGGAATAGCCTGCAAAGCCACCATATCTAGTCCAGGATCCGTGCCAGCGCCGAATTCTGCTTGTTCCTGTGTTGGCTGTTTACTGCGCCCGTGCCCTGAGAGCCAATGGTCAGAGCATACCGACACATTCAGCCTCGCGACGGCTGGGACGGTCCCTCGACGGCCTGGAAACGATAACCAGTTCGTCATGCTATCAGCACCCGGATACTGGCGATGCTCCACCAGAGAGGGGAAGAGCTTGGACGCAGACGGACACAATGAGAATCAGCAAAGAATGGCGTGCCGCCTGGAAACCCGGATGACCCGTGGCGTCCGAGACACCTGTGGATGAACCGATGAAGTCGATCAAGCCTGTGTGTGGGTTCTGAGCTGATTTCAAGTTTCCGTTCGTCGCTGGCCCTGCAGAGCAGCCCTGCAGCTCCCGAACGACTGACAAGTTCGTCGAGCTTGTTTCTGACGGATTGTCGACAATCAGATCCACCTCTCGTCAAGTTTCCCTCTTGTGGTTTTGGCGTGTCTGTCTATCCCAGTCCTCTGGGTCTAGACTACGCTTCCAGGAGCATCTCGATTCTTGAAGCTCTTCAGGGTATCTATTCTATGGTACTCCGTCTGCAGCTGAGGACATCAATAATTTTGTGACAGAAGCATCTTGTCGCTAGAGACGGCGTGAACACTCTGCGTCCCACATCCCAACCACAGTTCGTGCAGCGACGGAACCAAAAGCTACAACAACACCCTATGCTTTTCCGTTTCCGTGGGCTGATCTCCCAGCCGCAGCGCTAAATCAGCAGATCGTCGGAGATGGACCCGTACGCGATCGGGGGGAACGTGGCTTTCTTTTTTCGATCCCCATCATATCATATCGGTTGCGTATTAGACCCCGCAACTATGAGAGGTTTACAAAGCTTCTGGATTCCTGAGCGATTGAATCTGATATTACACGAAGTGACTGAACTTCTCTCGGGAACAACTGCTACATTCTACGCATTGTCCGTAGGTGCGCACCAACATACATCTATGCATCACGACTATGTCTGCAACGCAGAACGGACTATTGCGTTTTATACTATTGCTACCCTTAGTCTATTCCGTATACTGGTAACTTACTATTCCCTAATTAAGAGCAGACCGTCTTAAGCTCGTGGCGCAGCTCCGCGCTTATTCTGCGAGGGTTGACTATCACTGTTCGGGTGTTCTATTTCGGATAAAAAGGCACGAAGGTTTGGCTGGGCGATGGCTAGTACACCATGTAAGGTTTGACAGCGCCTAACAATCATAAAGCTCATTTAACCTCGAGATAGTCAGCTCCTGGTCAGGGGTAACAAAACTCATATGACGGACCGGAGCTTATAGTGCACAATCTGACTTTTTTCTTTTTACGCTTGCTGCAACCTGCAATTTTTGTCGCTCACATTGATCAGTTAATATCACCAACATTGCTGATCAGCATTGATCAACTAGTTATTTATTTTGTACTGATGTACTACACATAACTAGTGGATACCGAAGAGAAAGCGAAAGCACGCTCCCACAATGTGATGAGACCATCCACCATACAAAGCAAGATATAGACAATAATTGCAGATATTGAGCCTAGCTGCCACCTGCGTAAGGCTCCAGCCAGGCGAAAAAGAAGAAAAATACTGTCATCAATTGGAATGCCATTAGGCTTGGCATGAGGTCTCCGCAGCGACTGTCAAGCTTGTCACCGCAACCATAGCATTCCAGACATCTGGAGCCCGTTCTAGTACTCCGCACTATTCTGCAAAAATTTCCTCTCGACATATTACTGAGAGACAAGGAACTTAACTCACTCTTCGTAATCTATTAGTCATGTATTATTTTCGAGACCCAGCTCCATATTACTCCACGCAACAAGGTTCATATACTCCGTACTCATATGTCATAATATCAATCTAACCCCGCTTCTTCCTCGACCGATGCAGTAAGACAACAACATAACTAGTTACTCTATTCCACAGGGCACATTCCACCGTTGCTTGACAGTTACTAGGGGATGAATCTGACATGTGCCACTTAAACAGGCAATAATAAGGAGGTTAGGTGACCTATAGTCGTCAGTTATTTAGGCTCTTTATTATTTATTATTTTATTTTTCATATGCCGAGATCATCGCGGGTAATGTGAGCTCGGGACAGCATGGACGGGTAACTACTTCCTGACTTGGGATTCTTTGTTTGTGTATACGATGGGCGATCCGTCGGCTCAATTGACCTTGAATGGGTAATGTTGAATGTGATTGCCATAGCATCGTGGCGTGCGTAAACAATGGTAAGATCTAGGCTTTCGGCTTGATGCTTTCTCTATGGTGAACGTAGAGTTGAAGTAATAGTGATGATATCTCAGATTGGGCGAGACATTCGGCTGTAGCATTAATCTAGAGTACATGAAGTAACATAAGAAATCCGCAATTCGCGCCACCGGACAAGGTTTCCCCACCAGCCACGCCGTTTGAAATAAAAATAAGCAACAACTGTGTCATTAATACAGAAGAGGTCGAATTGTGCGGTTGGCCTATGTTTATTGGAGACCACCCTCCAAAACAATCGAGTCTTGTGCATTCAAACCTCCAATCAGAGCAACGCCAGCAGGAACACGCACATCCCTGACATTGAAGCATGCAAATGCAACTAGCCTCTTCATTGCAGGACAGGCTTTGAAAATGCAATTGACAAGGTAGTCGTCCACGACAGTATGGAAGGAGATATCCAGCTCTTCTAGGTGTGGATAAGTCCTGTTCTTGTCAAAGACTTTCTCGAAAGCACCGCGAGATATATGGCGACAAGAGCTGATATTTAGAGTCCGGACTTTGAGTCCTGAGTGCTCCATCAGTGCAACAAATCCCTCAGAAGCAAGACCTATCGGTTCCGGAGGGCCATTCGGATTCGCATTGTCGACATCCCGGGTTGAAGACAAGTCGACAAAGGTTAATGCCGGGTTTGGCCAGTTCGTAAAAAGATTCGCATAGCCCTTGTCGGTACAGACTGCATTTTCCGACAAGCGAAGTTTTGACAATTTAGTACACCGGCGATGAATGCAATCCAGAAGGGTGTCGTTAGTGTTGCGGAATCCATGCAATGATAACGTCCGCAGGTTAGGTCCCAGCTGATCGACCACGTCAATTATGGCTTCAGCCTGAGTATCCTGGATGAAGTCCAATGACAGATTCTCGAGGCTTTTCAAGTTGGTGATGGCACGCAGTGAGTCATCGCCTGTTTTCCAGCACTCTTTTAGTTTCAGACGACACAGGCCAGTGCAGTGTGTGCAGATCTCCTTCACTGTCTCATCGTCAAGGGATGAATCAAGGTTGGACAGCTTGAGGCTTTCAAGGTGCGGCCCCATCTTCTGAAAGAACCGCCGCCAGCAATCATCAGAGACGAGATTAGCAGCATCTAGCTGAAGCCTCTTGATCTTCAGGTTGCGATCCATAATATAGTCAAGAACATTGTCTTTCATCTGACCAGCAAAGCGAAGATTAACGTCAACCAAAGAAGGCATGAACGTAAAGATTTTCTGGAAATCATCGGTGTCGAGTTCTAAATAGGTCAGTGAGTAGCTCGATGGATATCCAGCGTAGTTTGACTCACTGGCACAGTCATATATGTTAATGGAGTCCAAATCGGGACGTAAGAAAAGATTGAGCGTCCTAGGAGTGAGTACTCTCCTTTTCGACAAGATTTGACTGAGTCGATGAAGAAGCTGATGGGGGAGATCCCCAAACTCCTCGACGTCATTTATATTGTCGGCAACTTTCTGTACACATATCAGCGCATGACCTTCACTGGACCCATGATGGACACATAAACGATGCCTTCACTCACCTTGGTACACATTTCAACAAGGCTTAGAGCGCCATTCTGGACAATTCCGTCGAGGAGATTGCTCCGATTCTGACGGCGGCTATTCTTAGGGCCGCGCTTCTTTAGAACTGCCTTCTTTTCTTCATCTGCGAGCTCCTTGGAACATTTCGCGCAGAGAAGACCACCATCTGGACCGGTTTTACTGTATGCAGTGACAGTGAAACGCTTACTGCAATTCTCGCAGTTATCGAATTGACCGGGGAGCGGCCGGGACTTCTGGTACATCATATCCCGTGCGAGTTCATCATCGTAGTCGGGGTCCTCATCGTCTCCCCGGCGGGACTTGCGACGAGCGAACGCCTTGCTCTGCTTGATCTTGTTGAGGGTAGCGGTTTCCTTTCTCTTCCGTTTCTTGCGCTGCTCTGGAGTCTCAGAAACGCTCTCTTCATATTCTTCTTCATCGTTCCCATTGTTAGCCCGCTCTAGCTCTGCCTGGCGTTCCGCCTCCCTCACACGCTGCTGGTAATCGTTGGCAATCTGGGTCGCGGAGATATTGTTGGACTACATTTCCCACATGAGTACAGTAGTTTATTACCTCACAGGAACTCTACTTACTGCCAGGAAATCAGTAAGGGCAGAATGTCTGCACACCTATCTGTTAGCTCGAGCTCCCAGATGCAAAGAGTGCTTACATACGGGCCCCGAATCTGGTTCCCCGCCTGTCTTCTTCCCGCCCTGATATGCCTATTAGTAAAATCCTTGAACGTGTTGACATCGCACAGATCAGTGATGAGCGACTTACATGATTCTATTCTATGCTCTGACTGAGTCGAGCACCAGTAAGAAGTTGTCGAAGATGAACGCAGACCGTAAGGTCACAAGGCTTCGAGATCACAGGATCCCGTGATACTTTCGCGTTCCACTTTACGCGGTGCCGAGTGGCGATGCCAATCCGTGCTCTTATCGGCAGTCGGAAAGTAGGGGAAGGAAAAGTCAGCATCCAGTCGCCTTCCAGCGTCTAGAACAACACTTGTGAACCTAGGGGACAATCGAGATTGTCAGAAGCTGCCTGTGGCGACGAAAAAATTCCCCTCCCCCTTTGCTGCCTTGTTCTTGTTTTCAGCTCATTGACTCGTAAACTCCAGTCGCTCGTTATCGGAGACTACGGTTGGCTGATAACGCCAGGCACCAAGCTTGGCGATTTCCTTCGTTTCTTTGTAGCTCTTGCGGTAATTATCCCTCACAATTCGATTCAAGCGTCAGGAGATACAGCTGGATTTCCAGTAATCGCTGGAATCATGGCGAGGAAGCCGGTCAAGAGAGCAGTTTCGTCTGCCCAGAACACAAGCAGTAAGATTGACTGGTCTCTCCTATCCCTTTTAACCTCAATCTCATAGACTGACGGCGTCAATGTTTTCTCCAGGCGCTGTCGAGTCTGACACCACTTCAACGTATCCACGCACTAGACGTACATCATCGAGAATCGCAAATGCCGCCTCGAATACAGCCACTGGTGGACTCATGCCTGCAGCACCCGACGGAGATGATCAAGATTATTACGCTGGTATAAGAGAGGGTATCAGGATGTCTCAGGCTCTGGGCCAGGCTACTGGGGACACGAAAATCGAGGTGTCGATCCCTGTTAAGAAGGTATCTTCATCTGGTGACTCGTCTCCAATCTCTGCAGGTGGAACCTCTGGAGTTGGAACGAATGGGTACGATACTCCAGCTACCAGCGTGGCTGGGACACCCGGTTATTCAGTACCGAATAATACGACCAAAAAGCGTGTCAGCGCCTCAGCTCGTGCTAGGGAGCTTCGATCGAGCACGTTTTCCCTGCAGAACACAGCGAAGGACCGGAAGCGAGATGTGACTAGCCTTCTGGATGACCAGTCTACCATGGAAAGTTCGGATGCGGCACTGGCGCGATCCCTACAGCTCGAAGAATACCAAACACCCGATTTAAAACGGAGGAAAACCTCTCATACCCAGGATACATCGGCGTTTGAGATAATGGATTCTGAGGAGGAAGACATGTTGGACATTGACTCGAGGCCGCTGACACGGAATAGCCGTGGGAAACAGGCCCTTCGATCTCAAGTCATCCAAGATAGTGAAGACTCGTCGCTCTCGGACCTCGACGACGTAGCTGCTCGCCTTGGAACTGATATCGAGGATGAGCTGGAAGATACCTATGAAGAGCCCTCTGAGGCATCTGAGGAGGAGGCGGAGGCTTCTACAGAGGATGAAGTTCCATTAGCATCTCGCACGCTTAGCAACAGACGACAGACAACTAGACAGGCCAGAGCAAGAGGTGCAAGGGCTACCGCAGCTTCTCAACGGACATCTGCACCATCATGGATGGGTCGTCGAGTAAGAGAAAACTATTTCCGTGTCTTGTTCTCTTCTAACACTGGAACAGGCTTTGCGGGAACGCAAAAAGCTCGAGAAGCAACATCCATCTGTTGTTACAATGTGGGACGATCTGAAGAAGAGTCCTCCCATCACTCCAGTTCCAGCGCAACAACCTGCTGGGATCTCTCGACAGCTCAAGTCTTTCCAGCTTGAAGGTTTGGACTGGATGATACGACAGGAACAGACGCAGTATAAAGGCGGCTTGCTGGGCGATGAAATGGGAATGGGAAAGACTATACAGGCAGTATCACTGCTGATGTCGGATTACCCCGCTGGTCGGCCTTCTCTAGTTATCGTACCACCAGTGGCATTGATGCAGTGGCAGTCAGAAATCAAGGTTTGCTCTCACAGTACTCATTGGCCCTGGCCAGATATTCTGACGTCTACTAGGAATATACCGATGGCAAGTTAAAGGTTCTTGTCTACCATAATTCGAACCCGAAGGTGAAGCTTCTGAGCAAGTCTGAACTGGAAGGTTACGATGTGATTATGATTTCATGTATGATGCCAAATCCGTTGCGTGAAAGAGATATATTCTGACCATATTAATCTAGACTCGGGTCTTGAATCTATGCACCGCAAGGAATTGAAAGGATGGAATCGTAACGACGGGATTTTGAAGGAAGACAGTAAGTCAAACTGGCTTGAACGGCTCCATGTCCGCTATTGACGTTTTCTGCCTAGGTGTCATACATTCAATCCACTTCCATCGTCTTATTCTGGACGAGGCACACAGTATCAAGGTGAGACTACCCTTTGGCTGTCTACAGTCTGTGAATTGACACGTAGAGCAGCAACGTACCACAAGTGTAGCTCGTGCTTGCTTTGCTTTGAAAGCGAATTACAAATGGTGCTTGTCTGGTACCCCGGTGCAGAACCGTATTGGAGAATTTTTCTCTCTTCTCAGGTTTCTGGAAATTCGTCCTTTCGCCTGTTACTTCTGCAAGCTATGCCCGTGTCAGGAGCTACACTGGTCCCAGGACAAAGAGAAGAGGTGTACGCACTGCAAGCACAGGTATGCCTCTCAACCCAAAGCGTCTCGATTTCAGTTTCTGACTTCCTTGCAGCGGCTTTAGTCACGTTTCAATCTTCAACCAGGAGATCCTTAATCCTAGTATGTTCACCATAGTCTGGTAATATTTGGAGTATTGCTAATACGTCGTAGTCACTGAACGGAACAGCTCTTCTGCCAGGAAGGATGCTTTGGGAAAGCTGCGCCTGATCACAGATAGAATCATGCTGAGACGGATGAAGAGAGATCACACATCTTCAATGGAGCTTCCCCCGAAACGGTAGGTTCTTGCCTACTCGCCAGTCCGTTTTCATAGCCCGTACTGATATGTTTAGTGTGATTATCCATAACGAGTTTTTCGGCGAGATCGAAAGGGATTTCTCTACCAGCATCATGACCAACACCAGCAGGCAGTTCGACACTTATGTGAGCAGGGGTGTTATGCTTAACAATTACGCCAACATTTTCGGTCTCATCATGCAGATGCGCCAAGTTGCGAACCACCCAGACTTGATCCTGAAAAAGCATGCCGAAGGGGGTCAGAACGTTCTCGTCTGTTGTATCTGTGATGAGCCGGCGGAAGAGGCAATCCGCTCTCGCTGTCATCACGAATTCTGCCGGCAGTGTGCAAAGAACTACATCCGTTCATTTGACGCTGGCACAACTGTGGACTGCCCGAGGTGTCACATCCCTCTCTCCATTGATTTCGAACAGCCTGATATAGAGCAGGAAGAAGAAAACGTGAAGAAGAACTCGATTATCAACCGGATCCGTATGGAGGAATGGACGTCTTCTACGAAAATCGAGATGCTTGTCTATGATTTGTACAAGCTCAGAAGCAAGAAGCAAACTCACAAATCAATCGTTTTCTCTCAGTTTACTTCTATGCTGCAGCTTGTCGAATGGCGTCTCCGTCGGGCTGGCTTCAACACTGTCATGCTTGATGGCAGTATGACTCCAGCGCAGCGCCAGAACTCGATCGAATATTTCATGAACAACGTGGACGTTGAGGTCTTCCTTGTCTCCCTCAAAGCGGGTGGTGTCGCTCTGAATTTGACGGAGGCATCTCGAGTCTTTATTGTGGATCCGTACGTGGACCCTTCTTCCCGAACCAGTTGTCTGTTAAATGCTAATCTGATTCTCTAGATGGTGGAACCCTGCTGCGGAATGGCAGAGTGCAGACCGATGCCATCGTATCGGCCAGAGACGACCCTGCGTGATCACGAGACTGTGCATTGAGGACTCTGTCGAGTCTCGAATGGTGTTGCTCCAGGAGAAGAAGGCAAACATGATCAATGGAACTATCAACAAGGACCAGGGCGAGGCCTTGGAGAAGCTGACCCCGGAGGATATGCAGTTCTTATTCCGGGGATCTTAATTCTTCTCAGCAAACATCTGTTAGGAGAAGGTATTACTGGCCAACTACATGAGGATACGCAAAAGAGTGCTTCTAGCTTAGCAGCGGGGCTGCGGCCTTTTATTTCACTCGACATGTCCTTTTACAGCTTATTAATTAACGACGGTTAGCTCTCTGATTTCGAGTATAGATTGTTCTGTGAGATACACTTTCTAGCAGACCAGGTAATTTGAGGACTCTGGTGCCATGCTACTACTGCATGCATGTAGTATATTCAGGATCTCGTGCATAAATGGAGCGCGCTATCAGCCCCATGAGTGGAGACTATGGAGGACCGTTGGGCGTGATAGATAATATGATACCCGCAGTTGTCAATAATGCCA
The DNA here is from genome assembly GCA_029606185.1 of Paecilomyces formosus. Taxonomy (NCBI): domain Eukaryota; kingdom Fungi; phylum Ascomycota; class Eurotiomycetes; order Eurotiales; family Thermoascaceae; genus Paecilomyces; species Paecilomyces formosus. The sequence goes on from JAPVCB010000029.1 coordinate 1,427,708, forward strand.
TCGTCAAGCCATCTGAAAGACGTCAATGTGCAGCCCTATGCGCCCCCAGCAGCCAGTGACTTGCTTCAGTGAGACTTCGGGCCGTTACCGAGCATCTGTGGCGGTTCACAGACGAGCGATGACTGGCTCAATTCAGTCCTTTACTCGTAAGGCTGTGCGTCACTAAAAATGGTGCTTTGCCAAGGTCATCATCTCACTTCGCCGCCAGGCCTCGTCATTGTCTTTTCGCGGGGCCCTAGGAAAAAAAGGCTAAGCCTTGGTATTTCGATCTTCGCACGCGGTCTTAGCCCGCCGCTAGCCCTCGAGATCAACCCTTCTAATAATAATGTGAGGATAGCCGTCTGGAATCCCTCCTGAGTCCAAAGGAATTCTCTTTGCGACAGTCTCCTGTGGTGTGCCATGCGCCGGAAACACAGGATCTCCAACTACATCATCTCGAGATCGGTCTTCTGGTTCTGAGCGGCACAGAAGTCCGCAATCAACGTCGACCATGGACGAACAGATGAAGCCCCATGTGCGACACCAGCATCCCACAGAAAAGTATGGCCCGAAATTCGTGGACAAGGCAGAGAAGATGCACGACCGCGCGATGGCGCTGACGAACGCTTCGGCCGAGCATCAGCCCGCTGGAGGGTTCGACGGCACGCCAATTCCTTATGCGCCGCCTGGTTATACGCTGCGAATCGTGCTGCATCGCGCCGTCAATCTGCCATTTGCAGACTTCAGTACATTCTCGTCGGATCCGTACGTGTCCGCACAGCTCAAAGTCGACCTGCCGCGGCGGCATAAGCAGGATCCCAGTTTCACCTTTCGTACCCCTACCGTCAGAAGGAATACAAACCCGACGTGGGATGCGGAATGGATTGTTGCGAATGTGCCCGCCTCGGGATTCGAGCTCAAGTGCCGCGTCTACGACGAGGACCCGGCCGATCATGACGACCGGCTCGGGAATGCATACGTGACGGCGTCGTCCATATCGGAATCATGGAAAGGAATCAAAGAACAGTCGTTTACAATCAAGAAGCGCATGGCCAGTAAGCGCGCATATTTCTTCCGGGGTTTAGCGGTGGCTGCTTGCCATTCTCGCGACATGGACGCGCAGCTGGTTGTGAGCGTCGAGTGTCTGGGGAGGACCCCAGGGGATGAAGGTGCCCATCTGTATACCATCGGTCCGAACCACTGGTTCAAGCACTACTCCCCCCTGATCGGGCGATTGACTGGGACGAAAGATTCCGTCCCCAGTGCGGATGGAAAGAAGGAAATCACACGGTATAAGTGCGTTCCCATCCTCTTCGTAACAAACTATATATGTATATGCGAGAGACTTACGATTATCATTTCATAGTTTCCAAGCTATCCAAATGCAGCTGAAAGGTCCGGTACCGTCAGAACTATACCATCGCTATGTGGAGTTCAAGCCGTTTGTAGCTGGCATGTTCACGTCGCATAGTCTCCGAGGCCGCATTCTGAACAGAGCTCTGCATCATCAGCATGCGCGCATTTACAATTTCGACAGGACCACCGAGCACGGAGTGTTCCCCGAGCCCTGCACTGAAATGACTCAAAAGTTCCTCGAATTCGTTCACCACGGCCAGGGCGGACGGATCTTTACCTATGTACTTACCCTTGACGGGCTGCTTCGCTTTACTGAAACAGGCAAGGAGTTTGGAATCGACATGCTGAGCAAGCATACAATGCATAGCGACGTCTCGATCTACATTGCATTCTCGGGCGAGTTCTTCGTCCGCCGCGCCAAACATCGACATCATCGACCTAGTTCTGGGTCATCTCAGGCGGTAGCCGGTGATCACGCAGGGGAACAGCCTCGAGCTTCGACGTCTTCAGAGCCATCCCATGACCCTGCTGATTACGAGCTCTTCATTGATAACGACAGCGGCACATATCGACCGAACGCAGAGTTACTTCCTCTACTCAGAGAGTTCCTATCCAATAACTTCCGCGGCCTCCGAGTGATAACGTTAGACTGCCAGAAGGACGCAGAGAAGATGGGCCATCTCAAGGAGGAACAGCGAGAAATCAAGAAGATGACTGCCGAAGGAAAATTTTCTTACCTACAGGCGTCTAACACTTCAGATTCGTCTTTGTCGAGCTCGGACGAGTCTGAGCTTGAAGAACGGGCTAACGGACATGCAAAACAGAGAAATGGCATATCACAGAGATTTCACGATATGACAGACGTCAAAAAGAATTTCATGGACTGGGCTATGGAGCAAGATCATACTGCTGGGCCAAGCAACCAGGCAACGGATAATCATCATTGAGGCTTTTGTCTTTTCCGGCGCGCAGGACCAGGGAACGGCACGGGTCCGTTGCTGACCCCAAACTATCTCACGCTATATTAATCATTAATACCCTATATTCCTCCGCTAATTGTTGCGATACTCTCCTACGGTCTCAGGTCTTCTTTTATTGAGATTTGATCGCCACACTTCGCCTTCTCTGTGGCTATTTCATGGAACTGGTTTTAATTTCTTCGATGAGCGAGTCTCTACGACAGCGGACTGTATTTACTATTTTGTGATTATACCCCTTTACAAACCCACACCCTTCTCTTCTAGAGATATGTATTGCAATCGCATCGTCTTCCAAGCTATTATTGGTTCATTAATACATGTCTGATATTCTGTAGAACTGCTACAACTACCACATACAGTAATGATCGTGGCCATGATCACCCCAGGTATACTTACTCACCGCTATAAATCGCTATTTCCCTTTTTCTTTGCCTGCATGATCCCAAACAAACAGGCACCCTGCCTAACTCGTTCCTAGTCACATCGCGCTGGGCTACGAGTATGGAGCATTGACTAGTGACTACGTAACTGGTTAGCTGGCTATTGTTAGTATCCGATGCTAAAAACAGAACCAGTCAGGCGCAGTTGTCTGTGCAACTGTGCTGTGCGCCGTGCGTTTTCTTTTTTAGTTGCATGCACGAAACGGATTGATGCTTTTCTTTCCGATGATGGCTTTGCAAAGAGGAAGTGCTGAGTAAGTCAGTCACTGTGTTATTTCTGAGGGGGCTGGGACGCGCAGTTTTTTCCTTTTTAGTTATTTTATTTCTTGACTTTTTGTGATGGATGAGATAGTCGAGTATTGTTTGATTTAGGGGCTGGTTTGACGTCAGATCATGGCATTAGGTTTCTTTTTTCTGGTTTGAGGTGGCTGGTTTTGACTTTGTATGGATTAAATTATTATCGATGGTTTTGCGGATAGCGGCACGGGCCTGAGGAAATCCACCCGTGAAAGCCCTGGTGTTTAAGGAGTCATTTGTACGTAGAATAGATGCCTTTATTCCTGGTAGAATCAACCAAGTCAAATAATTCACAGAATCTGTATTTGTTTTGGCTAGGTTTGTTGATACTCTGTCAACGTGGTCGCGACGGCGATATAGCAAAACCAACCATCCCGGCTGCGTTCAGGAACCCTCGATTAGGGGGTTAAGCGCGGCGCTACTGCGGTCCAAAGGGACGAGAGAGCAGATCATAGGCAGTCCCTGGGCCTCGAGACCCCGCAAGATCAGTTTCCCCTCGACGACATCTGTGCCGGAGACTGGGCGACAACGCTGAGATCTGCGGCTTTGCGAGGCTAGAGAGCTGCTAGACTAAGTATCTATCCAGCCCGAGGGTCAAAGGACCTCTCTCTGTCTCTGTTCTGGTTCTGGTTCTCTCTCTCTTCGCCTCCCCACTGGATCATCATCTTCTCCATCACGAGTTCGACGCCAGCCGAACATAAGCCTCCGTCACAAGCCCACGGCGGCATGAGCCAAACCGCCCAGCGATGACTACTAGTCTTGTCTTCTATCCTGCTGGATCCTGATCGATATCTTTTTGTTTTGGTTTGTCTTTTTCAAAAAAATCTATTCTCTTGCTGGAACCCTTCACGCTGCTACGCTCTCGCACCGCGATCCCCTCCCTCTCTCTTTTTTTCGACCACATCGCCCGGGACACGGGCTGGATGACCGATCATCATCGACTCTCCGTGCCAGTTTCCTCAGCCGCACGCTGTTTGTCCGCGCCTCCAGTCGCCGTCTTCGCATCGGACGCTGCCATCGCTCCTCGTCGATGACGGTCTCTATATTTCCAAACGGCCCTCCGGACTCTCTTTCGAACGGCTGATTTGACCCTGGTAGCGGGCTGTCGACATGGGGAACGTCGGGAGTCGTCTGGACGATTCCGGGAACCTGTTCCTCAAAGATCAGAACAAATGTCCGTATAGTCCTGCGCGATCAGAGCCGCAGTGCTCGCTGGTCAGATGCGCTCGATGCTGACAGTGCCACAGTTACCATCGCTGGTGTCACCATCAGCAACTCCCGCGGCCGAGTCTTGCTGCACATCGCGCCGACTGCTTTCCCCGCAACACGATACAACGCGAAGCGGGACACGGGCGACGACAGTCCCATCGAATATGTGCAGGTGCGCAGAGCGTCTACCAGACTAATCGTTGCGACTTGCAAGTGCTGATCTACTCTCTCGCTTTTTTCTTCCAGGACCCCGATCCTCCAGCTGCAGCACCAGTGCCACATTTTCTACTGCGCCTAACGAACGAGGATGAGCTCAACTTCCAGTTCTCCTTTGTGATGAGACAGGTCCAGACGGGCCAGGTCGCAAATGCTACCGTTAATGGAGTCTCTACGTCGTTACCGGGCGCCGTCGACACACAGCTGACGGGTCTCACGTTCGCACATGCATCAAACTCGAAGGAACTTGATAATCTCATCACAAGGGAATTTCACGCAAACCCGAATCTACAGAATAACTCAAACGTCCAACATGTGGGCGATTTCTCGACAGCAGGAAGCCCGTCGGTGCAGTTCGAGTGGTCGTGGAAGTGGAAGCCGCCGAAGATAACGGAAGACAAAGGTGGTGGCTGGCGAAACAGCTGCAGTTTCCTCGAATACGATCAGAGAGCGAATCGTCTGAATACGCTGGCCAACTTTACATTCTGGGTCCACAACGTTCAGCGTCCAATGCCCAGCCCGCTGTTACCGTCACCGAATTTCGAGTTGGCAGTTCCTGGTCGAAGCCGCATGCCGTCCTCACAGTCGATCCTCTCTCAGATCAGTGAAGCTGATGGGGGATGGTCGCAATCTCGTGTGCCTCCACGTACGCCTCCGGATGCCACCGAGAGTATCCCTCCACCTATGTCCGCTCCTCCTCCGCCGCCGGTGAAAGTTGATCTCCCCTGCCCCCGACCTGCGGAGGACATGAGTGTCGTTGAAGATGGCCCGTTGTTCAGAGCTACGATGAAGGCTCTCGAACAGAAAACGGGAAGCATGCGGCAGAAGATCAAGAAGGTGCTCAAGAAAGCTGAAGCGGCGCAGCAAGCACAGGTCTCTTGCAACGAAGCCGTCGGTGCCTTCATAACAGCCTTGAACGATGCCTCGACGTCCAACGCGAATGCGATCCAGCCGGCCCTGGAGCATTACTTCGAGAAGATAGCCAAGGAGATCCTTCACTACGAGCAATCCAACACCGTTAATCTACAGAAACTCATCATCGACCCCCTGACAAAGCTCTACAACTACGATATCAAACAAGCAGAGTCTAAGAAGAAGGATTTCGAGGAGGAGAGCAGAGACTACTACGCATATGTCGGGCGATACCTCGGCCAGCGGCAAGACTCTTTGAAGGAGAAGAAACGCGCGGAGAGCGATTCAAAGTATCAGATCAAGCGTCGCAACTTCGAGCTGAAGCGTTTCGACTACTCTTCATTCATGCAAGATTTGCATGGTGGAAGAAAGGAGCAGGAGGTGCTCTCCCACCTCACCAAGTATGCCGACACCCAAGCAAGAACCTACCTGGACACCGCCAAAAAGATCGAGGACATGATCCCGCAGCTGAAGGCTCTCATCCACGAAGTCGATCAGGCGGACAAAGAATTCCAGTTCCAGAGAACTGAAAGAGAGGAAAAGCGCAGAGCTCTGGAGAAAAGTACAAAGATGTACGTGGAGCCTGACAATTTCTCCAATCCAGGGGCAAGTGTTCCAGCACCGGGAAATGGCAGCGGCGCCCAAGTCTCAGACTCGGATCTTGGTCGCGCAGATAGCACAGGGTCGCAGCTACGGAACGTTCCTAGCAATAACTCTTCGACCTCAGGACATAACGTGAACCTGGGTGCACCGTCCGGCGGCCCTATAACCTCGCCGGTTGGTTCGATAGTATCGCCTGGACAGAATCGTTTCAAGGGTATCCGCGATTTGGAAGAGCCAGGGGTCGCAGGTTCCGATAAGTGTGGAGGTGAACAGAGGAAAGAAGGACTGCTATGGGCACTCTCTCGACCTGGGTCACATATCGATCCAAAGGGGATCAATAAGCAGGCATGGCATAAGTACGGCAACCTTCACATCGGAGATGGAAAAATAATCACTAATCCGTCAACAGGTTTTGGATTGTTCTCGATCAAGGCAAGCTCTCTGAATATAGCAATTGGAAGCAGAAACTCGATTTGCATATGGAACCCATAGATCTGCGCATGGCATCTGTGCGAGAGGCGCGCAATGCCGAACGCCGATTCTGTTTTGAAGTCATCACTCCTCATTTCAAGCGCATCTACCAGGCCACCTCGGAAGAGGACATGAGCAACTGGATTGTCGCGATCAATAACGCGTTGCAAAGCGCAGTTGAGGGTCGTGGCATACCCCCAGTGGCCCCGCCCTCATCGAAATCAGAAAGCTCTTCTATACGTCACGATATAGGATCTGTGCTTACTGGAAAGAGCTCATCGTTCTCTGGCCAGCATTCTCATTCCACGTCGAGTAATAATAATAATAATACAGTCAGCCGCCGAACTACAGTTGGCGCACGGCCAAGCTATATGCGCAGTGACAGCAACAGTTATGAAGAGAACCCGGCAAAGCTGCTGCAAACCATTCGTGATGCCGATCAAGGTAACAATTGGTGTGCGGATTGTGGCTCGACATCCAAGGTAGAGTGGGTGTCTATCAACCTCGGTATCATTCTCTGCATCGAATGCAGCGGCATTCACCGATCTCTCGGTACGCATATCTCGAAAGTTCGGTCACTCACGCTGGACGTCAACTCGTTTTCGAACGACATCGTGGAGATTCTCCTCCAGATTGGCAACCGCGTGAGCAATATGGTATGGGAGGCGACATTGGATCAATCTACCAAGCCGGCAGCAGGTTCAACTCGTGAGCAGAGATTGAAGTTCATCACAGCGAAATACAGCGACAGAGCCTATGTACAGCCGTTGACCGTGGGCCAGTCCCGATATGCCACCCCTGACGAGACCTTGCTTGCGTCCATCAAGAAGAACGATATCCAGGGCGTGTTATATGGTATTGCGCTGCGGGCCAACGTCAATGTGACAGACCGTTCTCGGAACACTCACGCTGTTTTCCTTGCATTGGCAGCCGCCGATCCTGCAGCTCCTGGATCGACACCAAATGCCTTGTCCGCTAAGCAGGCACCTCCAAAGGCAATTCCCTTCCCTATTGCCGAGCTTCTGGTCCAAAATGGAGCAGAGATACCCCCCACGGCTCCACCCATTCCGTTGTCGCCGGCTGCCCAACTCTATCTTAATCAGAGGACGGCGAAGACGTCCAGCATCATGCCTCCGGCTGCATCGCCGAACGGCAAAGATGCAGCTCAGTCAATGGGTTCATTGCCAATCAGTCGCAAAGGTTCTGTGAGCGACCATTCGGATCACTCAGCTTCTCAGGCGCTCGCCCCGCTAGACGGGAAAGAGCGCGAAAAGTTGCACAAGCGAGGCAGCGCAGGCGCCAGGTTTGCGGGCAAGGTCGCATCTCTTACTGTTGATCGTTAAAGCCCACAGGCAGTGTAACCTCGGCACAAGTAATTATACCTAACTTCTACTTAATGTGTCTTCTGTGACATAATTCATTGTTTTTATTTGCATGCCTTTTTCTCTATATTATTTTCCTTGCTGTTGACTTTTCACTTTCCACTTCATAGGGTGTTATGACGTGTCTCCCGGCTTCTTTTTCTCAATTACTTCTTCTCCCCACTTCCTTTCTCTTTTACTCTTCTACTTACCGTGTCGACCAAGTTATGGAATATTCCATTTTCTCTTCTGGTCTTTATGTCTCGAGGTCGCGATGGAGATGAGTTCATGTATATGGTAATAGGGAGGCGTGTAATTGATTGATCTGAATCACTGAATATGTAGTCCGTGATGTTCCCGCCGAACAGGATATGGGGCTGTAAATGGGTTTATGGCTTAGGGTTATAGCTAATGCACAATATTCATTGCTAGCAAGTGCATACCATTACTGGGATATAAATGAATTATTCAGTTACATCGAGTAATTCCGATTCAATTTAGGAAATATTGTGTGGTTTGGTTTAGTGATTGGATTCTAGTCCTTATGCACCCATGGCACAGTGGAGAAGGCCAAGGTTTACTTCATTCACCGAGATACCATATGTATGGAGTCTAGACATCGGAAAGGATATACTCTACATAGTAGGCTTAATGGAATAGAGCATTTAGATAAGCTTAAGACTACTACTACTACTATTACTACTATTACTACTATTCAAAAAGAAAATTTGGATAAAGTTCGCCTTCGTATTATTCTATCCATTGGCTGGACAGAACTAGACCAGTTAAGATGAGTTTCCCTTCCCCCCGTATACAATCCTGATAACAGAGAAAGGGGTCAAAAAATCAAGTTCAGAAGTACTACAACTACGTATCCAGCGAATCACCCTTGACGTTGTTTATGTGGGGTTCGTGTATCACTATTACTTATTATCCGAACGGGGAAAATAATAAACTTTCGTAGTATGATGTGGTTTAATGAGGTAAATGTCAATTAGGATTTTCTCTAGGATATAGTATGTAGTATAGTTGATTGATTGGATTTCTGGTGCGTTGTGGATTTACTCATTGGTTGATTGGTTGGGTGGTATTCTTTCCCGTGAACGTGCTGTGTCTGCTTTTGTTGTTTTATAGGTGGATGATACGGCCATTCTATATAGTTGGTTGGATGAGTTGTAATCTTTTCCGTAAGCGTGCTGTGTCTGTTTATAGTCGTTTTATTGACGGGAAATATCATTCTATACGGTAGATGTTATAGTGGTGGATATCTGGTAATTGTGGTACTAAGTTGTTTACTCTACTCGAGTATATATGTATCACGTGGGGAAATGTTTACTTGAACTATGGTAAGTACCAGTATGGCAATCAGGATGGCAGGTGTGACGAGTATGGAGTTGAGTATTCTATGGTACATCAGACTGCTCTATACCAGGAGTACCAGTCGACTACTGCCATGTTGACAAGTGTTCATTTCGAGTCGTATTTGGGTGAGCCAAGCCATGTAGCAGTATGACCATATTAGCGCGGATAGAAGATCTGTGATAGCCTCTATATGGAAAGAGGATCTCACTCTAGGCAGCCTTGTACGGGAAGGTTAGGCGAGTGAGTCACGTATAGCCCAATATTTGAGCATATTGGCTCAGATCGACCAGGCCAGGCGATCGGTTAACATGGACATGCCTCATCGTATACACATACGTATACTACTGAATGGATCACTTCCCGGCGATTCCCGAATGTCTTCACATGCGACGGACTACTGACCTAACTGGCGCTTGGATGGTATGTTTCCCCCTCCCATGCTAATCCTACATAGGTCAATGGTGCAGAGCAGTGCATGGCGCAGTGCAGTGGAGCTTGGAGACAATGCTCTTGTTCCGCTCATCCCGCCAATTGATCTGGGATGCTACGCCTCTGACGCGGAAGGCGATTGGAGCGGAGTCGATTGGACACGGCGGCCAGGCATTTCTGGCACGTACGCTTGGGCTACGTTGATGAGGTACTCATGTTCAGAGGGGAAACGCTGCTCTGCAACGTTAAGCACGGGATGGCTGGTTTCTAGATGTCAGTGATCCAGAAGCATAGCCACGGATGATGCAAACCCATCAAGGGTCTAGGTGGCGAACGCAACGCTAGAGTAGCGCGGGATCTTCGAACAGAACCGGAGTTTATCCGTTTTGCTTAATCCTTTAATCAGACGTCAGTAGAGCAGATAAGTTCGAGATCTTCGGTGGGAACTGTCACGCGCAAGGGACACAGGAGGGAGAGAAAAGCCCTGCGATGACTGCAAGTCTGGACGATCATCCGTTTTTCGTGTGCTCCAGAGATACACAACGGAGGGGAGACGGGTTTGTGAGTGAATTTGTCCTGGTCGGATTAAGCATGCAGCGCAAGACTGAGATAGGAGCAGATCGACTCGAGGCGGGGATGACTGTTTGCCACCGACGCAACCGCGGCCTTCCGGCCAATCAGCTGACCAGGTCACAAGACACCTCACCCGTCAGGCGTATCCGAGGCCGCGATCGTCTCTATACTTGCCGACGTCGCCAGCCTCAAAACTTCGTTGCTGTAGTCAGAGACTCGATATTCGCCATCTGGCTGTGTTGGGCCCGGCCGTATCATCCCGTTTTGGCAAAGATTGACTCCACAACGCCGTTCAGAGGATCCCAGTAGCGTAGACAGGGGAATGGGCCTTCAGAGCGCCTAAAAGAAAAACCCCCCAAGAATAGTGATTAGTACGTATACCATACAATAGCCAATGGAAGAGTACATAGTAGAGTATTCTGAAGATCGAGGACTCATGTGGGGAACGTCACAGCTATCAGACCGTTGTTAGGTAGATGTGGAGAGGTGAAAAAGGTTAATCGCCTAGCAGCACCCGCGGCTGTGGAACAGGTCGAATAGTGTCTTGAATAAAGGTCGAATAGACGCGCCCTGGCCGTATAGGAGTCCATGTTGGCCCTGGTAGGACTTTTTTTTTGGAGTTCAAGATGTCGATCCAAGGAACGTTCCGGTGTCATAGGGCAGAAATCCCCGTGTGGCGATTTGCACGCTACACTGCTGATGACCCCGTCCGCTCTACCTAAGTACTATACCTCAGTGTTGTCCCAGGCTGCCCGGCATATCTGAGGGCTATGATGCCGTGTGTACAATCGTGGGGCTGACTCGGCTCCGGGGGTCCCTCAATGGCTGAAAGGGAGAAAACTCTTCAACAAGGGTTAGGAGATGAATCCGTACTGGGGAGATACGCTGATAGTGAGCCGTCTCCGGTGGTCCTATGTCCAGGGCACTGAGCAGTTGCCGGGATGGCAATGTTTCTGTATAGCCATTGCACGGAGTATGGTATGCTATCGTGGTCTCGACCGATGGGCGTACGGAGACTCTAGCTGGGGATCTGCGGAAATCCTCAGCCCGCAAACGATGATTGGAGAATTTGAAAATTCTAGCCCTTGTTGATGCTTTGCTGTGTTCGTTTGGTACGATGGCGTCGCAGCCGCAGGCCGACTTTGGGGGATGCTCCGCCGCCGTCTGGACGGGTCGAGTCGCACGTCCTAGAGTAGATTGCTCGTATAGAGCACAGCCGCTCAGATTGTCGAGGTCGTTGACGCAAAATTGACACTGTGGCACTTTGACAGCCTTGTAGAATAATATTAGAAATTCGAAGGGAGCTGGCTAGAGCAAGACGAAGGTCTGGAACATGCCCGCATCCAATCGGGAGTGCTCGGTTTCAGTAAACAAAGAACTTGAGGAGTAAGCGGTGGAGACAGGCACGAATGTTTACCATCACTACGGAGTACTCCGTAGAGTTCTCTAGAGTACCTATGGCTGCTGCAGACGAGAGTGACGATTCCCATAGCTCATTCCCTCGCATTGATAGCACCTGAACCCAATGAGGTGGCAAATACTGGCTGTTTGACGAGCGCTCTAGTTCCTCCTCAAAGATAAACAGCACGGGGGCCATGATTTGCAGGGACGAGATTCGATGCTTGGAGACCAGTCGTTGGCAGGTCGTCCTCGGACTCGATCTTCCACCCAGCGGGATCCCCATCGCAACGGCGGGAGACGCTGCGGCTAGTCAGCCCTATCGGACGCTTCGACGTCAAGATCGCTCCGCTAGCCGATGAACAGGACTGTCCGTTCTCCGGGACTTAGGTGAGATCGAGATGCCGGAGCAATCAGCGCCACCCGGGTGCTGTTTCCCGCAAACCAAATTGCGTGAAGTGAGCGGCCAAGAGGGTCGTGGAGAGGATGCGGAGATGGAAGTTTTCTAATCATGTACTGATTGGTTTGTATAGAAGATGTTTTCTACTCTGTCTGGACTGTCATTTGTAGATGTTCATAGATGTTCATACTACCTCGGAGTTCATTTCAGTGTAGAAACTGGATGCTGCTAGTACTCACATACAGCATGCAGCAGAATCTGCAATGAACCTGCAAAGACGCAAGTGTCTGCTGACTAAAAGAGTCTTATTGGGCTCCGTACATAGGTAGTCAACCTATAGTATGTTGTTTCTACCAAGTGATCGTTGATCGTATCTGGTACTATCTACTACATAGACAGCAATTAGTACCCAATCAGATGGCCTATCAGAGAATTTCCGGCAGTTGATTGATTAGTCATGATATCTTCGACAGCAGGCCGGATGACTAATAACGAACCGTTCTGGCCATCAATATTTTTTTCTTCTACACGGCTGGCAATTGAACAGAGTAATTTCCCTTTCAGACCAACCAGCTAATTGACCAGTAAACCTCCCTGGGAAAGAACCGTAGACAGAATATTTTAGCGCGTCCAGACTCTCGTCCGAGACCGCCGGGTGGTCCATGGTAAGGAAAAGGAACCTGTCAACGGCCCTGGGCATTCAGAGGACAACCGTACGAGGCAGTGGTGCTGCGCTCCACTAGTTTCCGTTGTTCCCTTAGATTAATCGCTTGATGATTATTATTTATGGTATACGGAGTACTCGAGACCCTCCGCCTCCCCTTTGCGGCTCCGCTGCCAGAAGGGAAATCCAAACGATCGGGTTCGAAGTTGCGCCACCGGACGACATCCTAGACAGCATCGGGCTGGGTCTAGAACCTAAGCGTACGAAGTGTGGTAAAGCCACAACTAACTCGTTCACCATGGAGTTCCCCTATTGCTCTCCCCTGTACAGAGAGCATGTGTCGTGGCTTTCGGGTTCGGCAACGGTCGTAACCTACCGCACTCTGAACCTGGTTAGGGAGGAGAGAGAACCTGGTAATCGGGCCCTAGGCTGTATCTGGTCCAAATCCTACCACGGACCATGATTTGACCATTAAAGGATTAATTATTATGATTGCTTCGTTCCGGGGAGACTGCGCACCGCCGGTCATCGGCTCAGGAGGGGTAAGCGATATCGTAATCGACTCAAAACCAGTGACCTTTGCGATCATCCCAGGCCCTCGAGTGACGGTGGATACGACTAGTTCTGAGTATCTGGAGGGAGACGCGATGAGATGAGGTCGATCGCGAGAGAGCCTGATTGGCGGGACGAGCTGCCGGCTGCCTTCTCCTCCCTTTCGCAGTCTTTAGGCTGGCGAGTCACAGACGATGGACGATGGCTCCGCGCGTTCTGGCGGTGGGACTTCTTTTTTAGCAGCTGAGGGGGAGAAAAGCCACCGGGCGAGAGGGGGAGTGTTAGTTAAGAGGGGGAAAAGCGACCAGGTGCGTGGGTGGAAGTCGAGCTGTTGGCGACGAGCGGCCACCAGGCCATCATGACGGCCGTTTTCCAGGGCGAAAAAAGGGACGATGCGGGCGCGCAGATGACGGGGGAACCTCCGCATCTTTTAAAGCCAGCCCCAAAGCATAAATATCCATAACGACATTGACAAGCAGGGCTCATGGCAAGGAGTCTCGCATGCGCACGCTCTCTCAGGATAAAACCGGTTTTGGGCACAGCATCCCGGGGTCACTAAGCTTCGGCCTAGTGGGAATGTACCCAGCCAACTCCATCCATCCATCGGCTCGCCAACGCATCTGTCAGCCTGCCCCTGCGAACAGGATCCAGCCATCTGCTGCCGCGGCTGAGAGCACCGCCAATGAAGAAGCTTCCCGTATCTTCTCGAACGCTGAGGCCTGAGGACGGAGAACGAGGGAACGAGAGAGCGCGAGAGAGTATACGGAACTGCCCTGACTGGGTCCCGCCGCTAGCTTAGCTGCTTCTGCTACTCTACGACATCAGCACGCGGTTTCACCTCGAAGGGTGTGGCAAAAAGCCTGATCTGATAACCAACACTGCCACACGCACACTCACTCGACGCCAGCCAGGGCGCTGACCTCGCTTTGGGTCCCTCATTCTCTCAGCAGAACGATACTGGATAGTATGCATATATCATATTCATACAGGGCCAATGTCACACAGAGGCAGCATATATCATAGTATAGAGCACACTTGAGTATGCTACTTGGATATGACTGGTTTAATGGGACAAGGTGTAGAATGTACTGTAGAATGTATTGTATGTGGCCACCGTCTCCTGCTAACGAAGCCGTGTCTGTTGGTCTCCATGAGCAGTTTCCAATTGAGGACGGGGAAAGTGCATGACCAGCACTGAGCCATGAATGCCGAACTCTGCATCGTGAATTCTACCGAACTCTGGGTCGGTCCTCTGTTTGGGATGGAGACTGATGTCGTCAGACTAGCAACAGAGATAAAAGAGAGAGAGAGGGAGGCAAGAAGGAAAGAAAGTAAAAAAAATAATAAGGTGCATGGGAATCCCTCTTTGCAGGGCTCTTATAAGCGCATCATCACATAGTTAGTTACATACTTGCTGTAGAGTCTACGGAGTATACGGAGTACATGCATCATAAGAATAGTTACCATACATACCTAGTACGTAGGCACCGCCCATTTGCCACGTCCCTCCCTTCCCTTCTCAGCCTGTCCGTTCCGTTCCTGGGCTTCCCACTTCGACTCTAAATCGTCTCTATACTCGATGCTACCATTATAGCGTCTGGCTCCAGTGGGCCTGACGAGGGTTTAAGATTGAACTGCTTAACCGTATCCGCAATCCACCCGAAGAACAAAGCTCCATGGTACCCAATTAACCCCGAATGTCACGCTTCTGAGCTGTCCGGATCCCTGGGAAGGCCTGTCGTTGCTCTTCTATGGGGCCGAATTGAATTTCGATCTTTTCCCTTTCTTCTGTTTTTGCCTCAGGGAGAACTTATCCACCCATTCCCGTCTTCTCGTCACGAACAGTAGCCCCCCCCCCGGCCAATCGCCATCTGGAAATACCCCGTTCTTTTGGGACATTCTAGGCACTCCGGAGGGAAAGGTAGGAAAAGAAAAAAGACGAAAAAAAAAGGAACTAAGTGTGCACTGATCCTTTTTTCCCCCAATTGCTACTCTGCTCCAGCCACAGCCATTCATTCCTAGGCGGAGACACTGCCCTTCCCCATATCGCCAAAACCTCGTCTGGGCATTGATCCGGTCCCGCTAGCTCGACCACGCAACAGAGAAAGGAAAACACGAGAGGCCACCGAACAGTTGCGGATCTCTGGTGCGTCCCCCATTCGAGCACGCATCATTGTCTTCTGGCAATAGCTCGGAGAGGCAAAGTCCCTGTCCGTGTCGATCCTCCAGAGCGGTAGTGAACTCCGCCACCCAGCGTCTCGTTCTCTCTCGTTGCGGGCGTGGTATGTATGTAAAACGACCTCAGATTCCCTTCTAGCGACCTCAATCTTTGCCTTACGAGCTTCTCCACATCTTTGCTCTCGACTGACTTAGGCGCGTGGCTCTGACATCCTCTGAGCTTGTCCAATGACAACAACTCTCTGTTGACATCGAACTGCCGCTCATCCCATTTCTTATTTATTCGGGACGTTAGCTCAAGGCATCCCCTGTCTTGCCTGCTACAGTAATCGCCTTCTTGCAAGACAGTGGTCCAGAGCTGATTGCAAACTTGATTGCGGACCTCAGGGACTTGGATATCCCAGGGGCATTGACGGAACCAGAAACCGTTGGTGGCATTGTCCTCGAAGAAGCTTCGCCGCCGTACCGGTAACTTCCCGAAATTTCGATTGGAGCGTTGAAGCTGGGAAGCCTGGGATATCTTAAAAAAAAAGTCACCTCTGTCGAGATCTCGACTATCCCAAACATCTCATCGACTTCAGCGATCGTTGCTTGACCAATCTAGAAGCGCAAAAGAGCGACTTCTCAAACGGCACGCGAGATTTGCGGCGTAAGACTGTAGTAAGGGATCCCTCCACTGTTCCACCGGCTCGTGCCTCTTTTTTCTGCACACTCTTCTTTCCACGTCCCTGTTGGTTATCCTCTCCCGCCTATACCACCGTCCTTTCTGGACCCATCTCCAGCATTTGCCTCGTTCGGCGATTGGAGGAGAAAACAGAGGATAGCAACAGAATCGCAGAGACCAGACGGACAGACTCGAGAGAGATAGAGACAGCGTGAGAGAGAGCGCGAAGAAGCGTCTGGCCAGGCACTGATTCCCTGTCCCGTCGCTTATTCCTCTATCCCCAATCGACTGATTTCCTCTTTGCACCCCTCTCTCTTCTCTCTCTGGCCTTCTCTCTATTGCCTCTGCTTCCCTTGAACCCTTCCACTCCCCTCACAGTCAGCTCCACTCCGCCTCTTGAGAAACCCCCGACTCGTAGCCGACACGTCCCCGCTCGACGTGGTCTAGGGAGGCCAAACAACAGAAAAGAGAGTTGACCGGGCTATTGACTGGCGTGAGCCTTGCTCCGTGGGATAAGATTTCCGCTCGCTAGTCCTCTTCTCTTTGGCCACCCACTGTCGGCTTCAGGACCTTCTACCGACATCATCTTTCTGATCTCGGATACTGCCGCTGCATAACGGTCCTGCTCGAGTCATTTTTTATATCCTTTTTTTTTTTTTCCTTTTCCTTTCCTTCTTCCTTGGCGGCCACGTGTTGGGTTCATATATCTATCTTGGGTTGTCTCATCGCCTCTTTTCTTTTATCTGAGATAGGCATTTGTCGTGATAGAAGTGTGTGTTATCCAGCAAGAGCCCTGACAAGTCTGTATTTCCAGTGTTAGATCATCGGTGGACGCGTTTCGGTGCAGTGTGGCACATTGTGTGAACGGTAAGTATTTGTCTTTATGCTCTCTTCTTTTCTTTCTCAGGAGCTTCCCCCCTCTCAGGAGACAGGGGGCAAGGGTCGAAGAGAGAGTACCCCTCATTCCGATTGTGTTTTTTTCTCTTACCAGGCAGTTCGCTGACTTTGGGAATGAGAGTGTTCTCTTTCTCTTAGATTACAGCGTTTCGTGCCCCCTAAAACGGCCCCATGGGCGATGTTCCTTCTGATCAACTCAAATCACCTCGGGGAGCAGCTGTGGAAGAGAGCTCATCTACTCGAAAGCCGTCTGTTTCAACGAGGGCACAGCAGCAGTCATCAGGTATGTCGTCTGAGTCTCCTAAAACGGCATTTGTGCGCACACCACAGCGCAACACCTGGGACTCGTCTGTACTGATGCGCCCGCCCTTCTCTGCCACAGACACCAACCCACCGGGCCACACGCAGTCGACGCAGTCGGCCGCCCAAGCAGTACGTCCGGCAGGGGTCGAGTATTATCCCGGCTCTCATGGCTTTATCACAACAGCAACCGGCCAGGGGGGTCGGCCGTCTGCCCTAAGCATGGGTGAGATGAGTTCTGCATTGCCTAGCTATCAGCCATCAGCTATCCCCTTCGGTCAGCAACCCATGCAACAGCACTTCATTTCTCCGCATCAGTCTCAGGGCATGGTATACCCTATCCCACAGATGTCCCATTTTCCTGGGCAGGTACCAGGTGGGAATCCGGCTTATAATGTTCCTTATTCTCCAGCATTCCAGACTGCGTACGCTCAGCAGCAATCTCAGCATGCGCATCTCCACGGTGCTCCTGGATATCAACCATATATACAGAACTCGCCGGCCCACCAGAGTGCGGTTGTCCCAGGTCAGGCCCCGGTCTATGGCCAGACCTATTATCATCCTCAGCCATATGCGACTTCCTTTGGGCAGACTATGCAGGCCGGAGTTCCGATGCACCAGCGCCAGCAAGGTACGGAATACATCACTCACCAGGGGGCTCCCAGCTCTGCGACAACTGCGCATCGAAAAGAACCAGAGCGTCGTCCGTCAACGGCAGTGTACGATGTCGCCAACACGATCGTGGACGGATCTACTCCTGGTCAGACAGGCCGAACGATGTCGCAGATGCAGGGTAAGCCAAAAGCGCCTGGGCGCATCGGATTCTACCAGCCTCAGCCTCTGTTCTTTACTGATCCGAGACTTATAGACGCATCCTCGCAACGCCTACCATCGTTCTCTGGACCAAGTACTCCGCGTGGGCCTCCCAGGAAGCCAAAACAGTCGGGACATGCCTTGTGGGTTGGAAACTTGCCCCCTGGTGCTAGCGTTGTTGACCTCAAAGATCACTTCTCTCGTGATGCTACCAACGACATCGAAAGCGTGTTTCTGATCTCAAAGAGTAACTGCGCCTTTGTGAACTATAAGACAGATGCTGCGTGCACTGCTGCCATGGCTAGATTCCACGATTCGAGGTTCCAAGGAGTGCGCCTGGTCTGCAGACTACGGAGAGGCTTAACCGTACCGGGATCAAGTGTGAACACGGCTATTCCATCATCACCAGCGACACAGTCACCTCGAAGCAACGAGAGTCCCAAGAATGTGGCGGACGAAGAAGCTGGAACTTCTCAAGAAAGCGGAGCTGCAAACGAAACTGCTCCAGAGAAGCCTCAGCCGTCTCCTACCGCCAAGGTCCCGGAAAGATATTTCATCGTCAAAAGTTTGACGGTGGAAGATCTCGAGCTGAGCCGGCAGAGTGGCGTTTGGGCCACCCAGACTCATAACGAAGCTACCCTGAATAGGGCATATGAGGTAAGTAGTCCTATTGGTCCTTTAACTCAGGTCCGGACTCGCATGAGATCTCAGGATAAGTACTAATACATTTTCGCTTTTTTGCAGACTGCGGACAATGTTTATCTTATATTCTCTGCCAACAAGTCTGGTGAATATTTCGGCTATGCAAGGATGATATCACCTATCAATGATGAGGAAGCGCAAACGCTGGAGATGCCATCGAGGCCAGAAAATGTACCGCCTGAACCGGAGATCCTGAATGTTACTACTACGGACGCGACGGCAACAGCTCCTAAGGGCCGCATCATCGATGATTCTGCCAGAGGAACCATCTTCTGGGAGGCAGATTCATCGGAGGACGACGACGATGACGATACAAGGAGCGAGAAAAGCGTGGAAGAGCCGACCGAAGAAGCTGGAACGCCGGGAGCCCAGTCCTTTGGAAAGCCCTTCAGGATTGAATGGATGTCGACTGATCGCCTTCCCTTCTATCGCACGCGCGGTCTCCGTAACCCGTGGAACGCCAATCGCGAGGTCAAGATCGCTCGAGACGGAACGGAGATCGAGCCAAACGTCGGAAGAAAACTGACTCAGTTGTTCCATGTCCAACCGACAACACCATCCATGCCACTTGGCACATCCAGCGGACAACCCCACGGCTATCACCTGCCGCCGCAGCCTCCTTATTGAGATGGGATGCCATCGCCACGACAAAGGCTTTTTTTCACTCATGATATAATGCGCGGAATGATCTGGTACGAATTTGCATTAGAGACGGTCGCAAGTTGGGGTCATGGGTTTGGGGTATATGGGCAAAGGGCAATACCAAAAAGCAATCATGCATTTTTTTATTTTAACGGGAAACGGGTAAGACAACAATCATCATGTAATTTCTTCTTGTTGCATTTTTTGACATCCATTTTTGGATAACGCATATGAGTCAGAGCTCTCTGCCTTTCAATTCTTAATTCTGGCAACAGCTTTTACACCTTCTATATTTATTTTGATGTTCCCTTCTTGTATCTCCTTTGGTACTAACTACATGTATAAATCCCCTTCTGCTTCTTCGTCTTCTTCTCTTTTCTATTTTCATTCGTTTTAGTTTCTGCTCCCTTTCGTTGATTTGATTTTTGATTTGCTTTTGTTTTGCATGTATTACGAGACGTGATGATGTCCTGGCAGATGTCTATCTTTTTCTTTACTTTTTCATGTTGGTTCTGCTCCCTTTTAGACAGCACCGTTTATGAGTTGATGCAATATCCTGCAGTTTGATGACGTCTACGGTTTTATGAATCATGAATGAATGGTTCGTGGGTTACTTTGGATATGATATAGACAAGTCTCCCCTCCAGCTATTCAGACCTGTTTTCTGTGGAATCTCTGTGCATCTTTGCAGAACACTCATTTTTGTTTTGGGAGTTGAACGTCGCGGAAATGTTCACTGGCTGTCTATAAATTACTGTACAGTCTTTTCCTAACATGCACTTCAGCCGTCTAGACCTACTGTTTGGAGGAGGTTTTCATCAATCCGAGTCTCGTTTGTTCGTGCATTACATCTGCTCCTATTTTCATTATGAGTTCTGTGCGCCTTCTTCTCATTAGAGTCATTTCTCTATAGAACACTGGCTCTCTTCTTTCTTTTTGGATACCCCTACGATTATACCATTGCATATATACAGACAGCATTGAGCAGCATACATAGATGTCTCTACGAAGGCGCAAGCGAACTTGCTTTTTGGGGAAATGAATAGACCAAAGTGGATACGATGGAATATACATACACTCTGCTCATGCAGATAGAACCGTCTTGAGGTGATTGTGGCTATACTATCTGATGACTGTAACATCGGCCCTTAGCCGTTTGTTCTCCCTCGGCACATGTAGTGTAACTGTCCTTAGCGTCTAAGCACCGTAAATTGTAATTGTAGATAAATTCCCGGGTGGGTCTGGGGAACTCCCGCAGTCGGCTGCTGCCGAAGCCCTAAGGTTGATGGTTCCATTACCTAAACAGGCACATGTGTACTCCGTACTGCACACGCGAGCGGACTGACTACGGGACATACAAAGAGTGTTTGTTATCGATCTATGCTCGCATTCCAAAATACTACCTAACATCCGTCATGTCCAAGTTAAATAGATGCAACTTGACAAGCCAAATTAAATGTGCGCTTTTTCGAGATTCCAACTATTCGCATAGAGGGATACTAGAGTACAGTTCCATGAACGATACATCCGAATCAAACAGCTCATCATGGTTATACTGCTGTAGAAGATCACTGATCGCCTGTTCGGCATACTCCTGTATCGACATATGACCTGTCTGTTGATGTTGGTGGCGATGCTGTTCAACAGATATGTTCGAAGTGTTTGTGATTTCGTCACCTATGTTTGATTATTATTATTATTTGCATGCTACGAAGAGGCAAGGCGATTTGAAAGCCGTTCTTTTATATGTCAAGAAGGAAAGATATGGAAACCTACCAAAGTTATCAAAGACCAAGAGTAGACGATAAACACACCGGCGTGCCTTCCATGTCATCAAGCTTGTTTGTTCAAAAATCTCCATTATGGAAAGATATGCGTCGAGCATTTGTCGGATTTGCTGCATTGGCATGTCCGGGACCGAGTCCCGTTTGATGATTAAGAGAATTGCGAAAAGATGTAGTGTCGCGGTGAAGACTATGACGATGTTAAGATTAATATTATCGTGTATAATGATGACATGTCTAATTCACGCATGCTTCTGATACTGTATATCTTGGATGACCTACTTGTATAGTTGCACATGTAGTGTGCGGCGTACACCTTCACAAATCCGTCTCCGGATGAGTGGATACTTTGCATGATCTGATGAAGGTTGGCAATAGCTACCCAGTCGTGCTGTATAGCCTGGTGGCTGTTTTGGCGGAGGTGTTGGAGTTGCCAGTCTTTCGTCTCGTCATGGAGAAGCGCGTGCAGGAGTGAGACGATGAGGGGGAAGTTGATAGCCATGCATACCCGATAATAGCTGATTGAGAGAGTAACTCGAAGTGCGATGGACGTTTCAGATGTTGAGATTCCATCTGTGAGAGAAACCGGGGATACAAGTCCACCAAAGGGGTTGAGGTGGTCGCGCCATTGTTCTAGTTTGTCGAATAGACGGTGCCTCTTGCATATGACCTCGGAGATGGTGAGATGTCCTAACTTTGTGTAGGTTCCTGTGGCAAACGATTCCGTGGCATCGGCAAGGATGGAATTTAATCGCCTACGTCATTAAGTAAAAGAAAACTCCAATAAATCATGGAAAAAGACTTACGTTTGGTATATGAGTAAGTATGAGCTTAGACCCATATTTGAATCCGGGATCTGGTTCCACTCCACAGTGAGTAACGCCTCTGAGATCATAGTCGGTCGCCCCAGTGTCGAGCTAAAGACTCTACAAGAAGGGCGAAGTAAGTATTAGAAAATAGGTGGTCGTCGAGGATGTAGATACCTGTCATTATTGACTACTGCTGCCCACAGCTGCTGGCTTGATCTGTACTCTTCTTCTGTCCGACTTGCATTGTCTAATACATGGAGACCCATTTGAAAAGCAGTCTTCACGCACAGGGCATGTGTCGTGTAGCTCGAAATGGAACGCTGATGATTTTGCTGGTACAAGGCAAATAGCAGGAGTGACTGGACCAAATCATGACTCGATCCTTGCAGGGTGTGAAGGTTTAGTAGTCCCATTGCATGATGATAAAAGATCTCTGATCGCGCATCTCCAAAAGAAGATGATGCATGGGCCCATACAATATTTAGCAAAATCAGGAACACCCGCGAAAATCTCGGCGGGTTGCTATCCCTGGCGCTCTCGTATCTCTTAATAATGTCTTCCCTGTTGAGATATGCCAGCATGACGCCAGCGGAATCGAAAAATCTATGCAAGAGGCGCACCCCGTCAGATTTAGAAGGCAGGCTGCATTTTTCGTTGGGAGTCCTCGGTAATGGCCTCTTCCTGGACAGTTCGAGGGAATCCGGAGGCTTCATGCGTGAATGTGGTTTAGATAGTCTGTCCTTAAGACTGCTATCCAGATCAGTTGAAGTGTAATGTGTCGACACTCTCCAGAAAGAAGCTGAAATAAACTGAAAAATCGCATGGTTTGACCACGGTCCTGTTAGATGTAAGCTATTTAACCTCGGAGACCTCTCATGATACGAGGTCACTACCGAAATATCCAATTTGTTTTTGACAGTTCTCATCAAAAGCATCTGTTGCAATTAAATCCACCATTGTCTCATCGTCATCGATAGCTTCGCCAACCTGCTCGGACTCTGTTGGATGATCACTGTTTCTGTTGATCTGACGTACGCTTGGCAGTGTCTGTGGAGTCGTTTGTTCATCATTGGAGAAGCCATGATCACTACAGCTGTCTGTTGCTGAAACTAAGCGCAGCTTGTCTTCCAGTTGCCTGACTCGTTGTAGAAGGTCATTCTGCGTTCTGCACTAGACGATTTAGGAGGTACTCCAGAGTGGGTGTAACAGGACATCTTTCACCTTTCATATCGAGCTTTACGCAAATTCTGCTCAGGCGGCCGAAAGTAGGAGCACTCGCGACGGAGCGTCTGACACCGTGAGCATGTAGGCCTGGATCCCTCACACTAATCATATCAATGAATATTTTTGAAATATGGATATCTGGTCGAAAAGGCACATTCTGACCTTCAGCTTGCGAGCTCTGCATTCCGCACAGGCAACTTCTGTACGGGGGTGCCGTCGTCGGGTCCGTTGCATCGCCTGCTTAGCTTGTTGGTCTAGGGCAATTTGACAAACGTTTAGTATGGCTTGCCTAGAGTATAATGGACCCCGTAGTAGCTATTATTATTATTATTATTATTATGAGACTTTCGACGGCCAGCCAAGTAAGAATGCGGGGTTCCCCGGATTTACTTAGAGTATGCGGCTATCCGAACCAATCGGGCTGTTGCCTCCCGAACCCCATTGAAATACGTTGTTTGTCCGAGGAAAAGCTTCTCCTCTGTGCTACCTTGACTACATTGCCGAAATAAAGGACATCCGATTGGCGGCCATGAATATTGTAGACTGAATATAAAACTGAATGCAAACTTAAACTCCTGTTGTAATAGCAACCCTGAATGAACCCTTTGTCAAAAGAGCTACTTCAAAGAGGACACGAAATACCAGACAAATGGCTATCATAACGGAGCAGTTGATCTCCAATCCAGCTCTGTGCATAGGCATTTTCATTTCTGGCATTCTCTGTGCATATGTCATCTACTGGCGTTATCTTCATCCGTTAGCTCACTATCCTGGGCCTTTCTTGGCGTCGTTGACGGACTTGTGGCAAGCTTATCAGTTCATGTCACTTCAACAACCATATCGCTTGACCAGACTCCATGAGAAATACGGTCCAATTGTCCGCTATGGTCCCGACAAGATCAGTATCACCATGGAGGAAGCTATCCCAAGCATATACCAGAAGAGTTCCCGATTGATGCCAAAAACCGAGTTCTACGATGCATATGGCGCCGCGCATCCGAACATATTTGGCATGCGTGATGAAGAGGCGAGTAATATCCTATATCTGCACAAAATAGAGGTTCTAAAACCGCTATCCAGATGCACTCGATCAGAAGACGTCATGAGTCACACAGCTTTTCCACTAGCTATATCAAAGAGATGGAACAGTATCTAGATACAAATATCGGAATCCTGAGAGAGAAGATTCGACAATATAGCTTGCGTGGAGAAGTATTTGATCTAAAGAAACTCTTACATTACTATGTGATTGACGTACTAGGGGAACTCGCCTTCAGCCAGACATTTGGTGTTCAGGAAGCAGACGATGAGAGTCGTGTCCCCCCTGTCGTCGAGCACAGTCTTCTGGCGGCAGTTACGGGCGCTTGGCCTGCTATGACCAAAACCTTGAAGAAATGGCTGCCAACTGTCCCACATAAAGGTCTTCGGAAATTATTTGCGGGACGGAAGGCTTGTGCTGACCTTGCGTCGGTGTGCGTTCAGCGGAGATTGGCGGTCCTGCGCAAGGAATCGCCCGATCTAGGTACCCTTGAAAGGAAGGACATTCTAACAAACCTAATCAAAGCCAAAGATCCCGAGACCAGGAAGAGTCTTACGAAAACAGACCTCGAAACCGAGGCTTTCGGATTCATGTAAGTCCTTCAACATTGATTTCTATACAAGTACAATGCTGAAACCCTGTCTTAGAATCGCAGGTACACACACAACAAGTGCAACTACCTCGTTGCTGTTCTACCACCTCCTCCACAACCCTGAATATCTGGCCGAACTCGTTAAAGAGATCGACATGAATCTGACCTCTCTAGATGACAGGAAGCTTGCATATTCAGTTACAGACGCGGAGACTTTTCTGCCTTTTCTTCGCGACTGTATGCGTGAAAATTTCCGCATTACCCCAGTGTTCACGATGCCGTTAGCACGGCGAGTAATGCTTCCGGAAGGCTTGGTTATTTCTGGACAGTATATACCTCAGGGAGTATGTCTACCGTTCAAACTATAAAGTAGCCGGGACTAATCAGTCTCTACATAGACATCTGTTGCAGTCTGTAACCATGCTTTTCACCATAACCCACATGTCTGGGGAGAAGACCACAATACCTTTAATCCGCATCGGTGGGAAGTTCCAGAAATATCAGCCAAATCTCGTTACTTAATGCATTTCGGGTTAGGCGGGCGCCAATGTATCGGAAAGACCCTTGCTACGGCTAACATCTATAAATTGACGAGTACGCTGCTTGCTGAATTTAACTTTGAGCTGGCAGATCAGCAGGAGCGGATTGATGTGGAGAAAGGGAAGTATAAAGGTAGAATCCCAGAGCTGTTCAGTGTTGGAATAAGTGATTTGAAAGGCCCTTTGCTTGTTCGTGCTACGTTGAGAGAAAGGAGGCATTGAGGGCTAGTGTCTAGTAGTGGTCCTTGCATCTATAGATATGAAGTAGCGAGGATTAATCATGTCTCGGCCAGGAGTGTTCGAACATATTAGATTTCTATGTCAAAACCACCTAGAGACAAGAATATGAAGTACAATAGACAAAGAAAGAGAAATGGCTGCAAGGTTCTCACGGCTGGCTTCTTGCGCATTCAGATACATGGTGCATGTATCGTGAAAGTGATATAATCAGTAGCCATTAACAAATCAATATAACCGAAGACCAAAAACAATACCTTGTGCAATTATACTCTGACTCAGCTCCTGACGTGTTACGTGAGTCCGAGGTAAGTATCCAGACTGTTTTCCCCGCAAAATCTTCCCCGCGTAGATCAAACTATTCCTAACCGGCGGCAACGAGCTGTCCGATAGGTCACTTTGCATGAACTATAGACAAGGTGAATTTAAAGGTTATTTAATGACTACGATATTTCTCTCTCTGCTTGCTACTTGGTTATTGAATCAACATACTAATTACCGTCAGCTGATCATTGATCATGAGGTCAAATGTCGAAGAAATAGAGGACAGCGTCCCTCCTAATCCAGAGGCGAAGGACGTAGAAGCGCCATCAGGCGTCCTTTCACCAGATATAAACTGCCTTCCAATCGAGCATCGCCAATACCTCCTCGATCGCCATGGGACCTTGGATCTCTGTCCCATTCCCGAAATGAATGATGCTGATCCTTATAATTGGCCGCAATGGAGGGTATGTCTACATCCCTCTGACGTATCAGATACTCGGGCATTATGTGCTAACCAGAACATGTGCAGAAAATCAATAATCTGTTTCTCGTAGCATTCCACGCCATGATGGCCACCTTTACTGCAGCAGCGATCCAGTGTGCATTTGTCGATATCGCCGCGGACCTCCAGGTCAGTGTCCAGCGTGTGAGCTATCTTGTCTCGCTTTTCATTGCTATTCTCGGCGGCGCCCCTCTCTTTTGGCGCCCCTTGGCCGACTGTTATGGACGCCGGCCGATTCTCCTGATATCTTTGCTCATAAGTCTGGTGGGTAATATTGGCTGCGCATGTAGCCATTCATATGCTACAATGGGTGTTTGTCGTGCAGTTACCGCGTTTTTCATCAGCCCTGCTGCTGCGATTGGAAGCGCTATTGTAAGCGAGTCATTCTTCACGCAGCATCGTGCACGGTGCCTCGGTGTGTGGACATTGATGGTGACTCTGGGAGTTCCGACTGCACCATTTATATTTGGCTTTGTGGCAATGCGTGTGGGATATCGTTGGATATATTGGATCCTAGCTATGGTCAGTGTTTGGGCTGGGGACTATTTATTACCTCAGGAGATTGACGTATGAACCTAGGTCAATGCAGTTCAGCTAATCGCCTATCTTCTTCTGGGATCGGAGACCTTGTATATCCGGACAGGCAACCCGAACCCTGCAAATGCATACCGATCTGACACACGGAAGTACAGATGCCTCTCAATTAGCACATTTCATCTTCGCCGTGTCCCGCTCAATCCATGGGATTTCGCCCATCCACTGACCCTGCTCGCCCGTCCATGCGTGGTCCTTCCCGCATGCGCATATGCCATGATCTTCCTCTTCGGCAGCATCTTGCCCTCTATCGAGATCCCGCAAATATGGCCGGAGAAATTCAGCTCAAATACACAAGAAGTCGGGCTTCAGTACATCAGCTTGATTATCGGCTCTATCCTAGGTGAGCAGGTTGGCGGCCATCTATCGGATCGTTGGATGTGGTACCACCGTCAGCGACGCAGTCAGAGTCACAACCCCCAATCCCCAGCTCCGGAGTTCCGGCTCTGGTTAAGTTATATTGGAATTGCACTCACAGTGTGTGGCGTGGTTGTATTTCTCGTACAGACGGAGAATAGCCCATCGAAGCACTGGAATATCACGCCGCTTGTAGGCGCAGGGCTTGCGGCCGCTGGAAACCAGATCGTTACAACGGTGTACGTTACCTACGCTGTGGATTGCTGTACTTCTGAAGCAGCTAGCGTGGGAGTGTTGATTACCTTGATTCGTCAGCTTTGGGGGTTCATAGGGCCTTTTTGGTAGGGGCCTTCGATTCCTTAGATTGTTGGGTTGATATTTACTATGGATTTACTTAGGTTTCCGGATATGCTGGCAAATGTTGGGTTTTATGGTAGCGCTGGGATCTGTTCAGGGTTGATCATCGGTGTCTCCGGGTTTGCGTCTATCGTTTTGCAGTTCTGGGGGCATAAATGGCGGTAATTGGGTGGTTGTTCGATATACATGCACTGTTGAGGACCAGAACAAGTACTATATTATATTATTTCTTGTTCTGATCAGAATAAGCCATCTCCTTGGGAATGTGACGAGTGCTTGAGTGTTTTTCGGCCGATCCATATTAAAAAGAATCTCTCAAAAGTCGCCCTGCGGATTTAGCAAGGAATGTTCGAATATCAAGCCATGAAAAGAAAGGCCTCATATCTATCCAATTTTGATTTGCTGGTGTCTTCTTTAAAACTGCAACTTGCAATCTAGAATACTATTAACAATCTGGTATATTTTGTGCAGTGGAAGAGATGGAAGAAACGTCACGTGTGTACGCAGAATAGCCTATTATTATGCAGATAGCATATTGAAAATACGCTTTATTTTTCTTGTGATTATCACTATTTCATAAGCTGAGCAGCAATAAAGACGCTGTCATGGTGCATTACTGCTATTGGAAACATCGAGGATGTTTTCTACAAGTAATAATCTGGTGGTGATTATTCTGGCGATATATCCCCGATCTGGCGAAAATCCGCAGGTCAGTCTGGAGAACCTTCTATGATGGAGCAGAAATTCAATCCATAATCGCAAATGCCCGATCTCTGAGAGGGGCGGGTGCAGTTCTGTAACTCTCCTGCTTCAGTAGAAACACGAGGCTCCGGTGTCCGACCGACTACCGTATGCATCCCTAACTATATATTACATGAGTGGAAATGGTCTCTTTGTCTTCCTTTCCTCCTCGAGAAGCTGCAGTAAAGTCGTACTAGCGATATGGCTTCATCTTTTACTGTCTGTCTTGCAGCATACTTACGAAATCGAAAGAGAAGGCGGCTTGAAATGTTATTACCTGCATGAGATTAGTCAGGAACTGCACGATGTGCGTTGAAAAACTTCCCAGACTAGGAAGTTCGACTGTCGTTCGAGTGATGATGTTGCATCGAGGACGGCTCATTCGCGTGCTAGGCTAGACTGCTGGTTTACGACGGTCTGCAATATTGAACCTTGTTGGTCTTGCTAGCCACATAGCAAGGGTGTTAGGATCGAACTCGATTGGCAGACCAGGAGTCATGGATCTCAGGTTCGTCGTATAGGAGATGTGCTGCCGTCGGCTGGTGTGTCGAAACCCAGCTGTCCTGCTTCTGCGGTGCAGCATCCTGTTCACCGGGGTATCTGCCACTGAAGTGAACACTGACATGGAGTTTGATAATGTGGCTTCATTCCTGGAACTCGTGACGTTATATGATCCGTCACTACCATGCCTTTGAGCCTGTCTTCTCCCGGGACACGCGACCCTAGGCGAGAAAGAAACAAATAGAAAGACAGAACCTTCTCTTGAGCATAATTAAGCCAGGCTCTACTAGTACGATCATGAAGCCACTAGCCCGGCATCGCGCGGATGTCAGAGAGGATTCGAGCAGAGTATCAAGACCTTTATCTTTGGATACTTTGTGCTCTCCGTACGCCACCGTAATTACAAGCTTCCTTTCAGTCGTGTCTGTCGCAGATCGGGCCTATCAAATGCGCACCATTCCCCCCGCTCTTCGAAAAGAACCTTTTTTCTTCTGCTGAGAGCGTCCATGGCTGGACTCGAGTGGAAGGGACCGTGCATCCTGGCAGCAAATGAGCAGCTGTCTGTGTTCGCCTGCGTCAGCTAGACCTGTAGCAGAAGAGAAACTGTTATGATTGACGGGGGAGCTCGACTGGAAACGCGGGGAAATGGTGATGACGGACGAAACTAGTCACGGCTGACTGGGCCATTGTCCATGGTTCCGGGGTATATCCATCACCATCACGATAGCGGCCGAGGATCAGTGGAGAACAGGGAGGGTTTCTGGCATCTGCCCTCGTGCTTAGGCTCTTTATAGTTGAATATGTTCCACAAGGGGCATTGGATGGCTGATTTTATTGTAGACTGCATCTAGGTAGGAGACCAGGATGGGTAGACGTGTCTGGGTTCTGTCCAATTGACGGAGGGACGATGCATGTGGGCTTGAGATGGGTAGACCATGGAAGAGCCAGGTCCAGTGCCGTTTCAGGTAGAGGGGGCGAACGAACGGAGTACCTTGGATGATGGGATAGATGTTCTGTCGTTTGTTCATCGATGATGCTGTTGATGAGGTGTGAAACCGCCAAACGGCCAGTCGGGGAAGCCTGGATCAAGTGTGGAGGGCGATGGATATTGGCGATGGAGGGACTGGACAGCTGGATAGACGGTCTGTTACTTTGTTAGCCACCGCCGATCCGCATCCTAGAAGTACATACTTTAGCTATCCTTATCCACGTCTTCCGTCCCCGGCCAAGGGATTTGTGGGGTAGAAGCGAACGGATGAGGGGGAATTCGTGGAAAGGCTGAAGCTAAACATCGAGATCGCTGTGGATGATCGAGGTAGCTGGCTGGCTGGCTGGCTGGAAGCTCAATGTTAATTGATTAGATGAGTTGCTTGCTTGATGACTACTTCCAGGAACTCACAACTAACTAACTCATTAGCTTGACTGGTAATTATCCTGCTGCACACCAAGACAAGACAAGACACTCAGTCGGGGATGCATCCATGATCCAGCAGCCATGTGCTGACGGTGGAAACATCTCCCATCCATTTATTCTGGCTGCCTTCTCCTACCTCTGTTCTTCTTCTTCTTCTTCTTCTTCTCTCTCTCTCTCTCCATCATTCTCTTCTTCCCTTTCATCCATCCTCTCCTTTTATCATCCATTCCCTGCCCCGCCATTGCTACTACATACTCACTCGACTGATCGACGCCCCCTTCGATTCTATCTCGCTTCTTCTGCATCGAGCCGTCCCATCGTCCCAAGCAACATTCCTCACGCCCGAGCGTATCATTTGCCCACGAGGGATTCTCAAAAAGGTAATCTCGGTGACTGCAACTGAACGGCTTATTCATTCCCGCCTCCCCGTTTCACCGATCCGGACGTTCTGGCTATAAACTCACTCTCCATCGCCTCCCCCACAGTCCTTATTGCATCTCCATGACCTTCACTCTCTCGTGGCTCTTGGCTTTTCAAGTGAAGAGCTGCCCATTGTCAATACTCTCATTCACATCACCACACTTCTTACGCTTTCTCTGATCCCGCCACAGAACAACCACGCTGACCTCAGCTGCTCTGCCCAGTTCGCCTCCTGAACGGTCGATAAAGGGATCCATTTTTAACGGCTGTTCCCATCTTATCATCTCATTGACGTCACCTACGAGCTTAACGGTCTCCAAGGGCGTGAGAGCAGCATAACCGACCAGCTTCTCGGTGGTCTGGACTCGTGCTAATTCTCCCGGTGCAAAAATAATTATTACTCTGTTGATACTCCTTCTCTCCTTCCTCACTGCCCGGACGGTCCTTTGATCCTGTCTAGTGGCAACTCTCCGACTTACTCAATTACCGCCTCTTTCATCCCCATTCCTGAGTCGTCCATTTCTCTTCATCTTCACATTCACATACGACCATGTCCGAAGAACGCTCTCAGTCTCCTCCCTACCCCCCGTCGATCCAGCAGCGCCGGGCCTCCTTCTCGCCCGGCGCCTCTCTCTCAGAGCTTTTCACGAAGTCTGGCAATTCCGGGTCCAATGGAAACAGCCAGGCCGGCACTGCTCCCTTCCCCAGTCCGATCACTTCGGTGGCGGCCAACGCGCAGTCGGGCCAGCGACGACGCCTGTCCATCACCACTCTCGGCTTGTCGGGCTCGCCCACCCAACCATCCCAGTTCGCTGGTCAAACTGGGAGGCAGGGCAGCCTCTCGAGCTCGGTCGGGTCGAGCTCCTATCTCGATGAGGCAGAAGCCGTAGAGAACGAAAACAGCCCTCCTTCGTCAACTTCGCCATTTGCACGACGGTTCTCATTTGGCGCGCAGGCTCTGCGCGATGCTCGGGGTGTGAACAAGACTGGAAATGGTAGATACTCTTCTTCTTTTACCTCCGTCAGCATGAGACGACAGACTACGTCGTCCAGTGGCATGTCTCCCGCAACCAGTTCCCCTGCACCAACCGCTGCAAGTACAGACCAGAGTTTGCGTTCGAGCAAGAGATCTAACCTGTCTTTTCGACCTGTAGGCGAAGCCTTCAACTGGTCTGAATCTCTTCGGACCAGAGCTGAGCGCACCCCGTCCGTGGGTGCCTCTTCCCCGCCGGCAAATCTTGACCGGTCCCCCGCTGGAGGCCATCACCGGTCGGCTTCCATCGCCTCCATGGATTTCCCAGCTCGCGAAATGCCTAAGCAGCCTCGTCGGAAGACACCTGATTTCTTCCAGGAGAAGATCCTGCGAGCGGATTTCATGGATTGATTTTAGCCCACTACGCGGCAAGGATCATTTCTTTATCGATGTGTGAATCTCGGGTATACTTACTGGACAGATGAATCTCTTGAACCCTTTCATCTCCTGATATTGTCCCTATAGGGAATACGAACTCACGATTTCTGTTTCGGGGACGTATCGACACATGGTGTGACTCCTGGTTCCTCTAGTATCTCTGGCAATGGGGATCATTCCGACACCAACGGAGTGTGGTCAAATAAGGATATCTCCATAGTCACCCCATCGGTACATAGGGCCACCTATCAGATAGTCCCATCTTTGGCCACAGAGAACGCCAATTTGACATGATGGCCCGCGGCTGGCTGTGGCTGCGATGTCCGGGGGTGCCCCTTTTGCCCTATGAGCAAAGCTCCTCTCTTTCGCCTCGTGTTTCTGCACGAATATGATCTCTCTTTGTCTCTGGGGCTGTATGACTTTCCTTCTGGATTGTATGATTTAACCATTTATCAATGTGATCAAAAGGATAAAAGAAAATGACTGTCAGACTGAAACTATGTCTTGTGCTGTCTGCCTGTAAGACTTTTGAGTCTACAGTTTATGCAGAGTGGCATGTGTTTCTGTCTCAAGGCGCCTTTTCAATACTGGAGTCTGGGCAATACTAAAGTGTATGTGGGAAAGCTACAAATACAAAAGGCTAGAATTTCATTTTAGGCATGAATGATGAATTTCAACAGCGGAAGAAAACTACTCATTACTTCGATTCATTACTTATATGGCCTTCTACTTCTGTTCTGAGAGAAGAATAGGGAGAAGATGAAGTAAACTGTATATGCAATTCATTCAAGACTTGTATCAAAGTCTAGACATAAGAGGTATATATATCGGTCCAGATATCGTCACAATGCATAAGAGGTAACAAAGATCCTCGAAAACAGAGGATATCTAATCCGCGACCTATCATCACATGTATAGCGCCAAACCCCATCTAGAAATTCTATCACGGATTCTCAAACAAGAAAAGAAAGAGCAGATCAAAGCGTAACTCGTCTTCTTCCTTCTGTTTCTGTCTTGAGTATTTTTTTTAATGTTTCTTTTCTTATGTTTATTCTTTCTGGCCCCAGGCCAAAAGGGTACTATGAGATGGTCTCAGTGTGAGTGTTCTCAGTACCCTCGGCGACGGTTCGCTTGCGACCTGACTCGTCGCCAACCCGGGCATCTTGAACGACGCCGGTAGTGATGCGCTCTTCTGGTGGTGGAGGAACCCACTTGCTGCTCTTCCAGGGAGCAATGCGCATCACGTACATCATGTCGATCTCTTCGAGGGTCTTGCCCTTACTCTCGAGCACGCAGAAGTGGACGACCAGGACGGCTACGAAGAGACAGCCGGCGAAGACGTAACCGTAGGCAAAGTCGATGTCGCCTGCGATGAAGGGAGTGAAGAAACTGATGAGGAAGTTCCAGAGCCAGTTCGAAGCCGTGGCGATGGCCATGGATCGGGCTCGGTAGCGGGATGGGTACAGTTCGGCGACGATAGCCCACACCATGGGACCCCAGGTCATGGCGTACGCGACGATGAAGAGACATGCGAAGACAACCATTGCCTTACCGGGACCAGGGGTGTTGGTAGGGGTGTTGACATCAAGGGCGAAGTGTCCGACAGAGGCATAGACCATGAAGCAGACGAACATCCAGATACCACCCGCAATCAAGGACTTGCGTCGACCAAATCGCTCGATCACGTACAGGCCACCAAAGGTGCTTCCAAAGTTGACACCGCCCAGGATCATCTGCGTAACGTAGGAGTTACTGATGCCAGCGCCCTTGAACATGACCGTACCATAGTAGAAGTAGTAGTTTGCTCCGGTCAATTGCTGGAACGCCTGCAGAACGGCACCGAGCAGAATACGGTACAGCATGCGAGGAGCCCGGAACATCTCGTACCAAGGCTCGTTCTTCGAGGCCATCTCGGCATCGTATTGCTCTTTGACTTCGGCCAGTTCGTTGACGATGACCTGGTTGTTTTCAGACACACCATACAGCTTTGACATGGTGCGCTTGGCTCTGTCTACCCGTCCATGTCTGAAGTCGTACCGGGGACTCTCGGGGAACAAGAGGATACCGAATCCCAAAAAGAGAGCCCAGAGGAAAGTAAGGCCCAGCGGGATTCGCCAGGAGGCCGTGTTGTTGATAGCTTCCGTTCCGAAGTTGATGCAGTTGGCGATGAAAATACCCAAGGTGATGAACAACTGGTAGGAACTATATGATTCTCTGTTAGAACCTAACCTTGAATTCTGGTCTAGGATGAGAATACTTACGCAATCATAGAACCACGGACTTGACGCGGTGCACTCTCACTCTGGTACATGGGCACCACCAGCGAGCAGGCACCTACACCGAGACCGGTGACGAAACGTCCCATCATCATCTGATACCACTTGTGTTGCGGCGACGAGATCTGGATAATCAAGCCGACGTCTACGATCAGACACCAGAAACTGATGGACCATTTGCGACCGATGCGATCCGCAAGGGGGGCACCCAGTAGGGAACCGACCAGGGTTCCGATGGACAACTGAGATACAAGCGTCAGTAATGAATATACAACGGACAGCACTTTATCAGACTGTAGAACGAGGACTCACCAATGCAACAATAAGACCTGATCGGACATTGCTAAAGTAGTACTCTCCCTTGTCGTTGAGCTGTCCAAAGCGCTGCAAATAGTCCTTCATGTCCAGGAAGCCCGAGATCTGGCCAGTGTCATATCCAAAAATGATACCACCAATGGAGACAAAGGCACCCAACATGAATGATCTCCATGTTAGAAATGGTGCCGGAGTCTCGTCGACAGGACCAGCATGCTTCTCCTGATCAGTGATGGAGGGGGACTCTGAAGCTGGGGCGACGGTATCGTCCCCGGTTCGACCAAATGGGAGCTTCATGTTGATTGTCTGTTTGGGTTTCTCCCCGGGAATGGTCGAGATGGAATGGTGTGCAGGAGCGCAAAGAGGAACGAGCAGCAGAACGGGGTCTTAAAGGGCTACTATATGTTCCCCAGAACCACCCCCGGATGGAAAATTCGAGGAGCCACGAGGGAATAGTGGCACCGAGGCATGACGACAGGTGGGAGGGTCGAACAATTCTGCAAGTAACAAATGGTATCGCCAACCAACCAGGAAAGTCGCCACGCCGAAGACTGGGAACGAGTCAACGGGCCGGCAACACAGGAGACGTCAGCGTAATTCGATAACCCGGCCGTCTCTGTCTCCTTCTCGATCAGTTCTGGTCCCGAATCCGTACCGTGGGGCTCCGGATTGCGGTGCAAAGTCGGGCATCCATCTAATTTGCCGTGCGAGCATTGAGACCATCGGCCCCGGGATCTGTCAATTGACTCCAGGTGTGTCCCAGATGGCACTAGCTGTTTGGCGCAACCAGACCGAGCCCGTGCCGAGCGCTGAACCGGGCATTCCTGGGGGGACCGACTTGCAGACGAGAACGTTCAATAATAATCAAGGAGGACAACCGGCGCCTCCGCAAGGGCTCGGGGGACTCGGTGGATCCATGAGACACGTTCTCCGTATTCCCGTTGTTGGAAATTATCGGCAACAAAGGGCGGGGACCGTCGTTTATTTCCGGTGGCCTCCGGATGCAGATCGGGACAAGCATTGAGGCTTGGACTTGGAGGCTTGCGAGACAGAGAGAACCATGCCGAGAGGAAGTTAGCGACGCCTCTTACGCAGATCTCCCGCTGGCCGAAAACAGGGAATCGGGCCGTATGCCATCCTCATGCCGGCCGAGCCATAATGATAATATTGTAATACTGATCATGGTGATGATAATGTGTGAACACTGAAAGGGCGCACTGTCGACGCGATGGAGATGGATTCCTCCACAGCCAGCTAGTTCGGCTGGCAGGACGCGGAGAAAAGCCGGAGATGCGGAGACAGCGCAAGACCAAGTCGTCTGGAGTTTCTGGAGAGATGGAGATGGTCAATTTCGGCTGCCGATCACGGCTCGAATTATGGAGTCGATTACTTCATCGAGCATCCGGCTGTTCCACTGCAATTCTCCATCTTCGTCCTCGATGCTACTCAGCTCTCCCACGCTGCACTCTGTCGTCCTCGATTGACTTTGGCCCTCCTTCTCTCTCCTCGAATAATCGGCCTCGATCGTCCTTCCCTGCCGCCTGGTCCCTTGCTGGTCCCTGTGCCTGGAGAGGTTCCGAAAAGAACGCACATGGCTGACCGCAACCAAAGTCGGGAAATCTGACCCGTCGATCTCGGCTTTTTCCTGGGAACTGGACATTTCTCATCATACTGCAGCGTTAGAGGAGAGCTACGGGTAAATTGTTAAATGCGCTCGGTGCAAGACATGCATATCTTGTGCGGAGCCCCCATGGGGGATGGTGGACCTCATGTCATTGCTACCAAAACAGGCTCTATTCAAGAATTATCTCTAGTCTTCTGGTAAATTCAGGCTCTGTAAATTCAGGCTATATGGATGCTCACTTGTGGCCTAATCAACTGGCAGCGCAGCGCAGGATTACTCTTACTCTGTACGGGCCGTGGATAAGCAAGTAAGCAGTCGGCCCAGCCCGACGCCTTTCCCACACAGTCGTCGCGCAACCTTCCCTCTGCTCAGTAGGGAATGCCGTTTGTCAGCAGCTGGAACTGGTCGTAGCCCTTGGTCGAGATGCTTGCATAACTCTTTCTGATAAGCTCGCGCATGTGGTCCGCCGCCTCACGCTCGCTCTTCTCCAGCACGAACCGATCCCGGAAGTTCTTCAGCGTCTCCGGCTTGAAACACGGCAACCCGCTGTCCAGCATCAGCGATACGATATGGGCTAGCTTGGTGCTGTATGGGCGCGATGCGAGGAAGGCCTTGATCACTAGCGATTCAAACCATTGGTATGGCTGCGTGCTGGTCGGGTTATGGCCGTTGGCTCCCGGATGCTGTCCGCCACCCATTACGGCCACCATCTCTGGAGTGAGCTTGAACGGTGCCCGCTCGAACCGGACACCTCCCGGCGCGATATCGAAACAGAAACCGAAATCGATGTGGATGATGTGTCCAGCATCATCGACCATGATGTTGCCGTTGTGTCGATCCTTGAACTGCAGCAGGTACGAGATCACCGAGTAGGAGGCCATACTCTTGACAAAATTGGTGCGCGCTTCTTGGAACCGGATGGAGTCCTCCCCGCCGTACTTGGAGACAAAATAGTCGTACAGCCCGTTAACTGCTTCGCGTCCCAGCATGTCTCGAGAGATAGAGTTGGGCAGCACGTCGATAACACCACAGCCAGGAGCCGTAGCAGTGACTCGGTAGGGGAATACCCACACGTCGAGTCCGACGTTGTTGAAGATGCTCCGGAAGGCTGCGATCATCTGTAGAGCAAGCACGTCTTGACGGCAGTCGTCACCCACCTTGAAGATGGCGGACTGCCATACATCGTAGGACTCGTGCCCTTGCTCTGTCGGTGAGGAGACGACAGAGGACGAGTCGTCTTCTGGGCCAGGAAGGGCGGCTTCCGGGTCGCTGGCTGCATCACCATCCGACTTGGGCCTGGTCTTTCTAATTCTGAAGGTCGCCATATACGGTGCCTTCGCGTGACTCTGAAGGGGTTTTCCAGATTTACGATCGATTCCCACGACAACACCATCCGGGTTACTCGGTAGGTAGACTCCGACCTCTACCTTGACCTTCCGCAACTCTTCCTCGATCTTCTGCTTCTTCTCTGGCTTGCTTCTCTTAATGTACGGTCGCAGCTTTCCAGAAATGCCAGTAATCTCGTTGAAGAATTCGAATTCCCTTTCGTAGAAATCACGCTCTTCGCTTGTGAAGCTGGATACCAGCATGTCCATAAACCTGTCCAGAGTCGGCTTGATAGAATCCGGCTAGAGGTCTGTTAGTAGGAGTCTAAAGTACTCAAGTGCCTTCTGGCGGAGTCATCCCCAGCGTC
Organism: Paecilomyces formosus; assembly: GCA_029606185.1. Taxonomy (NCBI): domain Eukaryota; kingdom Fungi; phylum Ascomycota; class Eurotiomycetes; order Eurotiales; family Thermoascaceae; genus Paecilomyces; species Paecilomyces formosus. Next base: position 1,465,799 of record JAPVCB010000029.1, read on the forward strand.
AGAAGGGGGATAACTTACGACTTGGGAATCCTCATCTTTATACATGTTCGCTTTCATGTTCCATATCACCTGATGCGCGAACAACTGGGAAAGCTTCGCGGTCTCAAAGATATAGCGCTCAACGTACCCCAAGGCATCGTATCGAAGCGCCTGAACCAGCTGCGGAACGAAAAAGAATCGCACATCAATCGAATGACTTTCCAAAGCTCTCATAGCATACTGGAGAATAAAAGGATGGTTCCCATACGCGGGCAGGAAGTACGTTAAGGCCTCGGTGGGGTTCACGGGTGCCCAATACAGCAAGTACTGCAAGTTGTTAGTGAAACAGAAGAGACAGGAAGTGAGAAGAGATCATACCTTCAACTGGAACGTCACGTCAGAGGGCAAGGCCGAGCCGAACATGATCTCGAGACTAGCAGGTTCCTCCAGGGCCTTCTCTGGGAAGTTGAGAAGCAGCCATCGGACATCACTTCTCAGCTTTGCCGATGGGAATCGAGAAGCAAGCTGGACAGCTAAGCTTGGACTCTCTGCCCATGCCAGCCGCAAGAAAGCGGTAACATCCTAGTTCTCGTGTTAGATGATCCAACCAGACATCTGGACAGACGCAACTTACTTCTGAACCGCTTTTGCCGCCATAGCCCGGCAGATAGTGTTTCCGTTCATGCAAAAGGGGAAACAGCCAGACTCTAAGACGTGATCTTTCGTTCTCAATAAGGATCTGGACAAGATCTTGCTTGGCTTTCGTAGACTTGAACAATCCTGTCGCGGAAGACCCGATAGTAGCGACCTTGTCGAGAAGGGACGCAACGTCACCCATGAGCTTATCTTCGGCCTTGATCTGCAAGCGATTTCCGCCAAAAGACCACCTAGAAGAGGACCGTCAGCATCTTTCGAGCGTCTTCGCTGGGAGCAGCAATGTACATACTTCGGGAAGTGCTTAAACCAGCTCAACGCCGCAGACAATATCTGATCCTTCAGTTTCCACAGTGCATATTTGCTTTCTACTTTGCAGAATCTCAAGACCTTCAACCCCAGAAGGATAATCTGGAAGTGAACTTCTCTTGCCAGAGGGTGTCCCTTAGTGTCCTTCAGACCTACAAGCGTTGTGCTTATCAGACGGTAAAAGATCATGAGGATATTAAAGCTTCCAAGTCGCGTTGCGTTGAAGTGGCTATCGAAGAATTGAAGAATACGGAAATGTGGCGAGAGGATATTCCGAGCCTTCTTCTGCTTCTTGAGAAGCAGGGCCTTATCGGTGGGCAACAGCTCGATCGTCGTGAAGAAGGGATCGGGATGGCTGTCGCTCGTCAGTCAACGCTCATAATAAATGCACGTCTAATATATACTTACTCGAACGAAGGATCGAACATTCCCTGTTTGCGACGAATCGTTCGCTCCCAGGCTTCGGCCACTTCAGCCAATATTCTAGGCTCCGTTCTCGGATTTTCGTGGATGACGCCCAACCACAAAGAGACGCCCAGCTTTATGGATTCTTTGCTGAAGATCTGGAATGGTATTCCAACGAGGAAATGAATGATGGATGGCTGGCTATCAGAACTATTGCACAGAAGTGCTGCTGCTCTTCGCAATGCCTCACGAAGCTCGTCGGTAGAGACCTCATCACCAACAGACGTACGTTCGTAGAGTTGAGATAATGTGGCTTCGACATCATTGACCGTTTCGGACAGGTCAAAGACAACGCCATTGCCGTTCGGTGCTATATACAACATTCAGCATTGAACAGAAAAAGTCGGAGTGATCATGAAACTAACCGTGGTCCCCGTATCCAATCATACCTCTGCCATTGGGAGAAGCTTCCATGTATCGATACTCCTGACGGGTAGTATATTGGGCGACGAAATCAGAAGCCACGTTGACCAGGGATTCCCCATGACTGTCGATAGAACCTGAGGGGCGTGTTAGTCAGGAATGTCTTGTGGCCGAGAGGAACTTACCAAGTCGCTGATCACTATGTGCGATGAGGGAGCCCATCTCTAGAGCAAACGATCTTCCCAACGAGATGTGTCCATAAGCACCATCATCTTCATATTCAGAGAGATATGTCTAGATATACGTTAGAGCATGGAAAAGGATAGAAAACAGCAGAGGATAATACCTGAAGGAGACCCTTGACATCAAGAGGGGCAATGTCCATAACAGCAGAGACCCATTGTCTAGCTTTGGCGTGGAAGGAATGCAGAGTAGCCTTCCTGAACTCATAGTTGTCCGACAGTTGAACACGGACGGTGCCTCTGGGTGACACAAAAGTTGAACTCCAGCCAAATTCATCCAATTCTCCTTCGAGACAAGACGACCACATCACAGTCAGGAGTTCGAGGAGTGTGAACAATGAATGCGTCTCGCACAAAGCAGTTGGAGCTTCGGTGATTATCTTGTTAGCACACGCATTTGCGACATCCTGTACTCTTTCTATGCGATGACAGCATGCAATGAATATCTCTGCCAGTTGCTTTGACAGATACTGGGCCGAGAAGTTCTCGTGGTGGCCCCACAGACTCTTATTGAGATACATCGAGATGATTTTGTCTGCAACAGCCTTCATGCAAGTGCCCATGTCGGAAGTGTTGACGGCTGGATCGAGAAAATAGTTGAAGATCTTAGTGCAGTCACCGGAGGATGCTCGCAAGGTTTCGATCAACAAGGTAGCATTCAAGAAGACAGTCTTCGGATAACTCAATTTTCTGATGTCTGAGTCCCGACCAGGGAGCTCGCTCGTAAGCAGCCTTTTCTGCTCGGCCACCTGATGAGGACACATACCCCTGCGGAGAACGGGGTTCAGTTCCACATCACTCTCTAGCACTCCTGCCCGCTCTTGAGACACCAAGGGAGGGGAACGCTCGGCAAGGCCGCGGAGATCAGAGAGACAGCTCTGCCCGACCTTCGAACTAATCGATATTCCATGAATGGCGATATTGAACCACGCGTCGCGGAACATAGTTTGAATGTCCTCGTCCAGATCCTGGATATCTGGAAGGCCTCTCAAGCCGTCGTCATCAAAAGAAACCAACAAGGCGAGAGGTTTGATGAAAGGTTTGACTTCATCCGCTGAGAGGACGACATCCCTCTGCCGATCGTGCTCCAAGTCCGTGGTGTCGCCTTTATTGATGATGTTTTCAAGCAAATGGACCAGATAAGCGCGATAGAGCGTAGAGGTCGGGCTGAGATTCACGGATAGGTAGGTTCTTGCATTTTGAACAGCATCCATGATAATGTTCTGGCCCTTTGAGTAGCCTTCACGGTAAAGACGGGTGTAGTACTTAAGGAGTAGCTGAAATTCAGTTTGGCCACTGCTGAGAGCTAGTACTGAAGTCTCCTCGATAATGGAAGCATCAATCACCATGCTAGTCTTTCCAATCTTTTGCAGCAACATTGACTGGGCTAAGGCGGCAATCTTCTCATCGCCACAGCTAGCAGCGACTTTCACAATGGTATGCGTAACATTTCGCTGTGCCAGCGTGCTTTCTTCTCCCCCCTGGAAGGAGAGAGAGATGAGACTGCCATCGGCCGGCTGGAGGAAAGAAAAGTTGGCTGCCTGGTTTTCACCGTCTCCAGCAGAGGTTGATGGAATCTGATATCCTTTGTCACTGTTCGGTCCTGGACTGAGCACGTTGCCCAACGAGTACAGCGTTGTGATGATAGCGTCTTGAGACAGAAGACTAAGAGTCTCAGCAAGGCACTTTGCAGCTACATCGACAATAGGGCCATTGGCGCCGCCCTGGACGATGAACCGGACAAGCAAGCGGCTGGAATTTGATGCTGTGGAGGGGAAGTATTTTGCAAGAATTGCAACGCTCATCAGAGTGGCCCTAGCTAGCTGGAGATTTCCCATCTGGTTAGGATCCGCCAGAGCGTCTTCCAGCCAAGGGAAAAGCGTGTCTGTGTCTACCAGGCCCTCGTCGCCTACTACGCAACTGAGGAAGCCAACAACAGCATGAGCTTTAACCGAGAAGGCCAGATGCTGTTGCCATGCCGAACTGAGCTTCAGATAGTCAGATCCGTCGTCGAGAAGGCGAATCCCTTCCATAATTGCGTCGATCAGATACTCAAACAGGGCATGTTCGGCGCCATCCGGCTTTCCAGCAACACTCGCATCTCCCAGATATTTATCTAGCAGTTTATCGTCGGTAAGGCTATGCTCGTTAGTCACTACTGACGCTGCACAATCCCTGATGAACCGCATCAGGCTCTGCTGTAGCAGCATGGAACCCAGGGGTCGGTTGTGTGCTGCATAACGGCGAGCATATCGTCTCCAATCTCGCAACCCCCGAGCCGAGGTACTTGAATTACGCAGAGAGGACGAAGCAGCTTCAACTGCAATCATGAATCCCTCCGAAAAAATGTCCCGCACGCATCGCACCAGTTCCAACTTTCCAGCAGCTGACCAGAAATGAGAATACGTTGCCGATGCGTCCAGGAATCCTACCAAGGAGACGGCAATCGACATTATATCTGCATACTCGCGTAGGGGTTCACGGTCATCCGTAGTGGCAGCCTGTTTCGAGATGGGAACCAGAGCATTCACAGCTTGAGAACACTGCTCGATATAATTGTACACGCTGCGTTCCACCATTTTCCTTAATTTCGCGTATTTCAGTCCCAGGGTCAGGAGGGCAGTCGTCAGGTTCTGTGTCAACGTCTCCCATGGTGACGGCTTGATTCCGTGCAAAAATGGCGAAGGGCGGAATAGTTGGACATGCGATTCGGGGAGGTATTTCGAGAGCTGCGAGACCAGTCGTTCTGCCTGGGTGACACTCGAAACTGAAGAGGAGGCTTTGCAGACAGCTAGGAGGATGTCTAATTCCCGTATACTCTACTTATGATCAGTCTCAGTCGCAACAGCTTGGGCTTCCCTAGAGTATAGTAACTATACCATTGGCGCCCGCGATGTTGCGGCATGGTCTTTGAGCGGACCGTCAATAACCTCAGCGCGGGGTGCATGGCGCTGGTATGGCTTTAACAGTCGGTTGATTTCCTCTTCTCCATCATACTCTGGTGCTTTCACAGCAAGCGCTGCGAGCTTATCGAAAGCGGAACGACGGATACTTGCGGAGAAGCTGGTCCATTGCGCAACTGTCAGCGGTGCAACTGGTGTATCCAGGTCATCAGGGGGTCATACACGTCCATTGCGGGAATAGTGAGGCTCCCCGCCAACAATCAAACAGGACTTCTCAGCATATATCCCCGAAAAACCAAGCGTGTTGGCAGTGGGATATGTAGGTACTCGACGGTGAGGGGACAAGGTTGAAATAGTACCAAAGCACCTCCTGAATTGACTTCGCAGCCGAGGTCGAGATCAGACCGCGCTGACTCCAAATCGAGCACAAGGCACCAACAGCTCGGGAAGGCAGCGCCCTAAGGCCGACGGCGTTCATGTGTTTCTCCCCCGTTTTCCTGTAGTCTGATTATTACTTGCTAGATTCTGATGCTAACTGCTCGATTACTACGGCCATGTACTAACTTACTACTATTCTATTTTTGCTCCGTTCGCTACTTAGCTCCACTGGACCCGTTTATTGGCGAGCTGCAGACCCGTCGCGTAATTAATCAATCAAGCAAGCAACTATTATCGCAAAGGCGATCAATTATATCAACCAATTTATCAGATTCAAGGAACATGCTGCAATCAACCGTCTAACTGGCCACAACACACAGACTGCGTTGCGCTCTCTCTTTTGTGTTGGAAGTAGCCTGAGCCTCCGGAGGGCGCCCGTTTATCGAACGAACTTCCCCGACTATCGAGGAGATCATGGCGCCTCAGACGGAGAAAAGCACTCTGAAGCGGGGACGGGTATACCAGCTCCCACCCAGCCTCTGCCTTTCTTTCGAGACTGTCTACTAATACGTTCGTGGTTCTCAGGTCAGCGTGGACAATCAGACGCAAGATCAGAAGAAGCCGCGCCGCTCTCAACGCCTTTCACAATCGCAGGCCCAAGCTCCTGCGGTCCAGGATTACCTGCCTACGCCGGTGACCCAGCAGGCGACTACCGCAACCGATATTGACCAGGAACTTACAGCAACTCCTCCAGAGAGACGCTCCAGTCAGTTGCGTCAACACACACCGACCTCGCCGGATCAGCAATCTTACTCGTCCCCGCCCGGAGACACACAAGCCTTTTCTCAGTTCGTCTATCCTCCTAGAGCCTTTGCGGAGGACGTGGAAGATGAAGCTGCGGAGGGAGTATGGGGTTACCTGCTTCCGCTCGATGATAAGGCGGGCGAAGCTCTCGTGCTGAGAAAGAGAGAGGGTTGTCATGAACAGAAGGATAGGAAGAACAGTTTATCCGACAAAAACAGCGGACGAGTGAGCCAGAAACAAAGCAAGAGTCAGAAAGCTGGTCAAGAAAAGAGCTATCCTCCTAGTGGCTATCTTATCGGACGTCACCCAGAGTGCGGTAGGTGTAGAAGCTTCCTTACCGTATAAACGTTTGTGGTTGACATTGAGAGCGTAGATCTTGTGCTCAATATCCCTACTATCTCTAATCGCCACTGCTTGATATTCAATGAGAACAAGAAAGGTCATGTCGTTGCTATCCTGGAAGATCTGTCCAGTAACGGCACTTTCGTCAACGAGGCGATTGTGGGCAGAAACAAACAGCGGGAGCTAGAGGACGGTGATGAAGTCACGATCTTGGATGAGGCTCGCTTCGTTTTCCGATACCCCCGAACTCGAGACACAAATGGATTTCGTCAACAATACCGTATTCTTCAGCAACTTGGGAAGGGCCATTTCGCTACCGTCTATCTCTGTGCGGAACGTGCTACTGGCGAGGAGTATGCTGTCAAAGTCTTTGAAAGACGTCCTGGAGATTCACAAAGGTCGCAAACAGAAGCTCTGTTGCAGGAAATTGCTCTCCTAAAGAGTGTCAACCACGCAAATCTCTTATGCCTGAAAGACACCTTTGACGAAAACGACGGAGTCTACCTTGTCCTTGAACTTGCGCCCGAGGGCGAGTTGTTCAATCTGATCGTCGCGAAGCAAAAGTTGACTGAGGATGAGACTCGAAAGGTTTTCACCCAACTCTTCCATGGCGTGAAATACTTGGTATGCCACTTTCCTAGAAGCAGCCCAGCGAGCTCGGTGCTAATCCTACTCTGCAGCACGAACGCGGAATTGTCCACCGAGACATCAAACCCGAGAACATTCTACTCATGGATAAAGATTTAACTGTGAAACTAGGAGACTTTGGACTTGCTAAGATCATTGGCGAAGACTCGTTCACTACAACCCTGTGAGTGACTCTGTCCCCTCGTAACTATAGTGAAGATATACTGACAATGTTCACGTGCAGATGTGGAACGCCAAGCTGTAAGTGAGATCGATGCCTACTAATTGTGTTTGTATTAACTCTTCTCAGATGTTGCTCCAGAGATCCTGGAGGAAACACGTCGCCGCAGATACACGAGGGCCGTAGATATCTGGTCACTTGGGGTCGTGCTCTATATCTGCCTGTGTGGATTCCCGCCTTTCTCTGATGAACTCTACACGCGAGAGAATCCATACACGTTGGCCCAGCAGATCAAAATGGGTCGCTTCGATTACCCCTCCCCTTATTGGGATTCAGTGGGGGACCCGGCCCTGGATCTCATCGACCGGATGCTCACTGTTGACGTGGACAAGAGAATCACAGTTGAGGAGTGCCTTCAGCACCCTTGGCTCACCAACACCTATCCCAGCACGGCCGACAGCACTGACGGGCTTACCGGAGCCTTAGGTCAACTTGATTTCTCGCGGCGCAAAGTTGAGCGAGAACGCACGCTTCTAAGCAGCGTCAATGATGTCGACGTCAGTGAACACGCTGAAGACAACGGTGCGCGTGTGAAGGTCTTTCATAAGAACGACGCGGGTCGAAAAGTGTGCAACCAACCCATCAAGGATAAGAAACAACGGGAGCTGTCTCCCAGAGCCAACCGTGACCCAAAAGACTTCGCCAACATCGGAGACCGCGGTGATCCAGTGTTGTTCGAAGATGACCCCGGCAGTCGCTACGGACGAAATGGAGCGAAAAACGGGAGAAAGAAGTGAGATAATGCCGTGGATGTTTCTTTCCAGTATTTCTGCGCTGTTTGGAATTCTTACGAAGCGATCCTTGGCGTAAAGTAGCTCTCTGGTGTTTGTTTCCTTTCCCCCAATTCCCCCGGGTCCTGTTGGCTGTCGACGGTCGGATTTGAAAATTGCATACCGACTCAATGGATGCACGAGAAGGATACGGGACTAGAAACGCTTCGAGGCACTTCTTTTCATCTTTACTCTTATTTCTAATGCGGCCATTGTGCGGGAATCGCTCTTGCTTTTGGTTTTACGGTCTATGTTGAGCTTATTGTTAAAAAGCAAAAAGCGTTGGCTACTGCTTCGGCAGGAAGACTGCTTTCTCGAGTAGGATTGAAGGACTCATTGCACATTTCTGCCAGTGGTTTTTGTACAGTAATGCTGTCAATAGGATGATTAGCGAACTCTGCTGGATAACGAAGTACGAGCCATTGCACGACCACAGATACTTAGACAAGCCAGCTTAGTTCTTCGCGCGGTATCGCGGTGGCGACACTAGTTCTCTCGCAGCTGATCCACCCAGTCTCAGCTTTTGGTATGTTAATCAATATGTTGAATTGCAGCATGGCTTTCGTAGATGACCACCACAGAGTGAAATGCCATGAGTGATGGGGATCGAGGTTAGGGATGGTTGGAAAATATTTTTATCAACAAGAGGCTAGGTTTCCGGTGGGTGGAAGTGTGTGAAAACCAACTCTCACTTTTAGTGGATTCTTTTTTGTTTATTTGGCCATAGTTATCTGTCGCTGATGGTAAAACTGGCCAAAGCAAATAGAAGAATAACAACTACTAGAAACTAGTAGTTAAACAATGCCATTGAACTAATGAGATGGATGTTGTTTGGGATGACCAAGTCCACCAGTGATTATCCTCACCGCCCGGAGTGGCGTGATGGCCTGGATTAGGTTGCATTGCCCCTGCGCGGTGAATCTTGTCTGTCGCTTTTTCCAGGGGCGCACCAGTGAGTGACCAGTCCACGCTGATCTAAGTTGCCTGTCGTCCCAGGTTGACATCCGTGCAGTCCATACCATATTCATATTATCCGTGGAACGTTCACTAGAGCAATAGAAGCCCGTTCATTCTGTACCCCATACCAGGAACAGCAAGGCGTGCGCCGCCAACGTCGGCCCTATCTTTCTGCCCGCGCGCCCTCGATTCTTCCTTAAAGCGACCTGGTCCCTATCGTATCACTTTCCTCCACGCCTCTTGTGTGGTACGCCCTTTGTCCCTTTTTCCTTGCTCTCACTTGTCTCTTCTGTGACCAGTGGCGCAACGATGGGGTTGCTCTCCGCTGTTCTCGATAAGTTCTGCGAGCAGTGCTCGTCCCAGTCCCTCTGGGTCCTGGGCGGCATCGGTTTGGTGTCCTTTGTGGCTCTCTCCGTGCTGGTGAACGTTGCGCTTCAGATCTTCTTCAAGAACCCCAATGAGCCTCCAGTGGTCTTCCATTGGTTTCCTATCATTGGCAGCACAGTCAGCTATGGCATTGACCCGTTCAACTTCTTCTTCAACTGCCGCGAAAAGGTAGGCTAGGATTCCTCTCCCCTAGACTTTTCACCTACCCGTCTTTCTAACGCGGCTGCCTACAATAGTATGGCGACATCTTCACGTTCATCCTGCTTGGAAAGAAGACGACGGTTTTCCTAGGTACCAAGGGCAACGACTTCATCCTCAATGGCAAACTCAAGGATGTCTGCGCTGAGGAAGTCTACTCGCCACTTACGACGCCTGTGTTCGGAAAGGATGTTGTGTACGACTGCCCCAACTCGAAGCTCATGGAGCAGAAGAAGGTATGCGATATATTACCCACCTGGACTGTGGACGCCTGCTCATACAGAACCAGTTTGTCAAGTACGGTCTTACCTCGGAGGCCCTGCGATCCTACGTGCCTCTCATTGTTCAGGAGGTTGAAGACTTCGTCAGGACCTCTCCTGCCTTCCAGGGTGACAAGGGAATTTTCGATGTTTGCAAGACTGTCGCAGAGATCACTATCTACACCGCTTCGCGCTCGCTGCAGGGGAAGGAGGTTCGCAGCAAGTTCGACTCCACGTTCGCAGAGCTGTATCACGATCTCGACATGGGTTTTGCCCCCATCAACTTCGTTCTTCCGTGGGCGCCTTTGCCCCACAACCGCAAGCGTGATGCTGCCCACAAGAAGTTGACTGAGACCTACATGGACATTATCAAGGAACGCCGCAAGCCCGATGTCAAGAAGGACTCCGAGGACATGGTGTGGAACCTGATGTCCTGCGTGTACAAGAACGGCCAACCCATTCCCGACCGAGAAATCGCCCATATGATGATCGCACTTCTGATGGCTGGTCAGCACTCGTCGTCCTCCACTCTGTCCTGGATCATCCTCAACCTTGCTTCGAAGCCAGAGATCACAGAGGAGCTATACCAGGAACAAATCCGCGTGTTTGGCTCTGATCTTCCTCCTTTGACCCACGAAAACCTTCAAAAGCTCGATCTGCAGGCCAAGGTCATCAAGGAGACTCTCCGTATCCATGCCCCCATTCACTCCATCATTCGTGCTGTCAAGAACCCTATGCCCGTGGAAGGAACACCTTATGTGATCCCCACCTCGCACAATGTCCTATCCTCTCCCGGTGTTACGTCGAGAACGCCTGAGTACTTCCCGGATCCTCTGGATTGGAACCCTCATCGTTGGGATGACGAGAATGCGGCTGCTGCTGAAAAGGAGGATGAAGAGCAAATCGACTACGGCTACGGTCTCGTCAGCAAGGGTACCAGCAGCCCCTACCTTCCTTTCGGCGCTGGACGACACAGGTGCATTGGCGAGCAGTTCGCCTATGTCCAACTTGGTGCCATTACGGCTACGCTGGTGAGAATGTTCAAGTTCAGAAACCTGCCAGGAGTCAAGGCCGTTCCTGAGACGGACTACTCGGTAAGAATTGCCTATCCATATCCCTCTTAGCCTTGATCAGTTAACTAACGTCCTTTCTAGTCCTTGTTCTCGAAGCCTCTCGGCCAATCTAAGGTGCAGTTCGAGAAGCGCCAACCCTCTGAAAAAGCATAGGAGATGCCCCACGAGTCTTTAAAAGCTTCTGTTATGCCATATTCCAGGGAGTGAACTTTTAACTCTCGCCATGACCATCTATCCTACAACGTTGCCTGGGGAAGAGTTCCGCTGGTTGTTGCAGATGCCATTATGCCATGCCATCCATGAGATCTGGTCTTCATCGCGTCCATGTACTTTTGATCTCCTATTCTTCTCCCGCCGAACTGATCCCAGTCCGGATTCTGACTTATGTCTGTATTGTTTTAATCATCGCGAACATGTACGAGATACTCCGGGTTGCGGCATCCCACCCTGTTGTTCTCCGTGACTTATCTTACCGTCACGGTCCGGCCGCCGAGATGCCATTATGGAGATCTCGCCAAAGATTTTTGTGTATAGAGAAATCAAAATGTCGATAAACGGAAGATATAAAAAAGGGAAGCATATCACAGGATTGAACAAGAGCACTATAGATAGTCTGTACAAGTCATAATAGAATACATATGGAGTCTTCCGCTCTCTCGACCTACTCCGCGGTAGGGGACGAGGGGGGAAAAGACAGATAAAAGATCCAGTCAAGCGCCGTTATAGTTGATGTTGGACTCCTAAGCAATGCCCTTTCTCCTCTCCTCGCTCCTCTTCTTTGCTCGGACTTCGGCACGTCTTCGCTCACCGCCATCAACCTTGTGGCCCTGCTTGTCTTCCCACATTCCCTCCTGGACCTGGATCAAGGCGGCCGAACCGTTGGTGCCCTTGATAGGCTTCAAGAATGGGCCCTTGATCATCGTCCCGCTGTGAATCTTCATCTGAGCGAACTTCCGCAGCGGCTTCGAGCCGTCATGCTTGTATTCCGTCGCGTCCGGCAGCAGATTGACGATGGCCCTCTTCGTGAAAGGAGACAGATTCGCCGAAGCCGTAACGGCCGCGGCAGCATCCGTGGAACTCGCAGTGTTCGCAACCTCTTCCTCGCCCTTGGGCACTTCCACAACGCGTAGCTGCGCCATGCCGTCGACGACATTCTCCAGATCCCCTCCGGGGCCGTAGACGCCGTTCCTGAACCGCTCGCGCTGTCGTAGCAGGTATCGTCGCGAGCGGGCGGGCTCGATGCCGAGTTCCCGCAGCTCAGCAGAGGACAGAGTGAATAATTGCTCCCAGGACGTAAGTTTGCTGGCGTGCTTGGACATGTCTCGGCCGATCAGGGTGAGGAAGGTCGGCACATCAGGGACGAACGGGGTCGGTGAGGGCACCGGACGGGGAGCGGCGTTCTTGTGTAGGCACCGAATGCATTGCTGGGTGATGCTTGGGGCATTGGCGACACGGAATGAAAGGAGAGCGAGGCGTGGGTTGCGCAGCGCCATGGTTGGGGATTTTGAGGGTTGTAGGAGACGGTGGTCGTCCTACACGGTCCCGGGTGGGAGGAAAAGAGTCGGCGGCGGGGAAGTAACTGTGAGAAGACAACTGAATTGAATAGATTCAATAACAACAGACAATTGAATGGTTTATGAAAACTTGCGGTATTGCAGGCGGGAATACCGCGCGGACAGTTGGTCAGGGAAATTTCGAGGCTGCGGAGTTTACGATCCAGAGCTTGCGGTTGATCCGGGATTAACAATAGTCCGGGAGCTGTTGGCCTCCGGAATTCACATCGATCTGTTGCATAGCTATTACAGTTGCATGAGATGCTAAACCAGAGAGTCGTTTTCTTCGTGACAGATTTAACAAGCTGACAGTCGCTTGCATCCTGGCTGGCATCCTCAGACCGGCTGCTGGGGGTCTCGACAGCGTCTGGCTACGCGCGAAAACTAGCTCTCCTTTGCGGTTGGTAGATTGGCCTTGTTCAAGCAACTATGGCCGTGTCTCCTCTCGTTCCCCGTTCACCGTCCGTGGGGACTTCTTCAAATACTGTTGCTTCAAAGGCAAAAGGCTTGGCTGCCGGTTTTACCTTCAATAAACAGGAGAATAGGCAGGAAAAGGCCGAATCGTCAACTGCGCCACCGGCCGCAGAGGGGGAGCTCGCGGAACAGTTGAACGACGATGTCAGACGGAAATACGTAAAAGGTACAGAGACATCTATGTGCATATATAAATTTGCGAAAGCTACAATCAGACTAACATGAGCATGAAGATAAGAAGCTGGGCGAAGGTACTTACGCTATCGTCTACCTTGCACATCTACGAACCGACCCGTCGACCCTTTTCGCTATCAAGAAGATCAAGGTCAACACCGAATACAAAGATGGGCTCTCTATGGACGCTATTCGTGAGGTGAAATATCTGCAGGAGTTATCCCACTCCAACATCATTGCGCTTCATGACGTCTTCTCGTCCAAGGACCAGAACTTGAACCTGGTTCTAGAATTCCTGCCTCTGGGCGATCTTGAGATGCTTATTAAGGATCAGAATATACAATATGGAGCCGGAGATGTGAAGGCGTGGATGGGCATGCTTTGCAGAGCCGTGTGGTTCTGCCATGAGAACTTCGTTCTGCACCGGGATATCAAGCCGAACAACTTGTTGATCGCCTCTGATGGAGAGGTCAAGTTGGCCGATTTTGGTTTGGCCAGGTCGTTCGCTGACCCGTATCTGAATATGACGCATCAGGTTATCACCCGCTGGTACCGGCCACCGGAGCTCCTTTACGGTGCGCGACAGTACTCGGGTGCAGTCGACATCTGGTCTGTCGGGATGGTGTTCGCAGAGTTGCTTATCCGTGTCCCTTTTGTTGCTGGCAACTCTGACATGGATCAGATCACCAAAATATGCGAGGCTTTTGGCACACCCACGGAGGAAAACTGGCCTGGGGTCACGAAACTTCCTAACTATGTGCCTGTGGACAAAAACTATGTCGTGCCGGTCAGAGGTCGAGACTTCTACCAGCAGCAGTTCCCCACCGCTGGTCCGGTGGGAGCTGACCTCTTGATGTCAATGTGTCAGTTGGATCCTAGGAAACGAAGTACGGCGCGGCAGACCCTTGAACATCGGTGGTGGTTCACTGAGCCCAAGCCCACCAAGAAAGAAGACCTTCCCAAGAAGTCGGGTGGCAGCAAAAAGATGGGTGAAGACTTGAGCAGGGCTGGTGCGGAGAGAATCGATGATAGTCGATTCAAAAATGCCGCGAGGCAGCTGGATTTCGGTGCGATGAAGTGAGCAAGTCCAGTAGTGCTCAGAACGAATGGCCTGCCTATTGGAATGCTATTGACAGAAGTTCGGAGGAGGCAACATGAGCGTGTCAAGCACGCGTGAATGCCCTGCTCCCTCTCAGCTGAAACTCTCAAGTTGGGAGCTGCTACTACTTCGATGACACCTTCGTCCGCACCTTGCCATACTGTGAGATGCTCCGTTAATATTCCGTTGGAACACAGTATCTCTTAACCAGAGCTTCAGAAATTTGCTTCTGGTTATAAGCCGACGACGTAGGGTTTCAGAAGCCGATCGATCAGAAGTTCCTCTTTTCCAACTTGCACTGTCTGGTATGTCCCCTTGGTGCATATCATGAACGCAGAAAATGAGAAGCAAGACAACAAGCCGGAATAATCCACGTGCTCTCTACCTGCGACGAGGGGGGGGAATGGACCAAAAGGGCCATGGTGGAATAGCGGCCATGTACTTTGTAGTCACTGATCTAGGCTCCAGGCGGTCTTGTTAGTGATGATCGAAATATATCGCAAAGTAATCTGAAAAGGGGCGTATGGATGATAATCTCAGCGGAGAATTGACCAATTATTAACACGTAATAATCGAAGTGGCTAGATAAAAAGAGCTGAATTTCTATGAGGATGCAGATATCTAAATGGCCAGCTCTAATCTCGATGTTGTACAAAGCAAATGAGAAGCCCAATATCACGGGCGGTCCTCGGATATATCACGGCCTTTTTGACTGGAGTATATTTCCAAGGAGATCCCAGCCAATAACATTACAAGATGCCTGGAAAGAACTTAAAATATCCCCTATTGTATTTGATAGCCCCTGGCAGTCCTACACACATGAAACATAGTCTGTGATTCTGGATCACAGCCATTAACACCGGTTCAAGCATGCTTAACCCACAGATACCACGGAGCACTCTGCTGATTCTAACGGAGATTTTCCCCTCGCTTGTAGCCCTGGATACCGTGGACTTGATGGGTCCTGACCGCACGGGACACAGCATACCCATAGCTGCAACTCCGGGGGAGCGCACGGCTTCAATGCAATTCTTGCCTGGGAGTGGTTAATAAGCCTCCGAAACGGGGAAATAGTCAATAGTACTCCGTACTGCGTGTCAGTTATCTTTCCCCATCGGAGATCCTCTACGGTCCCTGGAAATTAATATGGGTCGTACATTGTACATAGACGGAGCTAGTTAGGAGGCACTGTTAACCGTATCGGGACCCGATAACCAGGAAATACCAGGAGTAACCTTCCTCGCAGATGATGATAATTATCGTTATTATTAATTAATCGAGGACTGTCTTTTGCCTGCCGATAGCCTGAGAAAGTACTGGAAAAGACAGGGCAACCCTTGCATTGCTGAATGCCAGACACTGGAGGCGCACGCAGGACTCATAATCCCCAAGACATAAAATTGTCCTCTTCCCGACGTTCCGGGACCCAATCAGTGCTTTTCAAGACTCCGCAGACACCTGAGAGAGCTTCAAGATAGCCTCAAGGCCGTTTGGCGGTTTAATTAGTCCGAAACGTTCAACCACGGCCCAGCAAGAGATGCCTGTCACGATGATGATTCAAGTTCGAGTCTGGGACTTTGCTTAACGTTGTATGTAATGCATTATCCTGTTATCAACAAATCGCATCATCATTAATCATCACAGATCATGGATTTCTGGTTACCAGAGCATAGAGTCCGGAGTACTATCTACTCCGTACTCCTAGCACCCGCAAGGAAGCCCCAGGAGGCCGTGCCGCAAGAGCCCCCTTTCCTACCATGCAGATGAGGAATGAGAGAGATGGTACCCAACCACAGGGCCGTCAGAGGCAGACTTCGACACTAAATCCCACCGTACCCAGGAACTCTGGCGAAGACTAGAGCAACAGTGGAGGAACAGTGGTCGACAGGCGCACGCTATGGCGGCCCGTCTCAGCGCCAGGCTCTTTAGGTTTCCCTCGTCCACTTCCCCTTTTCCGTTCCAGAGCCCGCGACCCTGCATGTAAGAATCGACAACAATCGCCCACGGAGATCTGTATCGTCATGTCTGTAGGTAGTGTCGTTGGGGTGGCCGACCAGGTCGCCATGACCGTGCTCGGTTCGTGGCGAGATGTCTTGCGGCTTGTCGTTGGCTGGTCAGTCCGCCATCATAGCTTTCTTGCTGCTTTGACCCTTTTCCTCGGCGTGATAAGTGGGCTGGTTGGCTTGCCCAAAAGAACCGTGGAGACTGAGAGAGAGATCATCCGGAGTAGATCAATTAAAGGCGAATGCCTCGAACGATTCAAGGCAATTAGGCAATTAGCACAACCGGGCAAGATCGCCCCCGCGCCGGCTTCTGACGGCAGCATCTTGCGCTCTCCAACTGTAGCTGATGGGAGAGATTCTCGATCGCGATAGCTAGACTAACCGTGATGAGATGCAGATGGTAATATTAAATAACCGCGATATTGTATGACCTATCAGGCCGGTATACCTAGTTCGTAGTAAAACAGACTAAGTTCACCTAGTCCCTCCAAACGCATAACTCAACGGCGGCTCTCCTTGCGCTGCCGTGACGCTCCCTGGTCTAGGCTGGCTGCTTCGCGGGAACTGTCTTCAATCATCGGATTCCAGGGTCCCACGTCCTTTCTCTAGTCGTCTGCTGCTCTGCTGGACTCTGCTCTGCTCGTCGTTGCGCTCCGGAACGCGTCTCTCCTCGCCATCTTTCACCTCTCGTGTGTGCGACGAAGACTCGCCACTAGAGAGACAGAGGCCGTGAGAGCGTGAGTGAGTGAAAGAGTGAGAGAGAGCCACAGAAAACTGACAGTCGCATTGGCCTATATCGACCAGAGAGAAACCTCGCGCTTCTCGATCCTCACCCGTGCGTGCCGTTCTGGGTGCTATCGTCGCAGAAAAATAAACGCTGCCTTTGTCTCCCCCCAGCAAAACATCTCGAAAATCGCTGGTGGTGGAGTTTCATATAACTAAACTTTTATTGTGCGACTTTGTTCTTGAAGCTTCTAGCGGTTGTGCTTTTTTGTTGGAGATCTCTCAGATTGGGCACTGCCATTGTTTACTCCTCCCGATCATACATCCTCACAGGACTGAGTGGACCAATAAGTAAGTCCTCGCTTCTTTTTTCCTCAGCTCAGTTCGACTATCTCAACCTGACCCTTCAAACTCTCATCTCGCATTTTCCCACGTGTGTGCATGTGTGGGATCTGCTTTGTACGTTTTATGCTTATCATGGCCCAACTCTATTGCGGTTGGGCATTCTAAACATACGCGCACGAATGACTTCACTGCGGTGGACCTGATACTGATTTATTTTCTCTTACACAGGCAAGAGTCCTATCCAACTCCTCCTGTTCGTACGAGCTACGAAGACTTCCCCGCGTGAGAGCAGCGCATCGAGTTACGGCCCTTGTCCATCCGCGATTCGAATCTCTTGCATGTCGCTGGCAACCTATATACAACTCAGGCGAAAATATCAGTTCCGCGTATGGCCGCTTTGTCTGGAGACAGGTCTTAAATCTTAGCCGTTCCGAAAGTACAGAAGGATCTGCATTGAGAGATCTGGAAGATATGGCGTCAACCTCGGCTCTACCGCAGCGTCCCCGTGCGACGAACAACGCACCGACTTCGTTACCGAGTCAGAAAACGAGAAAGAGTCTACCAGTTCCTTCAGGAGGATCAAGAGCCCCATCACCTACGCCTTCGAGGCTGCGAACACCGGTGTCTCCCCGACCTCAACTGGCCAACTCTGGTCAGTCTAACTCGACCACCGACATCCCCAGTCTGAGGTCGACCTCAGCGGGACGCACTCCCAGCAGCCCCGACAAGACGTTGCGGAGGACAATTAGCATTGCAGCGTTCCCTCAGCCTCCCAAAGCTGGCAGCAACCGCCCCTCGCCGACTTCATCTATCTCCGGTATGCCTCCGAAGTCTGCTACGCCAGACCTGAAATCCAGCGCCTCATCGATTACTTCAAAGTCCAAGAAACTCTCCAGACTAAGCACTGGCACGACCAGCAGCTACCGCAGCTCCAAGACCCCATCTCTACTGGGGATTGGTGCTGCCAGCGTGGATCCTGAGGGCCAATTCAACATCCCGTCACCGCCACAAAGCCGGAGCTCGTCTGCGCAAGGCTCGTCTTATTCCACTAGTGCGACGACATTTGATGACGCCGACGAGGCTGGTGGAAACTCCAAGGGAGCTGGTAAATCCAAGGATGCGAAGGGCAATGTGCTTGTCAGTGTCCGAGTTCGGCCTGACGCGGGCAATTCCGATGCCTCGAAGCCTGATGGGGAGTGGATGGTGGATGGCCGGAGGTCTCTGATCTCCTTCAGAGGAAAGGAGGCTGGTGACTACTACTACGGTAAGGACCTATCTGACAACCATACGATTATTGAGCACAGCTGATTTGGACTCTTCAAGATAATGTATTCACGACCTACGACAACAATGCTAAGGTGTATGATTCTTCTGCGAAGCGTTTGGTCCGCAGAGTCATGGAAGGCTATCACGGAACAGTTTTCGCATATGGTATGACTGGAACAGGAAAGACGTTCTCCATGCAGGGAACAGCAACCTCGCCTGGAGTGATCCCTCTGGCTATCACGGATATTTTCTCCTACATCAGAGAAACACCTCACAGAGAATTCCTTCTGCGCGTTAGCTATCTGGAAATCTACAACGAGAAGATCCACGACTTGCTTTCTGCTTCTACCCAAACTGGCCCTGGAATGGCCCAACAAGAAGAGATCAAACTGCGTGAAGACAGCAAGCGAGGCGTGTATGCTACACCACTAAAGGAGGAGATCGTGCAGAGCCCTACGCAATTACTTCGCGTTATCGCCCGAGGTGATCATGCCAGAAGAGTCGCCAGTACTCAGTTCAACGCTCGCAGTTCGCGCAGTCATGCCGTCGTCCAGATTGTTGTGGAAAGCAGAGAGCGAGCTCCTCCAGGCAGTGCTTCGCACGATAAGCGCTCGGGTATTGTGCCAGGTGGAGTGAGGGTATCGACGTTGAGTCTTATTGATCTCGCGGGTTCCGAGAGAGCCGCCGATAACAAGGAACGACGTCAAGAAGGCGCCCATATCAACAAAAGCTTGCTCACACTTGGCACAGTCATTTCGAAACTCTCTGAGGCCAAGGACAAGACCGGAGCGGACCGAGACGCAAAGCATCTGCCATATCGTGACAGCAAGCTGACCAGGTTGCTTCAACCTGCCTTGTCGGGAAACTCCTTGGTCAGTATTCTCTGTACGATCCAACTAGGGTCCGCTGGTAGCGCAGCGTCGGCCAACACACACACGGGTGAGACACTGAATACCCTCAAATTCGCTGCTAGAGCCAAGAACAGCATCGTCAGTCATGCGAAGAAAGCCGAAGAAGCGCTTGGTAGTTCTGGCGATGGCGGCAGTCGTGTCCTCTTAGAGCGTTATCGCATGGAGATCCAGTCGCTGCGCAGCCAGCTCGAGGGCCAGGCCAAAGCCCAGGCCGAGAAGGAGCTCAAGGTGGAGGAGACGCAGCTGGAGAAGGAAGCCCAGGCCCGCCACGAGGAACAGATGTTGGAGATGCAACTGGCTAGAACGGCTTTGAAAGAGCGTATTGAGCACCTTAACCGCCTCATTCTCTCTTCCAAATCTACGGGTGTCAACAGTGGCACCATGTCCGCCCTGGGCAGATTGTCGAGGATGTCCAGTATCCTCAATGATGGTGGTACCAGGTCTCTACGCTCCTCCGTCAGTCAATCAACATTGGGTGCGCATTCGTTGAATCGAACAGTCTCCATGATGTCTTTCAATAGTGTCGATCCCTCGGTCCGGGCTTCTTACCCGGGGGTATCCTCGCCGAATGAGGATGATGAGGATACCATGGGAGAGTTCGGGGATGGCACGGCTAGTCTCCAGATGCAAGTCGGTGCTCTGCAAGCAGATCTTGCCGACAAGAACAGGTACATCTCTACACTTGAGAGAAGACTACTGCAGGCAAGGCGCTCTAGTCATTCGCGGACGTCCATGGGCCTTCAGCAGCAGATCAAATCCGGAAACGTATCTGCGGATGATCCTGATGTTGTGACTCTACTTCGGGAGAAGGATATGGAAATCGCTGAGCTGCGGATTCAACTGGATGACAAGGATCGTATGCTCACTGCCCTGCGCTCAGCTGCACGCCAGCGAGACCTGGCTTGCATGACTCCTGATCTCGTGTCTCCCGAAAGCCGAACTGCGCTGGTGCGTCGGAGCACAGGGAGCAACAGCAGCTCTAAGACTGCGTCCGCAGCGCTTGGAGGGTCGGGTGATAACGATCCACTCCACACGTCCGAGAAGGACAAGGCAAAAAAGAGAAGGAGTGTGGACGAAATGTCTCGTATGCTCGATGAGATGATCCAGGACCGGGTTGAAAGCGGCCAGCTAATAAAGGGTTCGCGCGGAAGTATGCGCGTTGCTAATGAGAGCCGACGGGCTTCGGCTTCTGCAAGCACCATCCCGGCCTTGAATACCACGCCGACTCCGAAAATGCCATTCCCTGACAGGCAATCGACCTGAGCACTGTTGTCTATGGTATCGTGATGCCATCATCTGCTACGGAGTCTGGGTTACGGGAAGGTGAAAGTCTGGGGGGAAAATTGAGTTGTTTACCTTGTCATTCTTGTTGCGTATTACTTGACCTCTGATCTTCTGATACCCACATGTTCTTTCCATAGCGTTGTTTATTGACGGCTTTTTATCTAAGCGACTTCCTTAATGCGAGCTTTACTTTCAGGCTGTCGTGACGACCGTTCTTGGTGGGATATGAGCAATGATTAGTGGCATAATTAGCTATGTTGTCTGCCATTATTTGAACGATTGTATATGTATAACTATGTAGTGATTTTAGATTCTTCTCTTGTTGTCTTTTTTCCGCTGTTTGGATGTATAACATTGAGTAATGTGATTGATTTGCATGATGCAAGAGTCCAATAATACATTAATCATTACAATCTTTATACACATTTCCGGCCTGCTTGAGCTTTCTTATTTGGGCGTTTTCGAAGTACTGTAAGATTTGATATTGAATGATTTTCTCATATTATTTGACTTGTGTGTTCGTTGTATCACATAGATACGGCCATGAAGGGTAATCCATAGTGCCAGTAACAGCGTTTAGTTGCCAGAAGCACACTGCTGTAGGCCGATGATGTCGCTTAGCTACAGATGGGTATTCTAGGATTGGATATCCATGGTTCGCCCTAGTGTCTGTCTTAGTTTTGGTTCCCGAGCTGTCTGCCGAGGCTCTAAATCGTTGTATTCCAGTAATTGGTCAAGGATTCGAGTTTCAAGAGAAGAAACGAGCCACCTACAAGTTACATGCCACGATGGTATCATGCGATGCAACTCGAGTCCTCCGTGATTGCAGATGCCCATAATGACGACAGGCTCAGGAGATACCGATCAATGTTTCTCCCCTGGACCCTGAGAACCGATTAATGTCCAGTGGGGGTTTCACCTGCTCCCCGAATTCCGGCCCACCGTTGGTTGGCGATCTCCCAGGCTTCTCCCGGTGTTTCCTGTCAGACCCTGAAACCGCCGTCTCGGGTCTTGCTCGAGCGGACAGCGAATGAAGGCCTCGCATGGCATTGTCAGTCGCCCACTTCGACTGAGGCGGTCGATCAGTAACATTCGCGATGGGCGATGAGGCCTGGGTGGCGTATGTTTTGGAACATCGCCATGGGTGCTCGGTCCCTTGGGCATTCTCTCCACACTGACGCAGTGCGAAAAATGGAGTTGCATTCGGCGTTTATTTTCGCACCAGGAGAACTTCCTCCGGTGGTCAAAATATTTCGATGTTTGAACTTCCTCTTCAACCCCTCTTTGTTGGGGTTTGCAGTGTCGTTATATCATTGTACTGGTCGTACATACAGCTGCATATGTCTTCTTTTCCAATTCTCTGAATATCTAATCTTTTTCGCGATCTTCTTGTCCTGCAGCTACTTGAAGTAGTCGCAGGCTAAACGCCTTATCGGATTTCTCGTCTTTTTCTTTGCCGGTTCCCTTTTCTTTTCTCTAGCAGATGGACTAGTTGTCAGTCGCGCTCCGGAGCATTGAGATTGTCTTGACAATCTATCTCCATTAATTTCTTTGGTCTTATTACACCGTTCTGTCACTGCTCCTTCTGGGCATAAGACGACCCACTCCGATTGCAGTTGCGAGACTAGGTAGACTAGGTCTCTCTGATCGACATTAGGACGAACGGACTGCTCGCTGTTCTCTCAAGATGACATCTTTTGCTTGATCCCTGCATATCGTCTATTAATCTGAAGACTACAACAGACTCGGGAAGTCTGTTGTATTTGTCATTTTGCTCGTTGTTGTTTGTTGATTTCTTTTTTCGTTCATTCATTCATTCATTTATTTTTAAAGAAAAAAGATTGCTTTTCCAAGTTCAGCAAGCAACTATTGCTTTGTTTTTTGCGAATTATTAGGAAGGACCTTCGTCTGATAGATGGCATGACGACCGTGCTTTCTCGAGCCTTGGGCCAGTGTTGTTTATTCACAGGGGCCATCTGTCCATATATATGCACATACCGCACTCTACAGGGGACGAAAGAGAAACCATGCTCCTATCCTCCCGTGGTCCCGCTTCGGGGTTGTCTCTCCGGAAGACGCCCACTCGAAGCACTTTCTCAGAGATGCCTTCGTCTCCAGAAAATCTGCGGATACCTCTAGTCGACTCGCCTCTGCCATCACCGGGACTTCCGTTCCTAGCAGCTCCTCCAAAGGGCAAGAAGTTCCAACCGCGATGGTCCCGCAGAATTCGTCGATTACTATTCTATATCACTGCTTCGATAGTTGTGTTTATCGCCATTGAGAAGGCCGTTGTGTTTCTTCTGTCATCTCGGTCTGTGGATATTGTTGATTTCGTCTCGACGGACAGAGATGCGTATGAAATCGTCGGGGCTGAAGAGCTGCCGGAGCTGCCGATTCCAATCGCCATCACGGGCGTCCAAGGAAAGCCGAAATGGACGGTCTCGATTCCACAGGATGCAGGCTTTCCACTTGCTCCTTCGGAGTACGCAAGACTCTGTGCCCAATGCGAGGAGATCTCCAGGAGTGTCGCGGAGATGGCGGGCCGCTCGAGTCCAGCAGGCCATCATCGCACTTACTATCAGAAAGACCCAGGTTTCTTGGATATCTCTGACGCTGCGAAGCAAGGCTTGCTGCCGTCGCTGGAGGATGGACAGCAGAAAGCCGATGTCCGGAAAACGCAGGAAGACGCGGCCAGCAAGGTCTGCAAGAAGAGTCTAACCTTCGTATTGCAGAGCGACGAAGCCGGATTCGGAAAGACACTATGGGGCCTGTGGATGAGCTATGGTCTCGCTCGAAAAGAAGGGCGGTCCTTCTTTGTCGACGACACCAACTGGGCATATGGGAGCTACACCTCGTATTTCCAACCGCCTCCAGAACCAGGCTGTTTACCCCCTTCTCCACGAGAGAGGGTCCCTTGCCCTCATGAGGCGCGCCATCTAGTGGTGTCGATGGCTACAGCGCCTTGGACCTTTGGCGATAGCTTCCAGAAACAGTTTGAGGATCGCGGTAAGACAGGGGTCGAGCGTCAAAAGCACATCTTCTCCCTCCTTCGGGCAGGCTATGAAACCTTATTCAAACTGGACGATGAAGACGAGTCGTACTTAAAGAGTCGTGTCGACGAACTCAGATCTGCTGTGCAGGCAAATGGGGGCAAGCAGGTTGGGATCCATGTCCGCCGCGGCGATCTCCATCCACGGGAGTTCCAATATCGAGACTCCTATATCCCTCTCGAGCAGTATGCAGACTCAGCGGGAAGAATGCTTGAGAGTTCACTGAGCCGATCCCATGGGAAGAACTCCATTAATGAAGCCAGAGCGGCTTCAAAATTGATCCTGGCTTCAGACGATCCAGACGTCTACGAGAGTTCTGAGCTCTCAGACGCTGAAAAAGCACAACATCTCATTTCTCTAGCAACCAAGAAAACGCTAGATAAAGCCGCGGCTTCTCAAGGCCAGGGGCGGAAATCAATCGATGACAATATCGGATGGGAGGGCGGCTTTTTCAAGGATATGTTTTGGTCTTTGGGGTCGTCGTATACCCGCCGTGCTGGACCGCCAGCGTCGAAGAGACATCTCGGCCATATGCATGTCCAAGAACAGGTGGCGATTTCAGATAAGCACCACCACGCGGCTGGGAATGAAAACGCTCTCTATCTGCGGAAATTCATCGGCCGTGCCTATCTACTCGACCTGGCAGTGCTGGGTCAGACTGATATGGTGGTTTGCGGTGTCAGTAGCATGACATGTCGCCTGTTGGCCGTGATCATGGGATGGAATAGAGCCATCAAAGCTTCTGCTTGGCAGAATGTCGATGGCAGCGGTCACTGGAATGGGATGTTCTGGTGAGAGGATTACACGTCTAGCGGGGAATCTATCCGTCGCCCAAGTCAGCAGTGGTTGTTGGCATATTATATACCCTCTCGAGTAGCTGCCTCTGCTCCTCTATGCGATTCAAGCACATACTCATAATTTGTTTCTTTCAAAGCGTGCATGGACGCGCTATGTTTATTATGTAAATACTTCCTTATGCATACATGTATATATATCGAAAGAAGAATGTCAAAAAAAAACCATTATTGATAAGAACCGATCCTGCAAGCATGTCTTGCATCTTTCGACCTAGAATTGTCCCTGCTGCAGGAATTATCCAGTTAGAAACCATCTCTTTCACTACCTTCGATACAGTATATGATAATTTATGAGAGGCGCCTTGGACACAGGAAGGGCTTTCGATCAGTCGTCCAGCTTGCATGCTCGACCGCATTCTTGAAAACGTGCACGCTTCGAATTCAATATCGGAGAGATAGCATCCGGGTTACTCTAAAATTTCCAGTTCTGAGACTCTGTCCGGAGAGAAGACATCTCGATAATCTTCCCATATCCTCTCCAACTCCTGCACATACTTGGCATGGAGTTCATCCACGTAGCGCTCATCCAGCGGCTCCCCCTTTCGTTGCTGGATCACACTGATAGGCCGACCAACCACAATGTTTAATGGCCGTCGATAAGGCATCAAGCCCACGTCGTAATTGAACACTCCCCGGGCATGGAACAAGGGGATTGTAAACCCCATAGTCCGCTTAATCAACATCTGAAACTTGTGTATGAGAGGATGTTCGTCTGAGCGGACTTGCTCATACAAGTCGTTCTCTCCGAATCCTAGCACGGGAACAATATCCGCTCCTGTCCGGACTGCTAGTTTCACGAACCCTTTGCGACTCTTCAAGATCACACGCAGCGTATGGGGTAATGCATGAAGAGATTCCCGAGCCCCACCTACCACGATGGTGATAGCACGGCCCATCCCTTCTCCGTCGGTGCCACCTTTGGTTAGCAGGTTCTCGCACGACTCGCGGGAGACGCTCGCAAGCCCCATGCCAAGGACATACTCCCTGTAAAGGGGAATCCGAAAATTCGAATCCAGAGTGAGTACTGTGTTTGTGATGCCTGGAAAAAGCTTGGAGAAACCAAGAGCTTCTGTAGCAAAGGCAGCAAAGGCTCCGTGCGATATAATGCCATGAGGATGGTACCCGAATATGTACTTTCGGGTCGGTTCGAGGGGGACGGAGCGGTGCAGACGGGCTGGAAAATAATTTGCATACAGAGACCAAGTAGGAAGGGAACGCAGGAAGTTCCTACGGCCACTCAAAGTCCCGGAGGTTGCGCCGTCGGCGAAAAGCAGAATGTATATCAGGTATGGGATGAGTAGGGGCCAGAATAAGGGTATGGCACACAGGAAGAAAAAAACGGTCAGAAATATAGGTATGGTTAGTGTGTGGCACAGGACGATCAATGTCTGAAGACGTCGTTCTAGGCCGATATTCAGTGGCGCCCAGCGGATACTTCAAACTGCTTGTCAGCCTGCATACTCTGAAGCGGGAATGGTAACGAAAAAATATCAAAGAGGCTTCTTACCCATGGCTTTTTCCATTAGGAGTTCCAGACTGCATGCGAGGTGCATCTTTTCTGCGCGTCTCTCGAGCGTTTTCAGGCTTAACAGCCTCTTTCTGAGCACTTTCTGAAGATGGTGCTGGCTTAACAGCATCTTTGCCAGACTCTGGAGCATGCATGTCGTTGCTGTTGAAATGAGGGGTGGTGCCGTCGGCTGTTTGGAGATTTGTTACGTCTGATAATCGTCCCGGTTGGTCCTCCAGCTCAGTGTCATTCCCCGTGCCGATAGTCGATGCAGCCTCTGAGGTTTCATCTACGGTTGTAACATCGCTAAGCTTGGATGTCAAGTTGACACTTTCGCGGCCCGCTGATGGCTCCGGGGGAAGAGTGTAGACCGAGGACATTGGCGTGCTTGCGCAGGAGTCAGTAGGCAGTGCGTCCAACGGTGAAGTAGAATATCCCGCGGGTGGTATAACCAGGAAAGTGTGTTGAGCGTGGTCAGGGGAACGGTGCGGAGAGAGTTCAGGGATCAGCTCGTAGCAGCCATGTGCTTGGTACCGCGGCAGACTACTCAGTGGGCAAGGGTATGGATGTAGTGGAACACGGGAGAACAAACAGAAAAGGCGTGAAGGTCAACTATAGAGCATCGAAGAGAAGATGGAAGAAGTCTGGCGTGAGCAAGGAGTGCCATGCAACACCAAACTCGGGCTGTTCACGAAGGAGCGAATGGACGATTATTCTGTTCAGAGTAATCATCGTAGCTTCTGGCCGCATCGGGCGATGACGTTGTCCCGATCTTTTTCGGCGATCCGGGCACGTGCTCGGTTGGCTTGTTCCTAGGCATCTTGTCCACACCGCCTGCCGTTTTGGCTTCAGATAAGTATTTACTTTCTCCTTTGGCTTGGATAGTGGTCATTAAAGAATAATAATAGCTCGGAGTCCTATTTTTGAATGCATTGAATGTAGATGTCCAACCAGAAAGTGCTCGTATAAGGCATGTCCCATATAGCCATGTCACTCAGTATAGTTATAACTATGTACTGTCTCTGGCTAAGGAATGCTGCGTGTATCTCTTTTCATCTCCGATTCTAGCAGGTAAATAGAGGCCATGTAGCAGTAAGTGTTCGTAAACAGTCCTTCCTTTTCAACGCCTTGAATATCGCTCTATAGAGTTCTTCACTGGGCCTGTACATGTGGAAACTGGTGAAGTACGAATATCCGAAAGCTCTGGTGCACCATACGATCGATGGGACAGAGACAACGCATTCCCTTCTTAGTAAACTAGTAGACGCTTGCTCTTTTTGTATCCAGTTGAACTATCCAACGGCCCGCCGTTGGAAATGCAAAAATTATCGACTCGTTTAGGGTATGTTGGTACGCCCATGATTAGGGTTTACACGAACGTTAGATGTCTAGGACTTGATCATAAATATCTGCCACGGCGTTAGATGGTGAGAAAATATGGCCTCCAAGAAAAGATGCAGCTAATTACCTCATTGAGTGACTTGTCGTCCATAAGTGCCCGCTTCTTTTGCTGGATATGTCTGCTTCTGAAAACATGCCTTCCCATAGGAATGCGCTCCCTGGAGGTCGTGGGTGTTTCCGATCTTGAAGTCTGGGATCCACTGGCCTCTGTGTCCTTCGATTTGGATGGCTTGGAAACAGCCTTTTGGTCTTCTTCAGCGCCTTTATTATCATCTGATTTATCGCTTCCATCGCCGTGTTTCCGCTTCTTGGACTCCTTGCGTTTCTTCTTGGACGTCTCTGTATCTGACTTGTCATCGGCATCACTCTTCTTAGACTTCTTGGATTTCTTGGATTCTTTGGATTCCTTTGAATCCTTGGACTTCTTGTGCTTCTTAGATTTCTTTTCCTTTTCTGGCTGTGATCCCTCGGCAGAATCATCGGCACTGGAGCCTTGCTTTCCGGAATCCTCTTGGGGTTTGCTCGAAAGCGCGTCATTCTTTTCAGGGATGAGCAAACCACCAGGGACGAATCTAACAGCTTGCCATTTCCTTGCAGTATAGATAGCCAGCTTAACGTCGTCGCGCTTTCGCTGTTCCTTTTCCAGCTCCACATCTGTTTTACCGTTGAGTCGGCCCAGGAGGCCCTGGAAAGCGTCCAATCCGGTCGGCCCATCAATCAGGTCGCGCTTGGGCCTGGCACCCAATCCCAGAGTATCGTCCTTCAGAGTAACCCGGATGTGAGAGGCACTGGCTGCGGTGAAATGATCAGCATGGGCAGCATTGCGAGCGCCAAGGACGCTGCCAGGAGTCCACCCCTGTGAGCTCATGATCTTATGACCGAAGCCGCTGGTCGAACGTGCCCAATTCGTGTTGTTCGGATCATGAGAGATCTTGGTCCTCCTGGAAATAAGAGCATCAGCATCAGCAGCAGTCGCAGCTCGTCAACGCTGCGCACTCACTTTCGAGGGCCTGCGAGACCCATTTTGGGAGACTGGGGATTATAATGGGCGAGGTAATCCCTAAATTGTCAAAGGCACCGGTATCAGATAGCCTCTTTGAGCCCGTTGATCGTCACTAGACCTGCAGTTGGCGTTAAGGTATTCTACTGGACTTTGAAGAAAATCACCGTTCGGCGATAGGTGTGATGACTAAGACCCTTTTTTTTTTCTTCCCGCACTCCAGCGCTTATCGAAAAGAACCTAGACCTTTTTTGCTGCGATAAGCCTTTGCCCTTTGTTCTGTAAACCCAAGAGCTAGCTACATAGTTAATCTAGCGCTCTGACTACATCTTAGTTGACTTTCGTGCTTCTGACGCTGAATATAATACCTTGATTATGGCTGCTAAGAAGAAAATCAGCACCGCTCGTCCCGGGCGCCAGCAGCCAGCATCGCGAAGACAGGCCAACCAAGGATCCGCTGACATATTATCTGTTTCGTTAAAAGACATGGATGCATCTGTGAGCCAAGCAGTGTCACAGTGTCTTCGGGTCTGAAGACATGAGTATATACGCTGCCACGCTGACGGTCTTACTTCTGTGACTAGTTTGAAGAGCGCGTTAAAAGCCACAAACGGGCGCTTGAAGAACATCACCAGTCAAAAGCACAAGACTTAGAGCTGCATCTGCGTCGTCGAGTTACTGCCAGCAGACGTTCTATGTATGTCAGCTTCTGTTGAAGTGGCTTGGCTGGTTTCTAACGACAGATTAGAGCTGCACGCCGGGCGACCCAGATTAAACGCCTGAAGGAGCTCATAAAGAAGCGTACTGAGATAGAAAGTCTTATACTTGCCAGTGTGGAACGCTGGAATGATTCCTACAAATGTGCCATGAATGATCTGCGGGTTCTTCTCAACTCTGCAGGAGGTCATCTCGGGTTGCCTTGAATAGTTGAGGTACTTTCTTCGTCGCACGGCAAACATGAGAATAGCAGATTTATGTATTCTAGAGAGAGGAATTCTCAAACAAAAATGAGACGATACATTACATTATTACTGCAAAAGAACTATACCTATGCGGTTGGGACTTGTTTATACTACATAGACTATTTTAAGACGGTCTATCTAAGGCCTAAACAGCAACGGAGCACGAGCCTGGCGGATGACCTAAGAACTTAACTATTGGCCACATCGCTAGTACATGATTAGTTACAGCATTTAGGGACACGGCTATCAATCAAATTAATGACTTTCACTGCGCTCTGTGAGAGACTGCCAGGCGCAGTGATGATGCTGAGTGTATTTCGATAATTACTGATCCTGTCACAGTTGATCGCCCCCCGGAGCTACGCGCGAGCCATCCAAGCAACGCGGAGCCCCCGACTTCCATCCAGCAAGCCGCCCTCGAACCTTTCCCTCCCTCATGTTCGGTCTATCCGGTGTTGGATGGCGGGCACACAGTTCCCCTAGATCATGTCTACCCTTCGTGTCCTCTGTCGAGACCAGCCTGATCGCGCCATTGCCCTCGTAACGAGCGAACACGCGCTGATCTTCCGTCACACACCGACTGCGGGGGATACATTTAATGGGTACACGGAAGCTGGCAACGAGACCCCGCGCTGCCTGGTGGAATTCCGCAGCGCCTCCTCCGTCAATCTAAGAGAATACAGACTGCTGGGCGAGGGGCATGGTACCCTTGGTCTTATTACACTGAATCATGACGTCTTTATCTGCGTTGTCACTGCTTCCTCCAAGGCGGCTACAGTTAGACCAGGCGAGACCGTCCTAAGAATTGATAACGTAGAATTTTGTCAGTACATTTCTTAACCTATCCCTAGGACGAAGCTGATTACGGCAGATTGTCTCAATCGTTCGGATTACGAAAATGGATTGGAGTATGAGACGGGCTCCCAATGGGGAGCTGAGGAACCCAACCGTAGCTTCAGCCAGGATCCTAGAGATGTCGTTACAGACCATCCGTTCTTCGCATTGAGGAAGCTCCTGAATGATGGCAGTTTCTATTACAGCCTCGACTTCAATCTTACAGATCGCCTCCAGGACCGGTGAGTGGATAGCGTCACTGCTTGGGTCCAAAGGAGCCAAACTGACCAACTACAGTTACAACGAGTCGACGGCATTTGATATTGATAATCTTGATGGTGACATGTTGTGGAACCACTATATGATCAATCCCCTCCTTCTCTTTAGAAGCCGCCTAGCCAGCCATGAAAGAGTCGCCCTCGATACCTCTCGTATCCTAACGTCTGTCATACGAGGGTACGCCGGGACATTGACAATCCCTGCATCAGTCCACCCGCTTCCTCAAGTGCGATCAAATCTGCCTTCAACCTTAACTCTCATATCACGCCAATCGTGGCGGCGAGCTGGCACCAGATTCAACTCGAGAGGAATAGATGACGATGGGAACGTCTCAAATTTTGTCGAGACAGAGCTCATTCTATGGAGTCCCCCAGGGATAAACTTCTCTTACGTTCAAATACGCGGTTCGGTCCCCATCTTTTGGGAGCAGACTCCCGGTCTCCTTCCAGGGCAGCAAAAGATCGAGGTTACGCGTTCTTTCGAGGCGACACAGCATGCATTCGACAAGCACTTTGAGTTCCTTGAACATGAGTATGGAGCAGTGCACGTCGTGAACCTCCTCAGTGCTCTCAAGTCGGGAGAGGCTGAGTTGTCCGCTAAATTCCGTGAACACATTTCCAGAAGCTCGCTCAGACAACGAGGCGATCCTGGGTCTTCGTCTGATCATCATCTACTGCGGGCTACAGAGTTCGATTTTCATGTTGAAGCTCGCGGTCCAACTGGCTACGATGTGGGTAGCCAAATCCGGGTCGAGGTCGAAAACTCCTTGGACGGGTTTGCTTACTTCTTGTCCGAGGACGTCTTCCGTCAATCAGAATCCCCCACGAACGAGAAACGCTATCCGAAGAGTTCAGCTGTTGTCCTCCAGCAAGAAGGTGTCTTCCGAACCAATTGTCTCGATTGTCTCGACAGGACAAACCTTGTACAGACCATCATTAGCTTGATGGCTCTTGATACTTTCTTGATGCAGCACGGCGGAAGAGTTGGTCAAGACATGCAGATGAGGCACTCGAGTCTCTGGGCCGATAATGGTGACGCATTATCAAAGATTTATGCAGGAACTGGAGCTCTCAAAAGTTCGTTTACCAGACACGGCAAAATGTCACTAGCAGGCGCTCTTGCAGACGCACGCAAGAGTGCTACACGTTTATACGTGAACAATTTCACCGACAAAGCTCGACAGAATACCATAGATCTCTTACTAGGTCGCTTGACAAACCAGTTGTCTGTTCACTTATATGACCCGATTAGCGACATGGTCACTGCTGAGATGAGCCGTCGGCTCGTGGAGTATTCCTCGACTAAATCTATTCGCGTCTGGGTTGGTACATTCAACCTGAATGGAAGGAATGAAGGTGCATCTTCTGACCTGTCATCCTGGCTGTCATCAGCATTTGATGAACATGGAGAGGGCCCGGCCATAGTAGCTGTTGGGTTCCAGGAAATCGTGGAGCTGAGTCCTCAACAAATAATGTCGACTGATCCTAGAACACGCAAGGTCTGGGAAGAAGCTGTTAAGGTTTGTCTAAACGACCTGGCTAGCAGGAAGGGAACGTCGCGATATGTACTGCTCCGTAGTGGACAACTTGTTGGAGCGGCTCTCCTCGTATACGTGAGGGTCGATGCCCTTAATGACATCAAGAATGTGGAGGGGAGTGTTAAAAAGGTACGATCTGATTCCCTTCATCCTGTTATTTATTTATTAGACTAAAAAGACGCAACCAGACCGGCCTTTCGGGAATGGGAGGCAACAAAGGTGGTTGCGCTATTCGGTTCGAATACTCGAACACTAGAATGTGTTTTGTCACTGCACACCTTGCCGCCGGGTTTGCCAACTATGACGAGAGGAATCGAGATTATGAAACCATCAGCCATGGTTTAAGATTTCAAAGGAATCGATCTATCGAAGATCATGACACTATTATATGGCTCGGTGATTTCAACTATCGCATAGGTCTCAGTGATCACAAAGTCAGAGAATACATCAAGCTTGGAATGTTCGATAAACTCTATGAAAACGATCAGGTAACACATTTCAAACCCTTCATCGATGTGGCCTTCTAACAATCTTCTAGTTGAATCTGCAGATGATGGCAGGAAGGACTTTTAAATTCTATTCCGAGGCGCCCATTACATTCCCACCAACTTACAAATACGACATCGGATCCGACGAATATGACACTTCGTAAGAACTTCCAGGACAAAATTAACTACCGTACATTCGTCTAACGTGCCACAGTGAGAAAGCACGTATTCCTGCATGGTGCGACAGGGTGTTGTGGAAAGGTAAAAACCTTCGACAGACTTGCTATGCGACGGCAGATCTACGATTTTCAGACCACCGTCCTGTCTGGGCTACATTCGACTGTACAATAAATGTCATAGATGAGAAGCTGAAAGAACGACTCAGTCGCTCCCTCTACGAGAAGTTCAAGCACGGCACAGATGACTTGATACCTGATCTCGCCAGATCCGCAGATACAGAAGGAGGAGAAGAACTCATCCCTATCTCTCCTGGCTTGCCACCGCCTAGTTCAGATCGTCACAAGTGGTGGCTGGAACCACTCGGTGAGTATTAAGAAAGGAAAACCCCGCCTCTGTGTCCTGCAATCAATTATACTAACAGTGAACAAGGTGTTCCTGCCAGGTCCACAATCAAGCCGCCTGCCGATGGCCAAATTCCAAACATATATCAGAAATCGAACCCCTTCTCGCCCGACGGCATCTCTGACTGGATATATCCACCACAATTGCCTCTTCGGAAGAAGGATGATTCTACCACCTCTGGGAGAAAACCGACACCTCCCGCACCGCCAGCACCGAGACGCCAAGGGAAGCAGACAGCACTACAGACTGAGCTGGACGTTCTCGAAGGGAACAACCGCGATGCCAGCCCTTTGAAGAGTCCAGGAAGCAACCTGCCCCAGTCAGCAGAGGAGCTCAAGGCACCTCCACCAATACCAAGAAAACCAGCATCATTAGCCTCCAGCACTAGTTTTGCGAAAGATACCAATTCTGTCTCAAACCTGTCTATCAATACTAGCAGCACAGGTCGCACCATTCAACAGCAAGGACGGAAACTTAGTTCCCCGGCACGGGGAGGAGATGGTTTTGAATCAAACAACTCCCCGCAAATGGATGTTCCACCGGCCTTACCAGCAAGGAATAATGGTACTCCCCTTTCAAGTAATCTTCTCGATAACGATGAGGATGATATGAGTGGTTGGAAACCCCTGGTCCCTAAAAGATAGGAGGATGGCTTTTGGAATGCACATATATAAACACGGTGGCTGGCCACACATCAATCGAGGATAGTTCGTTGTCCGGCTATTTCAATATGCACATGGACGTTTACAAATAGAGGATTCGTGCGGTGAAATAAAATGAGAGTACGATGCCAAGTGTCGGTCTATCATTAGTTTGCTCCGTAAGCAATGCACTCTGATTAGAATATTAGTATATTGTAGAAATTAGGAAACAGACAGTTATATATCTTCCTCAGCTAACTTTCGTAACGACATCTAGAGCGCTTCCGGGTATGATACAACAAGCAGCCGTGATGGGCATGAAATGAAAAAAAGGAGAACAAAGCAAGGATATCCGACCACATAACAAATCATATAAATATCAAGGCACGAGAAACCAATCTCGGTCATACCAAGAGGAAAAGCCATGCCTCCTGAAGTCCACCATGATAAGAAGATGGTATGAGGTACCACCGGTTAATCAGGGTCGCTAGCAGTTATCTACTGCTCAGGGGCTGCTGGAATAGACTAGATCCTGCATCAACAATGGGCGTGCCGGTATTTTTTCTGCCTTGCAACTGACAACTGCGCAGCAGCCTCCGCCACAGTCTCGAACACTGTTCCACTGAGCAGCTGCAGCAGTTTTACGACACAGCAAACATCATGTGTCAGAGAACTTCAGGCTTTTTTGCCGCTTTTAAAGACTTGATAGCTCTCGCCCGATGACCACCAACCATCCACATAGCGAATGCACCTGGATCTGGGGCTTTTGCACGTTGCTTTTTAGCGCCTAAAGCATGTATTAGTGAAAAGTCCATGGCAACAGCAGATGGAATGAGTAAACATAGAGGCAGCATGCAGAACGCCCAAGATACTAATGACAGAGGACTCGGGGCTTCATTATCATACCTGCCGATTCCGCCTTCTTTGGTTCCTCCACGACGGTGACTATAGCATTATCATCCGCAACAGGCTCGGGTGGAGGAGGTGGAGGTGGTGGAGGCTCTGGACT
This sequence comes from Paecilomyces formosus, assembly GCA_029606185.1. NCBI lineage: Eukaryota > Fungi > Ascomycota > Eurotiomycetes > Eurotiales > Thermoascaceae > Paecilomyces > Paecilomyces formosus. The sequence continues at coordinate 1,500,730 of JAPVCB010000029.1, forward strand.
TTTTGGTTTCTCAGGTATCGGCCACATATGCATGGTGATCGTCCAGTCTGGCTCAACGACAGTCTCCCAGACTTGTGGAAGAATTATATCACCGTTTGGTCCTACAAGGTCATAATGCCCTTCAGCGACGTGCGGTCCGATCACCTCAACATGCAGAAATGCCTGCCGTATGAGCTCCTCCATGCCCTAGTGACAGATGATGGTAAGCAACAGCCCGTCCAAGGTAGAAATAGCTTATCCTTGGGGTAATCTTACCTGCCAGGTGCAGCAAAGGTGGAAAGGAAAGCTGAATTTCCGACCGACTGCATCCTTAAATTTTATGGGCTTCTTCTTCTCTGGTGGAGGTTGGTTTGCTGCGGCACTGGCGGCGGCAGCTGCTGCTGCAATCCTCTCCTCAGCCGCTGCATTGGCCGCTTCTGTAGCTGCTGCTGCTGCTTCTGCCGCTGCGGCGGCGGCAGCCTCCTCGGCCGCTTTCTTCGCCTTTTCTGCTTCCTCCGCAGCTTTCCTCTCTGCCTCCGCCTTTGCTTCAGCGGCTGCTTTGGCGGCTGCCTCATCAGCGATCTTCTTCTCAGCCGCCGCCCGCTCTTCCCTGGCAGCTCGTTCAGCTGCCTCTCTTTCGATAGCTTCCAGGCGGGCTGCTTCTCTGGCTTCTCTCTCCATTCGCTCGTCGAGAATGAGTTTCTCTAGTCGAGCGATAGCTTCGTCCTTTGCCGTATCTGCCTCCGATGTCGCTGAGGGAGTAGTCGCTGCGCGCGGCGGCGGAGAGACGCGGGGGTAGGGGTTGAAGTAGGACGCCGGCGGTGGCATTCCTGGGACTACCGGGTATGGATTATTATACTGGAGATAGCCAGGATGTCCGTATGGGACCATTTCGGACGGGCTGAAAGGAGGCGCTCCGTATGGTGCAGCACCGGGCGGAGGAACAGTATGCGACATGGCATGCTCCGGTGGGCTATGAGCGCGGCGCCTGCCGCGGGGATGGGTTGCCTGGTGATGAGAGTGATGGGAATGAGGAGGAGGGCGACGCACATGGTGTCCAAGGTGGTCAGCGTGGTGCTCATGGCCAAAATAAGGCGGCATGACGGGGTTATGGACATGGGGGAACTGAGAGCCATATCCATATGGTGGAGAACCACCGTACTGCGGCGCATGGCCTCCCAGATGCCCTAACCTCACCAATTGATCAGATGCAGATGGTTGGTGAGGCCCTCCAGGGAAAGGATATGCGCCATGTGGTACAGCGCTCTGACTGTAGGGGTTATATGAAGGCCCCGAGGAAGAACTATGTGCGTATCCCGGGGGAGGGGCATGCGCTACGGGAGGCCAATATCGGCGCTCCTGAGGGGCATGCGCATATCCCCCGACATATTCGTCATCGGAATCAACACTTTCCGGAGAGGCTGGTGGCGGCGGTGAATGGTGTCGCCGTGTACGATGAGAGTAGCTCTCTCGTTCATGCATGATCTCTCTTCGTCTGGGGTTACGGCGCCGGGAGTCTGAACGTGAACCATGGAAAGCATGGGTCCTGGGCCGCGACGCAGAGTCGGAAGGTTTCAGTTCGTCAGGGTATGGCAGATGGGCCCAGTCGCCTCCAACATCGTACGGATCGTGGTAATCATGGCTTCCTGCTATGGATGGAGGGGAGACCTGCACGCCCGAGGAGTCCTCTTCGTCAGACAGGGACGAGCGATCCGAGTCGTGCGGACTAGAGTGGTCAATTGTTATATTGAACCTATTGCGGCGACGAAAGGTATCCATCAGCAGGGCCCTCTCACTGCGATTCTCTACGTTGAAGAACGCACGTCATGTAGACTGATGAGTCGCCCACTCCAGAGTCTTCCTCTGCCGAACGAGGATAGATTCAGATAAGATGATGTTATATCTTCGGTAGAATTGAATAGATATGCTTTCAGCGCTATAAAAAAAAACACACACATAGTCAGTCTCATCGGAAGGAATTGCACTATCAGATAAGAGAGGTGCGTACAGTTCAATTGCTGGGTTCGATGGAGCAGGTCAAAGACAGGGAATTGCGAATCACAGCATGAAGAACGAAATTCTCATGGTGAGTATTGGAGGGCAGTAGGAATCTGTGCGTGCATTCGAGGGGCCGCTGGAGACGTCCTGGTGTGAGCAGAAAGCGATGGAGGGGATCAATGGCGGTCGAGGTCTGAGGAGCAAAGACGGAGAGGAACTTGTGTGTGCCGGGCAAGACGGTAAGATGGAACGAAAGAAGCATCTGAGAAGAAGAACAGGGAGGATCAATTACATTTCAGGGCAGGGAATCAACAAGCGACAGACTGAGTGTGGCCTGCCTTGGTGGCGGAGTTGGGCATGGTGAGGCTGCGAGGGGGAATCTGTCATGCATCTTGAGCTGGCAACTCACCTCGCTGCATCCAAACAAAAACCCCGTCTTGGTGCCCAAAATGCCCAATAACAGTTGGTTCTACGTGCTCCGGGCCAATGCACCGGCTGGAATGTGCCCATTCACGACGGCCAGAGAAAGAATGGCATCGAACACTCAGGAACTCCACTGTCGAGGATGGGCTCTGGCCATCTTCTCGATCGCGATAGAACGGAAACCCGCCTTAGCGGAGGGGTAAGTTGAGTCCGAGAGATGATCGATAGGTTAGTGTACTCGATTATCGGGATCGAATTCCCCTCCATCGGATCCGCTTCACCGCCCTTCCAGTTGACTATTAATTATAATTTACTATAATTATCATTAAAGTATTTACCTGTGCAACATATTGGAGAACAGATTAATGTCCCTGCACTGCTCCAAATTAGCATTGCAACAGCCCAGACAATGTCCCCCTTTAGGTCTTTATCCTTCGTCCGGATATGCGCACCTGCATCAACAAATCCCTTGTGATTTGCGCCTTGGGTAGGCTCGGACTGTCATCAAGGGATAGTCTAGAGCCCTCTATTTGATGCACTTCCCCCTCTCCAATAATATTAATACACAAGATGTATTAATACGTAACGAACTGGCCTGTTCGTGGCCTCCCACCAGCCGTCATAGGCATACATTATTACCCTGCCACCCATACGGAGGCCCAATGCCGGTCATCCATTTCCCTCCGTGGAAAAGTCATGGTTATAGTCAGTGAACTCGAACAGATCCTCTGAATAGTCAGTCGTTCCAGAAACGGACACGGCCAGTGAGATGAATTAATGGCACCATAACATGCCACAAGAGCACGATCGCAATAATTATATTACAGACAGTACCTGGGGAAATAGAAAGAAATTGAAACATCATCGTCAGACCGCAGAGGCCTACGCATATACCGAGAACGTTTTCTTCAATGATGCTCCAGTAGCTCCTGGACTGCTGCAAGTTCGCCTTGGCCAGGCCCTTGAATATCCACTTGACGTTTCTCGACGGCATCCTTGAGCTTCTTCGTTGCGAGAATATTGAGTCTTTCAACCACATCTTTCGACAGAGCCTTGTCGTTGCTCTTCCCGGTTTTATTGTCTGCTTTTTGTAAATGATTCTCTAGCAGGAATGAAGATGTCTGGGGAGAATAGAGTCAGCAAGGCCCACGTGAAAGAATACGATAGATCGAAGGGCTATGCAGTGTCCGGAGGGATCATACCACTTTGATTCCATAGAACCCACGAAGATAATCATCGCACAGTTCCACACTTCGGCAGAATTGTCTGAATGAATCGACAAGAAGTCGTTGTTGGTCCTCTTGTGCATCGGCATGCGTGGAGATAGCGGAAATATACTGCAACTCGCCAAGGAGGGCATGGAGCTAGAGTTCAAGTCAGAACCAGACCGGGACGCAAAAGAAAAAGCGCTATTACTCACGTTCCACGCATTGGGTGCAGTTAGAAGAGCTTCCTCGACACAGAAGATCGCCTGCGAGCTCATCCCCTGGCTCTGGTATAGATCTGCCAATTCACACCAGGCTTCCGCATCCGTGGGAAAGGCCTCGATAAATTCAACGAGAGCCGAGATAGCATCTGCAACTCGAAACATTGAGCGCAGAAGCGCGATACGGCGTTTTAGAATAGGCTGCCAGTAACAGAGTCAGTCATTTCCCTTACAGCATTCAAGACACACGAGGTACACACCACATTGGCCGGGTTCTTCGCGAGGATCTCATCGTATTCTTGCAGCACATCTTCAAGTGCTTTCGTATTCTCTGCGACAGCCTCCTGGTACAAGCCACGGAGACCCATGACTCTCTCATTAGAAGGCCCAAAGCGAGCCGCCAACCGGTCAAGGAAGATATGAGCCGATTTATCATCTCCCGTCCTGAGACAGGCCAGTAAGTGCTGTTCGTGCGCTATCCAGTCTCCCATAGTCTCAGACTTCTGGAGCAACGGGATTTGTCCGTTTGGGGTCGCATTATTCCTCAGAAATCCGGGCGCCTCCTGCGATAAACGAAGACTCGTAGTGGGGTCTGCTGGACCCAAAAGATCCGGTGATGCCATCGCAATCTATCGTATATCGGTCGGTATACTGTAGAATATGATAAGAAGATGTCAGCTAAGAGTATTGTGGAGGGTTGACATGCATGAACGTCTAGACAATTGTAATGACTTACAGTCGGTTCCAGAACCGATGATCCAACCAGGAATGAGACTAAGGCGCAATTTCGGACGAGATTCGTGTATGGCGCAATTAAAATCTATCGAGTCGTTTGCTTTCTCTTGTTGGCGATAATGACAAGTTGCATCTACTTTCTATAATATTAATTCAATAGTTACGAGGCAGCGTTGAGGCGCCGGGGAACGAGCTCGGGGAAGCTCACGGTCCGGAGGTCCAGAAGCACACTTGCACTAGTGCGGAGTTGGCGGAGGTCGTCCGCGGTCAAGCAGCTCGTGCTCAGCTATATTGTTTTGCGACCTAAATTCATCTGGAACGGAGCAATGATACAGGGACGACATGGCTAGCAAACACTGTCACGCAAGTCTGTGACCTACACGATCTAAATCGACTGCCACAACCCATCTTCCCTGAGCCGCACATGCGCAGTTTAGCAGACACCACGAAAGACAGATGCTACCCCTCCGAGACCATCGTGACCTTTGAGGATTGGCCCATCGGAACTCCTCGCCCGCTATATGACTTCTTTTAGCAACTTCTTCGATACACGCCTATATTCTCATCTCCCGTGAAAAGAGCGCAGCTGTCCGGGCGTGCTTGCTGGTGAATAGCTCATCATGTCAGTGACCGAATACCAGTCAGAGTCTACCAAAGATCTGTAGTTGATATCCAATCGTATTTAGGTTCGAGAAATCGCTGTACGACCTCATTAGAGGTCTACGGAATCATAAAGGCAGAGAGGTGGAATACATTCAGGATAGTCTCCGAGAATGCAGAATCGAAATAAAATCGCAAGACATGGGTTCGCGACAATCCGCTTCCTCCCTGCACCCCTCCCTTACAACACTATGATTTTGTATCTTATCTCTCTGTCCTCCTGTGTTTGCATTGCACAGTCATATTCCGGGTAGTAAGAGATCAGGAGCTGATATCATGAAGACAAGAAGGCTACCGCTTTATTGAAAATTATATACCTTGAAATGTTCGGTTACGATATGTCATGGGCAGCCTTCCATGTGCTCGAGGTTATGTCGTCCTCGAAATATCTGCAGAAAAGGGTCGGTTACCTTGGGGCCGTACAGAGCTTCCGTCCAGACACAGAGGTGCTCATGCTTGCGACAAATCTGTTGAAAAAGGTTTGAAACCTGCCACTTCGTGCAATGGTATTAGGAGCTAACTTCTCTCTACAGGATATTGTATCATCTGACATACCAAATATGTCCTTACCGATTGTGACATTGCCGCATATCATTACACCCTCACTGGCGTTGTCCTTACTTTCCGACGTCTTGCCTCGCCTTTCACATTCCCATGCTGTCGTCCGGAAAAAGGCCATCGTTTGTCTCTACAGACTTGCTTTAGTCTATCCGGAGACACTTCGGGTTGCATGGCCGAAGATCAAAGACCGCTTACTCGATGATCAAGAAGATAGCAGTGTAACAGCTGCCATAATCAACGTCGTATGTGAATTGGGTTGGAGGCGGCCGCATGACTTCCTTCCCCTTGCACCTAGGTTTTTTGAATTACTCGTCGATGGAGGGAATAATTGGATGGCTATCAAGATTATAAAGCTTGTACGTATCATTCTTGCCTACCTGTGTAGACGCTTTACTGACCACTGGTTATCTAGTTTGCAACCCTAACTCCTCTAGAACCAAGGTTAATCCGCAAGCTTCTTCGGCCTTTGACAAACATAATCCAGACAACTACAGCCATGTCACTCCTTTACGAATGTATCAATGGTGTAATCCAGGGTGGCATACTGGACGGAACAGGAGACATTGGAGAAAGGGACGAGATTGCAGGTTTATGCGTGGGAAAGTTAAGAGCCATGATTGTCATGGATACAGACCCAAACCGTAAGTTCTCCAGGTTTCCGAAATCCTAAGTTTTTGTGCTTAATCACTCGCAGTCAAATATGTCGCCCTTCTCGCCTTCAACAGGGTTGCGATCTCGCATCCCGCGTTGGTTTCGATGGAAAAGGATGTCATTCTAGATTGTCTTGACGATCCAGATATATCCATCAGAATTCAAGCTCTTGAGCTTGCTGTAAAAATGGTTTCTAGTGAAACCCTGGAATCGGTCGTGAACCGTTTGATCATCCAATTGCGGAGTTCACCCATCGCGACCCAGGATCTTTCAGTCAAGCCCAAGGCTGCAACAGAAATAAAACCATCTGCTGGGGGTGACGATTCAGATCCTGGACGAAATGATTGGAAAGCGAACGCTGCTCCCTCTCTACCCAATGATTACCGAAACGAAGTCTTAAGTCGAATCTTACAGATATGTTCCCGTGACAACTACTCAGATGTGCTCGACTTTGAATGGTATGTCAACGTATTGGTGCAACTAGTGAAACTTATACCTTCCGGGGAGACATATGATGCGAAGCCGGGGATCGCATCTCGAATTGGAGAAGAAATCCGGAATGTTGCCGTCCGCGTCAAGAGCGCTCGGTGGCACGCAACAAGGGCAGCAGAATCACTTATCCTGGTTGACAATAGAGCAAGTCTATTCCCGACGGGCTCTTCTGTCGGTGTCGGTGTGCTCGGTCCTTGTGCATGGGTAGTCGGGGAGTATGCGAGCTACCTTGCTTTCCCTGATCGAACACTAACGTCACTCATTGATTCATCAAACATATCATTGCCCGCAAGAATATTGTCACTCTACCTCCAGGCCATTCCCAAGCTATTTTTGTTCCTCTCCCTATCACACGATACCAGGCAATGGGACAATGCACGTCGAAGCGAGAACTCACTTCTCTTAGCACGCATTGTCAGTTTTCTGGAGATGTTGAACACGCATCCGGACCTGGACGTACAGGAACGCGCTTCTGAATTTCTTGAGCTACTACGGCTCACGACGGAGGCAGTACATTCTCAAAGCGCGGAAGTAGAGGAAGTCCCTCTTTTTATATCTCATGCGTTTCCCAGCCTATTCTCAGGTCTTGAGTTAAATCCGGTAGCCGCAAATGCGCAGCGAAAGGTTCCTGTGCCAGAAAACCTTGATCTCAACGAACCATTCAATCCGAGACTCTATATGATTCTTAATGAGTCAAGCAATCTTTCACTTCAGCTAGACAGTGAGAAGAGCTTCCACGATTTCTATTATCAAGATGTCTCCTTGTCCACCAAATCCGACGGGTTCATGCAGGATGATATATACCAGCCGATATCATACCAAGACGCCTCAGAGAATCTACTCAAGGATCCTGCTGGGTTGGAACGAAGAAGAGCAGAGCGCAGAGAGCGTAACCAGGATGATCCCTTCTATATTGGAGCTGGAAATGGATCATCAGAGACACCTTTCATTTCCCAGAGCGAGTACGACATCTCAGGTGGTAATATTCTGGACATCGATGCGATACCCGTTGTTGATCTGGCGATCGAAGATATAAACAAATTACGGACCAATCTGCCACCGGAAGGTTCTCCAAGGAAGTCTGGCCCAAGACCCGCAAGGGTTGAAGTGGCCACAGATGAGACCATTGGTCCTGAAGATCCATCTCTAGGTGGTTCCAGCGAAACAAACGAGATAAATAAAGCCAAGCGATCTTTACTACAAGTCGATTCAAGTGGTCTCGGAAGCTTGTCGCTGGAAGACAAGCATCAACTAGTGCCTGATGTGACCCAGGACATGCTACGCAAGGAGGCTGAAGACAAGGAAATGGCAAAAGCAATGCGGGAAGTCGAAAGACTCCGTCTGGAGATGCAGAGGGCATCAGAACGCATTCATGCAGAGGGCGTTCCAGCGGAAGGTGCACTAGTCAAAAAGAAGAAGAAAAAGAAGAAGTCAACCACAGTGGAGGATCAACTGCCTGGTGCGGAGCTCCCAGAGAAAGGTGATGGCACTACCACAGTTACTAAGAAGACCAAGAAGAAAAAGAAGGCAACGCCCGCGCCTGAGTCTCACGAAGGATAGAGATCATATCTCAATTTGATTGATTAGCGCTCAGATCATACTATTATGAGAATCCATTCGAGAAGAGACATAGGACGTAACCTTAGAGACCTAGACTGATCTCAGTACCAATCCGCCTAGGTAGTTCGGACTCCACGCTTAAATATTGATGCATACAACGATAGACTATCAGGCCATTTCGAATCAATTGAAGCAATAGCACTCCTCGTGCGTATATTAAGACAGACAAAGATAAATGCAAAGTGGTATCAGTCGCCGTTCCTGAAAGAATGTTTTTACCCCGGGGTTCAACAGGACATATCCTAATACACCAGGCTGCTCGCGGGCGCGCAGCCTGCCAGTTTGCTCCACATACAACAATTCCGATCTCCCATTCCAAAAAAAAAAAAAAAAAAAAAAAAAAAGAAAAGCAAGCAAGCCGACTCCGTTGAAATTGAGCGTGGTTGACCTAACCTAGCCAGCGGCCGAAAGATGACGCGACGACGGACCAGATCTCGGGGACGACCCTGAGGAGTTCAAAAAGCACACCTCCACATACTACAAAGGCAAGCACCACTGCAGGCTTGTTAGCCTCCTCCTATCTCTTGTGCTCATTCTTGGGATCAACGGACCTAACCAGCCTGTAGAGACGGGAGTCTTGGGCTTCTGCTTCTGTTTGACCACGTTCGCCGGCCTTCCACGCTTGGCCGCCTCTTGCTTCGCGTACTTCTCGTTAGCACGTCGTTGCTGGGGAGTTTGAGCCTGTGTAGTTTGTCAGCCTCTCGAATGATACTTTGTCGCGGAGGGGATTACACATACCATCTTTCAAGCAGTTGGACGCGTGCAAGGCGATCTGGCAGGAAGCTTGTGAGGTGTACTTGTCCTCTCCGATGATGGACCGCGCGCTGTTACGACGATTTAGCCGCAGCCTCTCGAGGGTCGAAAAAGGCCACGTTGCGAAAGTTGGAAAGAACCAATATTTCCGGCTTGGTTGCCTTGCCTTTTTTCTAGGATAATGATCATAAAATAAATCAATGGACCTTTTCCAGAGAAACTCCTACTCCTACCTTTAAGACATTAATTCATTACTAAGTGGCGCCCAGTGATAACTAGCTCCAGTAGCTAAGAGTTATCCACTAATATTATTACTCTCTCTCTCTCTCTCTCTCTCTCTCTCTCTCT